>JAFIDM010009631.1:257820000-257856745 GCA_023159025.1 Thereuonema tuberculata | reverse complement strand
AAATAAGTCAGTGTTCTTAAAAGTCAGTTACAGCAACTGATTTGTGATGAGCTTTTCTCTAATCTGTGTATCATAGCTCTGTAACGCTGCATCTGGATTGACTGCATAATTCTGTAAGCGTTTTTGCTTGCCTTTTAGCAATGTTACTGTCTTCAAGTCGCATCTGAATTTTGGGAACTTTTTTGAAAATTATTTTTAATTGGTCTTGCTAATGTTCAACCCGTCTGTTACCTTGAGTGACATTTGTAACTTTTCAGTTGAGATCAATTTTTATCAGAGAGCTCTGTTATTTAAGCACATTCTATCTAGGGATAAGATTCAAAAATTCATCAAATTCTATTATCTCCTTTTAATATCACAAAAATCATTTAACTGGATTAAAAAATGCAAAAATATGATACTATTTCATTATAGAAAGTTTTAGCAACAGGTTGCATTTCTAAGAAACAGTTTCATTCAGCTTCAATCAAAAATTAACAATGACTCATTGTTTGTTCATCTCTTTCTTCAATATAACTAATACTTACAAACAAGTCAGGCCAAACAGATCAGTTTGATAAAATAATATCATTCTTTCGTGTTAAATGTTTTTAGTTTTTACATTCTGTGAAAAACAGAATTTCATCTGAAATGTTTTCATTTCGTGAACAAAGTTGTATTCTTGTTTTTCATTAAGTAGGCGAATATAAAAGTAGTGAAGTTTTTGAAGCAAATAAAATGCCATGAATAACTTTCACTGTCAATATATTAATAATAATATTAATGAATTTATTAATAAATTAATGAATAATATTAATAAATTTAATAATAAAGTATTTGAAATGTCTTACTAAAATCAAATTCCTCTTCATTAATACTGAATGTAGCTAAGCCATCTTTCATTATATTCTGTTAAATAAACAAATAGCATTACAGTAGATTAATTTATTTTCTGATACTCCAAAATACTTTCTGATTTTGGAGTGTTTAAAAAAGTTAAGAGAATAATAATTAACAAACCAAAATACTTCAAAAGTAATAGTACACTAATGATCACAATGAATACTTTTAATTATCTTTGAATTACTTAAGTTTTACCAATTTCTAGAGTGAAACTTTAAAAACTGCAATATTTATAGATATTTCTTTGGACCATAAGTTACAGATATCAAATCTTTTTAAAGTTAATAAAAACAGGCATGCAATTATATTCTTTATTAATGTCCTTCTTCATTGTACTTAAATAACCAAACATTACTAAAATTCAAATAACTCCTCTTTAATTCCATTATATTTCATCTCTCTTTGCGAGAGACTTCTTCAGGTGACAAAAGAGAACAAGAAATTTAATCTTCTTCCTCACATATTCATTTGGATTACAAAAAGAACTAAACAAACATAATAACAACAATTCAGACATTTCATATCTTACCTAATGCAACATAATAATAGCAACAATTCGTCTAAATCATCATAATAACAATTCAGACATATAACATTCCTAATAACAATTTTAACAGCAATTCATGTCATCTAAATTTATTTTTTCATGAAAAAATATTCTTTCATATAACAGAAAGAAATATTGCTTATTTTTAGGAATTTATCTTTATTTATACAATTAATTAAATAAGATTCAATCATTAATCTCTCCTTTTCATACAAAATTTTACATTCATTTTTTAATACAAGGTCTGGATTGTGTCCATGTTCTATGCAGTGATCTGCCCAATCAAAATTTTTCTTTTTATTATTTTAAAAGCTCTAATGTGTCCAGCCAATCACTCTTTCACTATCCTGCCTGTGCTTCCAAAATAGATACTACCACAATCTCTACATGATAAAGTACATACTACACCCATATTATGAAGAAAGTTTCCTTTAATAGTCCTTTCTTTTTTAATCAATTTATTACCTTTATAATGAACTATTCTAATATTATTTGCTTTGCAAATATCTTTAACATTTTTATTCAATTTAAAGCCTAAAGGTAACTTAATTATAAACAAAGGATTTAACATGCCAGAAAGTAATATAAAAGCATAGAGAAATGACACAGAAATGAAAAATATCTGAGCTTTCATCAGTGAGAGTCTGCTAAGTGGGTCTTGCTGATGAGTTCACAAAAAGGACGAAACAACTCTCACGATGAATTCTCAGATATTTTTCATTTCTATGTCAGTTCTTTATGCTTTTATATTAATTTCTGGCACTTTAAAATTCTTTGTTTAAATTGGTTTAGCCTTAGTTTTTTTATATTCAAATTCCTTTCCGCCTATGGTTCCGGAGGCCAGGATTTGAAGTTTTGTATGTTTTGGTTTCTTTTTTAAATGTGTTTTCTTTTGAAAGGGATCACAGCCAGGTGTGGGAGTGATTTCCCTTATCATTGTATTGCACTATCTGAGCATTTCATCTGGTGAGTGGGTCTAGCTGATGAGTCCACAAAAAGGACAAAACAACCGTCCCAGACTCTCACCGATGAAAGCTCAGATATTTTTCATTTCTTTATGCTTTTATATTAATTTCTGGCATGTTAAATCCTTTGTTTAAATTAAACCAGGGTGGGTTCAGCCTTGGTTTTTTTTTTTTTATATTCAAATTCCTTTGCACCTACGGTTCCACAGGCCAGGATTTGAAGTTGTTTTTTTTGGTTTCTTTTTTAAATGTGTTTTCTTTTGAAGGTCACCACAGCCGGGTGTGGGAGTGGTTTCCTTTATCACTTTTGCACTATCTGATAATTTCATCTGGTGAGTGGGTCTGGCTGAAGAGTCCACAAAAAAGACGAAACGGCCATCCCATACTCTCAGCGATGAAAGCTCAGATATTTTTCTTTTTTGTGTCATTTCTTTATGCTTTTATTTTAATTTTTGGCATGTTAAATTAAACCAGGGTGGGTTCAGCCTTGGTTTTTGATATTCAAATTCCTTATTGCCTGAAGGTTTCGCAGGCCAGGATTTGAAGTTTTTCCTGTTTTGGTTTCTTTTGTAAATGTGTTTTCTTTTGAAGGGCACCACAGCCGGGTGTGGGAGTGGTTTCCCTTATCACTTTATTGCACTATCTGAGCATTTCATCTGCTGCGTGCGTCTGGCTGACAAGTCCACAGAAAGAACAAAACGGCCATCCCATATTCTCAGCGATGAAAGCTCAGATATTTTTCATTTCTTTATGCTTTTATTTTAATTTCTGGCATGTTAAATCCTTTGTTTAAATTAAACCAGGTTGGGTCCAGCCTTGGTTTTTTTTATATTCAAAGTCCTTTTCACTTGAAAGGCTTCGCAGGCCAGGATTTGAAGTTCTGTCTGTTTTGGTTTCTTTTTTAAATGTGTTTTCTGTTGAAGGGGACCACAGCCGGGTCTGGGAGTGGTTTCCTTATCACTTTATTGCACCATCTGAGCATTTCATCTGGTGAGTGGGTCTGGCTGAAGAGTCCACAAAAAGGACAAAACAACCGTCCCAGACTCTCACCGATGAAAGCTCAGATATTTTTCATTTCTTTATGCTTTTATATTAATTTCTGGCATTTTAAATCCTTTGTTTAAATTATACCAGGTTGGATTCAGCCTTAGTTTTTTTATATTCAAATTCCTTTGCACCTGATGGTTCCGCAGGCCAGGATTTGAAGTTTTGTCTGTTTTGGTTTCTTTTTTAAATGTGTTTTCTTTTAAAGGGACCATAGCCAGGTGCACGAGTGGTTTCCCTTATCACTTTATTGCATTATCTAAGCATTTCATCTGGTGAGTGGGTCTGGCTGATGCATCTCCAAAAAGGATGAAACAGCCGTCCCAGACTCTCACCGATGAAAGCTCAGATATTTTTCATTTCTGTGTCATTTCTTTATGCTTTTATTGTAACTTAATTATTTTATTATAGACATTGTCTTGTTTCTTTCTTTTTACTTTTTTATCTCTAAAAACTCTTTTATTCCATTGTTATTCAATGTGAAACTTGAATATTCACTCATTTTAAAAACATCTTAAAATTATATTCTCAATTTTTCTCTTCCATAATCCTACATTTTCTGTATACTCTGTTATAGGTTTCAAATAATTTTTAATAATAGCTTTTTTTGTGCTAACATTATGTGCAGAATTCAAATTGATAATGGAATGCCATTTGAGTCAAGCTGAGATCTTGGGGCAGTTGTTTAGAGCTTATTAGGCTCTCATCAGCCAAGGCTACTCAGCCAGTGCAAGACCCAAAACTTGAAAAATAAATTTTATGGTGAGTGTTTAGTTGCCCAAGGATTTGATTTCCACAAGATATTGTTTCCAATAAGCTGTGTAAAAAGATAAATAAATAATGAATAGAAACACAGTTGAAAAAACTTATTAAAATTAGACTTATTAAACTTATCATTTTAATGCGTTGGATTACAAACTACGAATACGTTGCGGGTAGTAGCCAATAATTTAAAATTTCCGTTGGTTCAGTAAGTAATGAGTTACATGTTGGTAGAAACGTTCATTGTTAACAGAGGGTGTTGTTGGTATGAGGAAGGTTTCTTTTATGAATAGTGATATTCTGTTTCCACTTCTCCCCGCTACCCTAACCTCTCGGGAAAATGGTTGATGTCCTGTGTTCTCTTCATGGTTGAATTATGCAGACTTATCTAAACTCTTATCTTTATAATAATATTCATGTTGCTTCTCCCGGCTTTCTAATCTCTGAGTGGTTCATCCAATTTAGAACTTATCATAAACACTACAAAGTATTTTATATATAATACTACTTTGCTCCATAATATTATTCATAGAAGAATTAAAAAGTGAACCAATGGAAATTTTAAATCATTCTGAACTGATGAAGGCTAATATCCAGAATATGTTCATACTAGCAGCAAAGCCTGTCGGATGACAGGCATAAAAAAATCTGAAAAATCATTTTATTATCAACTATCAAATATAAAGTAAATGTAATCTAAATGCTGTGCTAACTTGTGAACGAAGCTTCTACGGCAAAAATGGTTTTGAGTTTCGAAATCAGCGTAAACAACTGAGTAAGTACGCCAAATTTCATTAAAATGGATGCAGTGGTAACAAAATTATTTGGTTTTGAACGTATGTTTTGTTAGAATTTCAGTTAAAATTTCATGGAAACAACATGGAATGACAAAATGAACTAATATTTTATCCAATTTGAGTACCCTCGATTCAATGGTACCATTGAGAACCTTGGATCTATCTTAATAGCTTAATTATATCGAGTTACAGACAGACGGACAGACAGACAGACAGACAGACAGACACAGACGAAATTAGCAAATTATATAAGTTGATTTTGTAATCTGACACATTAAAATAATGCTGTTTTAATAAGAATTTTTTTCAACTGTATTTCTATTTGTTATTTACAATATACTGTTGTTTTTTATTTTGCTGTCTTTAGTTCTTGAGGGATCATTTGCCATCTGAAGAATATATTTCTCTTCCCCTCTTGCACTGGCTGAGTAGCCTTGGCTGATGAGAGCCAAATAAGCTCGAAACAACAGTCCAAAGGTCTCAGCTTGACTCAAAAGACATTCCATTATCATTTTATTATGAATTGGTTTCATTTCTTCACCCATCACAAAGTTTTTCTTATTATTATTATTTATTCATTTATTAATTTGTTTTCTTTCTTTGTGGTGAGCATTTAGCTGCCCAAGGACTTGATTTCCACAGTATATTGTTGTTTTTTATTTTGTTGTCTTTACACCTTCTTGAGGGGTCATTTGCCATTTACAGAATTAAAATTCAAAATATGATTGCTCTTTAATGGTTTTTCATAATGTTCGTATGAAATTTTGTACCCTTCATTAATTAATAATACATCAAGAAAAGCTAATTTATTTTCCATTTCTTTTTAAACTGTAAATTTTAAATTACTCCTAATAAAATTAACATAATTATGAAACTTCGAAAAGGTATTGATTTGAAAAAGCACAGAAAGACAATTTTTTTGGAATTGTTTTGAATGTAGGAATGTTATATGTCTGAATTGTTATTATGATTGATTTAGACGAATTGTTATTATTATTATGTTGCATTAGGTAAGATATGAAATGTCTGAATTGCTGTTTTGTTCTTTTTGTAATCAAATGAATATGTGAGGAAGAACATTAAATTTCTTGTTCTCTATTGTCACCTGAAGAAGTCTCTCGCAAAGAGAGATGAAATATAGTGGAATTAAAGAGGAGTTATTTGAATTTTAGTAATGTTTGGTTGTATGCAATCATATTATTGATAGAAATAATAAATTATTATTATTATTATTGTTATTATCATTACTATGGAAATCAATATATTTTATTGATAGATACAAAATTCAAACTTATCAATCTGCATAAAACTTTGCTTATTACAAGAATAAACGTTATAATTAAAAATCTCAAATAAGTTTGTTATTCAACTGATATGATTTAACAAATAATCCTTTTTTATATTTAATTTATTTTGATGTTCTCGTGTGAAGGGTCGTTATTTTGTCGATTTGTCTTTTAATTATGTACTTTTTGACTTCAATGAAGCTGTAATACTGGGCGAATGCAACTAATTGAGGATTTGGAAACCTGATACAGCATATCTTGGATTCCAATAGAAATTTCTAAAAAAACAGCTCAGTAAATAATTTATGTGGGTCAATTTGTTTTTCTTGTTGTATGAGTAAATGTTTATCAATCAAAGCAGTAAATGCTTGATGATATAAGCTTCTCTTCTGCAAAAAGTAGAAATTGGTGTTTCATTGAATCGAGTGAGGCAAATCTGCATGACCAGAAAACATGATGGAAAAAAAAAGGACAAAAGAAAAAAGCAACAATTCAATGACATACAAATGAAGAACATTCGCCCTTTAATATATTGAAAGATGGACTGAGATGAACCAGATCTCCAAAACTAACTTACATATACTACAAATAGTTGACCTAATTCTACATTCCATCAAATCACCTAAATGTCAAGGCCTAAAAATACCACGGCCTCAAAAATATGCTGGATAAAAGCATTTTCATTCAAAAATTAATAAACCAATTCAAGGAAAATTCTCTTGGTGAAAAGAAATGTAATGAAACTTAGGCCACTCCAAAACATATCCCCTATATTGATATGGATATATTGATATGGACTCACTAAAGAAGACCTACTGTTGTCTGATAATACTGAAAGAAGCTGAAAATTCAATGGCCAAAATGAAGAACCAGAAGAAAGAACTACAAGTGAACAGTTGATGAAGGTGAACATGTTTTCTTAATGGCACAAACCCATTCACAAAAGATGCTATAGAGTGAGGAAAATTTTCTCTATGGTGACAGACATGGTAGACAGACTAAGACAATGGGGCAGATATGCTGAAGTTAAATTAGTGTCAGAACTTGAGCTGAATTGAAAATCCATGGCAAAGGAAGAAAGAAGACTCCTTTTTTTTTCATTGATATTTCTTTTTTTACGTCAATGAAATTATCATTAGAAATGATGGGTCTTAGGTTTTTTTTTTATTTTTTAAAAGAAGTTTCACCTTTGACAGTTGCTAGAAATGGAATTTCTAAAATTTCCAAATAGCATAATTGCCCACAATAAACACATTAGTAATGAGAAGCTACTATATGGAACTGGATTAAATTAAAAAAAAAAAAAGTCATAAAAAAAATCCTACATATTTAAAAATGCAGTCAGAGCACATGATGATAAATAAAAATCAAGAAAACACTCCGAGAAGGTACATAAAGAAAAAACTTAAATAAAATATAAAAATAATGTTTTATGAGTAGAGTTGTGAAACTGCAGTATCAAAAACAACTCCAGTTATAAGATTAATATAAGAAATGCTCCAAGTTACACAACACACTGCATCCTGATGTTTGTATAATCTTGCAAGCAACCATATCCTCCAAAAGATGGACTTGAATGTCAGCCAGAAAGATTTGGTTGTAATAAGAAACAAAAGCCTTTATTTAAAGTATACTTGTATAACATAAATATTGTTTTCCCAATGACATTAACAAATAATACCATTATAAATCTTAAACATTAATTTAATAGACTAATGTTTAGCAGAAGAATTAACAAACCTTCCAATTAGTAGAGTTCACATGATTCCTTGTCAAATTTTGGGAATTACAGAAAGGATTCCAATATACAGAAAAAGATTCCAGTTTAATAAGCTATTGAAAAAAAAAAAGAAAAATGGACAAATTAGTAATAATATAAACATTCTTCTTATCTTAAAAACAAATAAGCTGAAATTTATTTGATTTCTTCTTTAAAAACCTTTTACAGCAACTATTTCACATCAGTCATTTCACATGATGTTTTACAGTCATATTTTACATTAGAATTTGGCAAAGATTCAGATTAAATTATTTTCTTAATAATTTAGTTTTATTTTATGACAATAAAAAATACTGACAGTTGGTATCTGTCAAACAAGATACTTTTAAACCTGGTTTAGAAGAGAAAGACTAATATTTAAAATAAATTCAGCAGATATTATTAAGATACTGTAAAGGTTTTAACCAGTGAATTATTTCAGTGTTACTGTAATTCAAAGCTAATCCAAACTGTTTCAGAAAAGGGATTCTTACTAATTTAATAATCTTAAGATTAAATTTCCTAAAATTATAAATGAAGTAATGTTAAAGGAATTATAAATGAAGTTAATGTTTAACGGTCAAATTCAGTTAATTGAACAGTTAATATAGTGCTGCTGGTTAGTAGCACCTAACCCATATGCATTCATTCTATCCCTTCTCTTAAATAAGTAACCAGGGCTTTTTCTTATATCAGAAATAACTCAACATTACGAAGATTACCTGACCCTGGATCAGTTTAATCAGTGAAAAGTAGTGTACAAAGTTAAGAAAAGATTGTAGCTAAATACAGTATGGCTACATAATCAGAGATGAACACCAGCATACCCTTATTATAATTTTTTTATATGTATGTATTATTATTCTTAAAAACAACATCAGTTTACAGAAAATGATACTCTTTAATTTTCCTCTGAGAACTGTGGCATAAAACAGAGCTTAAAAAAATACTGTCAACATTTGATGTTTAGTTAAAGAAGCAAGGCAGCAGGAGGGCCATAGGCTAACACCTCATGCCAGATGTAAATTATTAGTGAAGATAGTAATTATAAAAAATTAATAATTAATACATGCACATGCATAAAAATACCAATCTATGTTTTTTATTTGCTACATCTTTCATTTTAAGGTTCAAAATACCTTAATCAATAATATAATTTATTTACGAGTATTAAATGTTATAATAAACCTGTATAACTGGTTCTTTAGCACCTGTTTATTGGAAATATGTTCCTAAGCTAAGTAAGGTCTTTCTATATTAAGCAAAAGAATTGTCTTATAATCATTTACTGTGTTGGTTTGCCTTCTAAATTAATTGACTAATAACTTTGAAAGAATTCTATCTAACTGCAATACTATTCACTGAAAAGCATTAATTGAAAATTACCTTATAAACTGTTGTTGCATTGGCATCAATTTGAGCAGATTTCCATTTATTGGTAGTTGTTTCAGCTGACAAACCATGGATTGCAATTCCACAGGCAAATGGGCAATCTGGTGATGTAATGACATCTTCATAACGGATATGGATATTTCGAATGAAAACCTATTTGCAAAAGATATTAAAATCCAAACTATAAATAAACAATGAACAGTAATATAAAAAAAAGTGATCTTCCAAAATGTAAAAGAATATAATAACAATAGCAATGATATAACTGTATTAATTGAAATTTTGATACACAACCAGACTGCTTAAAGACAGAAGTGGAATTGCAAAAAAATCCTTATGAACATAATAAAATATAATAAGATTGAGCATAATGTAAACATAATATGGCTTCCTCATCTTCACAGACAGATAGAAATAAGCTCCTATTCAAAAATGAAAAAGACAACTGAGAATATATTTCTAGGACTGGAGCCATTCTGTGGAATATCAAAATAAATCTGTTGGGACTGGATTAAGTCTCAAAAAAATTTACTAAATTGTTTCGAGGACTAAAAGCCTCAAAATTCAGATAAAACATATTCAAGCAATTTAAATAAAACTAAAAGGCAAAATTTATGAATTACATGTAAGACCTTGTCTGACATATGGACGAGAAATTATTCTTTGGAGGAGGAGAAGAAGTCAGATGGCAGAAAACAATATCCTGAGAAGAATCTTCAGCAAAAAAAAAAATAAAGGATAAGATCAATATGAAGGATATAAGACAATGGTTAAATAGAGAAATGACAGTGAAGTGATGAAGTCTAGATTAAGATGGGTTAGTTAAGCATCAGAAAGAAAGATGTCAGAATTTTAAAAATAATGTTGAATAGAAAGGAACTTAGAAAATATCCTGAAAGACCAAGACAAGATGGAAAGATGCATTAACAAAAGGTTCGGATATGATATGAGAATACCTAGAGTTTAATGGGAACTAGATAGCCTAAAACAAAGTGGAGTGGGGAAGAAGTATCAAGGACCCACCCCTGCAAAATAAAGGATAAAGGATGGATGAAGATGAAGAATGGCAAAACATTATTACATTGGCAAAAGCAAATGTCATTTGTCCTTAGATAACAATAGAGATACAATAGAAATGTTATTTTTTCTATTGACAAGCAATTATATTTTCAGTCACTGTAAATTTATAATTCCAAGTTTTTTAATTGCTTCAAATTTTCAATCTTCAATCCACCTGAACCCATTATCAAGGATTTCTTTTTTGATGCTATGTTAAAGTTATTGAAATTATCAGATACTTTAAGTAAAGTGGAAGATTTTTTTTCAATGGACAATCAAGATATCATGAATATACTTCATTGTCAGCCAAATCTGAATAAAATGATAGCAGTCATTTATCAATCTAAAGTTCCAAAACATGAATGGCAATCAATATTGCACAGTGAAAGTGAGTTAATTTGAAACCTCAATAGTAATTGAAATTGCCACACAAAAAAAGGAAAAAAAAAAAAAAACAAGCTGTCAGAGGCTTTAGGAAACAAAAATTGAAATTCTGCTGAGGACAACATTAAGTTTTACTAACAAAAAGGAGGATTTTTGAATTAAACATCTTCCCAAATAGGGGAAATGTAAAAAACAGACAATATTTGAGTTTTATTTGCTGCAAATGATAGATAAAAGCTAATAAGTTTACTTTTGATATAGGGTGCATTCAGCATACAATCGTCAGGTAGTAAGAATGATAAGTAGGTCATAGAGTTAAACCTAATCATGTCAAATCATAAATAAATAAATAAATAAATAAATAAATAAATAAAACTCCTATTTTCACTTTATAAATAACAGAATACCAGTACATAAAATAATACAACAATATGGAGTACATTAAGAAGAGAGTTCTAACTTAATTTTTCTGTGGATCCAACTAAATCAATGAAATTTAGCAAAATTGAGGATTGCAGAAACTGTAAATAGAGTATGAAATCATGTATACAATGATGTCACATCTAACCATGGTCATAAGAACTGAAACAGTCTAATGAAAAAAATCCATTTCCAGCAAACACTAAGATTTACAGACATGTAGCTGTTAAGTTTCCAAAGCAACTTTATAAGATTCTTCTGTAATAAGAATATGTATCTTCATAAATTATTACTAACAAAGAAATAGGTTATAATCAATTTTTATAATAATATATTATAATAGATTTATAATAGTAATTACTATATAATAGATTTTTAACTCTCAAAAAAAATCCTGTGTACACTTGCTCTATGTAAATAATAATAATTTAGTAAAATTTATTAATTTTACAAACACTTTATTGTTTGAAGGTAGAATGAACTGTATAGCACAATATTTGCAGCAAGAGTAATTCAACAACAAAATCAATTCTTTGATTATTTTCTGAATATTGAAATAATCTGTAAAGTAAAATTATATTAAAAGCAACTTCACATAATCTTGATAAAATATTAATAGTCATTCACTTTGATATTTTCAATCATTTCCTTCCAATTCTTTACGGAAACAATAAGAAAGATTTATCAATTGAAATAAATTCAGAAGTATTCTTACCTGAATGTTGTTCAAAACAGTTGCAGAAAGTTTTTCAAAAAAGCTTCTTTCTATTTCTTCCTGGCCTATGGTAAGAAAGATAGAAAAGGAAAATACAATTGACAAGAAAAATTTCTGAAACCTTTTACAGTAAAAATCCAAAGTACTTTTTTTAAAAAACAAGTAATAACAAATATATTCAACTTTGATTAAATTCCTTGTCTATATTTTTTTTCAAATCAACTCTGAATATGATATCATTGTAAACTTTTAAGCTTTTATTATATTTCAAAGCTTCATCAATGAGATATTTTGTTCACCTTTTACAAATAATAACAGTTTAGGACTTGTTGTATTCCACCATCAAAGAATGTAAAATCAATAGACATAAATATTATTATCATTGGGAAGTTACACAAAGAATGTCAGCTTTGAACATTTGCAATGGGGTAATTTATTTGTAAATCTATTAGCAAATGTAATTAAAATAACTAATTTTCAAATTACAACATTATTCCACAGTTATTCAAACTGTCCATTTCTCTCTGTATTACCATAGTAGATTTGCAGTTTCTCTCTTTCTTTTTTTTTCTCTTTCAACAGCTACACTGACGTCTTTAATTCTCGCTACTTTAGATCATGTTCCTTTCCATTCTTTTAAGACCATCTTGTTTAATCACAGTGAGATGTGAAGAGATATTTTTTTTTCTTATTTCCATTTCCTTTACCAGCTGATGGCCAAAAAAAAAAAGCTTACAAAATGATTTACTTTTTTTTAAAGTCAGTGAGGATTGAAATCTGATTGCCATAAATAACTTATAAATTTGCTCGTTTCTTTTAAGGGAGTTTGGTTGGTTGGTTGGTTATTAGATTTAATGGTACAAAAGCATATTTGTCTAAGCTGTGCCAAAAAAAAAAGGTAAAAAGTAAACTGAAAGACTACCGGGATAAGAATGTAAAAATTTTAAATATAGATAGATAAAATATGTAAAAATTGCAATCAAGACTATCTTTCTATACTGCACAATTTACAAACCTACACAACTTTGTATAAAAGAGGACTACTAAAACAAAGGAACAAGAATAACATGACTAAAAGCAAGATAAAAGTAAAAAGATATAAA
Source organism: Thereuonema tuberculata (assembly GCA_023159025.1). Lineage (NCBI taxonomy): Eukaryota > Metazoa > Arthropoda > Chilopoda > Scutigeromorpha > Scutigeridae > Thereuonema > Thereuonema tuberculata. Next base: position 257,843,630 of record JAFIDM010009631.1, on the reverse strand, counting down.
AAAGGACATAAAAATTTCCAGAAAAATCATCTCTTAAAATCTGATAAATTATAAAAAACGTGGCAAAGTCACATTTAAATGAATGAATTTTAAGACAGATGAGACTGGTAAAAGATCATTATCATTTAAAAGCAAAGGAATTTGAAAGATAAATATTGAACTTAAAAAGGGTATAAAAACAATAACGATGATACTGATTAAAAGATTACATTCAACTAAAATATGATGAAAGGTTAAAACAATGTTGCATGAAGTACACACAGAAGGCTGATCAGTAAATAATGGTGAGTTGGTCGTGTGTGTCCGATTTGGAGACTTACTAGAAAAAGATCTTCTTGTTGAGTAGTACTACATTCCATTTTTAGAAGAGGATAAAACAGGTCTAATTAGATGAAGTTTGTTATTATGAAGCTGGTCCCACTGTTGTTGCCAGACAGTTTTCAAGAACAAAAAACTACATAAATGTTGGAATGAGGGATAGAGATTCGCTGCAGTGGCAGACTGACAGCAGAATTGGCAAGAAAATCAGTGAATTCAATGTCAATAATTCTGATGTAATTGGGAATCCAGCAGAAAATAGCAGTTCAACACTTAAATGATGCTATAAATTTAAAATGAATACAAGAGCAGGATGAACCTTCAGGTTCTTTAAATGACTGCACAGTGTCTGCTGAACACATTCAGAATCACTGTAGATCAGAATTTTTGATTACTTTTCTTTGAATATATGCTTTAAAGTAATAAAAATTGTATATAGTTCTGTAGTGAACCTTGAAACAAGGAAGATGAATGCAGTATTAAAGTTTTCAGAGTAAAAGGCTGCTTCAACATAAGACTCTCCTTTGGATCTACTTGTATAAAAAGTGTGTGAAATCTAACTGGAGTGAGAATGCTCATGGTGCAGAAACTGAAGATTGTTGAGAGCATATTTGGGGGAAAAATCACAGTTCCGAGCTTATATTTACAGTGTATAGACGTGAATTAGGTAAAGTTCCAATTTTTAGGTCTGTGAGATGAAATGTATCTTTCAAGTTCTTCATTTGATTCCAAATGTTTGTGTAACAGAAGGATGATTCATAAAAAGAATGTACACATTGATGGAGAGAATATATACATAAAGTTGGCAGGATTATTTGGACTAGATGAAATGAATGTATAATATTGGATAGATAAAGTTTGCTAATGAAGATTTATTGATGGTTCAAGAGTCCCTGAACAGCTGAAGGCAGAGCATAACCATATATAACCGTAATCCAATTGTGATTCTATCGGGGCTTTATAAAGTAATAGTAAAACCAGTCAATCACTTTTTCCAAATATTATTAGAAAGGACTCTTAAGTAATTTAGATTTACATTTTTTCTTAGGTTCATAGATGACTTTGAAAGTTTAGATTTTGATCAAAGATGAGACTCTGATGCAAAAAAAAAGTTGCAAACTACCAGTGGCAAATTGAATTGTGCAAAGGTCCCTCAATGGCAAGTAAAATGAACACAAAGTCTTTGTTATTGAAAAGAAAAATCCATATGAGACAGACCAGTAATGCAGGTAATTCAAGTTTAACTACAGCTGTCTCTTGATAAGTTGTAGGCTCATAGAATGGCAAGAAATCTGCAATCAATAGAGAGGGAATTATGAATTGTTGGAGGGAAACAAGATGCATTAACTTTTATCTTAAAAGAGAAAAGTGTAACACTTAAAATGCAGCTGTAAAGTACTCCTAATTTTTGAAGATAACAGAGCCAAGGAGAACTTGGAAAGAAAATTCTGAATAAATATGAGCAAATGACGACAAAGGTCAAACTTATGCAGATCTTTCAGAATACCATATTTTCAAGTCCAATTGTAAGTTTTCTCAAGATCAGAGAAAACTGAAATCAAATATTCTCTGTTGACAAATGCTTTATGAAATGTGTCCTGCAGATGTACAAGATGACCTATATTGATGAAAGCCACATTGTGTAAATACAAGAATATTATTATACTCCAGATACTAGACCACGTAATGGTTCATCATACGCTTCAATGTTTTACAGAGACAGCTCATGAGTGAGATGGGACAATAATTGGTACTTTTATCTTTCTCTAAGCGCAAAGGGTAATAATTGTTTTGTGCCATCTCTCAAGAAAATAATCTTGTTGAATATTGATAGAATTACACCTAAGGATGATAAGTATAAGTGTCACAACATTTTATAGTGAATCCCATCTGAACCACAGGCAGCTATTTTGCATATTTTCAAAGCAAACAATAATTCATCCAATGAAAAAGGAATACTGTTTGTCTTTCTATTAGAAGAAGCAAAACATAAAGGAGTAACTTCAGCACACTGCTTAATCTGATGGAATTCAGGAGATAAAATGGTGGAACTGGAGCTGTGAGCAAAAAGTTCTATCAATGGTAGACAATACAGTGCCATTTTCCTTAAGTATGGTGGGTTGTTGTGAAGAATAGCAACCATGCATCTTTGAATCGTATCCCAAAGAGTTTTGATAATATATAACTCTTTAAGGAAGATATAAATGAGTGCCAAGATTTCTTTTATACAAATCAGAGCAGTCATCAAGATAAAGAAAATTCATTGGCATTGGACAATGACGAAAGATGTTCCCTGCCTCCTTCTAGACTTGTGCTGCAAAGTGAAAATAATTCGACAATGGCTTTGGATGCAAAGGGAAACATTAAGATGACTGAGGAACTGTAGCAAGTGAAATAGTGAAGGTTATATGATTGACTTTCTGAATAATGTTGTTGATATTGTCAGAAAGATCAATAGATTCCAGTTGATATTGTTGCAAAGTCGAAAAGCCTTTGATTGGTCAGTTAAACTGCCCTGTGATTGGCTGAATCGGGAGGCCAATCGGCTACATACAAGCTCTCTCTCCAAGTGACGGACTGCACAGAGAGCTTTCGAGCAAGCCAGTGGCGGACCAGAAGGAAAGCTTAAGAACATTTGAGAATTCAGTCCGATATGTATATATACCTGTAAATAATTGTAAATAAAGTGTGTTTGCCTTAGACTAAACCACGGCGTTAGTCTCTGTCATTTTGACCATACATCAATACATAGCTTATTTCTTCCTCTTCCTTCCAACGATGACAAGAACAGAAATAGGAAGGATGGTCTTCATACCAATTAAAATCATTCAATGGCTGTCATGCTGTTGTTGCAGAGCAGTGGTGTGGAGTATCAGAACCAGTGTATGAGAAAAATATGTGGTGACCTAAGAATAAAAAAACAAACAGAAAACTTCTGCAATCTGCCAAGTGTATAGCCAGTGAATAGCCCAAGTAGAAATAGTACTGGATTATGTGAATTCCTTTAAGACTGATAAGGAAATGATCACTACGTCTAGGACTGTCAATAACCTTCTTGGAAAATAATGAAAAAAGCAATGCCGAACCAAGTGCCAGGTCAATTGCAGAGATAGATATTGGTGAGGATGCAACTTGAGTGGATGAACCAGTAACACAAATATGGCGATAAAGATCTTCGATAATTATAACTTGAGTGTTACTTGTAGACCAGGGAGCACACCAGGGAGTGAGCATGGACAAAAAAAAATATTGATCAAATAGGTCTTCAATGTCGTATTCACTAGAAGCTACAGGCTACAAATGGATCAGTAGTTGTTCAGCTGACAATCGAGCAGCAATAGCCTCTAAAGGAGTATTGAGTTAAAAAAAAAAAGATGTTCAACATCATGACAGATGAGGAGATAAACTCCTCCTCCTTCCCCTCTATCAGTATGCTGTTTACTCAGCATTGAATATCATTTTAAGTTGACAGAATCAGTCCCAAAATGAAAGAAAGACAGACAGGTCAGGGCCTTGTCATTTTGAAAAATAGAATACAATCTTTAGCAATTCCAATACATTGAATCATTAAAAGATTAAAATGAATATTAGTGAAATGAATATTAGTGGAGGTGGTGGTGTTGGCCCAAAGATAGAAGGAATCATAGAGATATCCTTCTTATCATCCTCATAAAATTGTCTCAGAGAGTAATGTCTCCAACGACTACAATAAGGTGAATGTGAATGAGATCATGTAAATAGGTTTGATTGAGGAAGTGAAGTTCTCTTTTCTCAAAAATTTAGTTCAGCTGGAATCGAAGATACTGGCAAAGATCATACAGTAAACTGTGAAGGTAATTTAAGAAGGAGGTTGAGCTACAAAGTCTCAACTTTGAGAGGCAAGGGTTTTAATAACAGCAAACAATAGCTCATAAGAGGGGACGGATGATGTCTGTCCAATAGCAGATAAAGTCTGCTTTGACTTAAAAACTGGAAAGAAGGTTTTCATTGCCAATTGCATTGTAATTGTTTTTCAAGATTTAGGATATGAAAGAGAATATTTCACATGGATAGTCAGTATTTCTTTCTCTTCCGTCCAATGACGACAAGAACAGAATAGGAAAGATAGTCTTCATGCCAATTAATATAATTCATTGGTTGTCATGCTTCTTTTGCAGAACTGTCAAGAGGTGTATCAGAAGCAGTGTATGAAAAACATTTGTGGTATCCTAAGAATTAAAAAAAAAAACTTATAGGCAATATGTAGGTAATATAAATATTTATTATGATAAAAAAAGAATACATTAATAATTGTATAAATTATAAACAGGATTTATGGAGCCTTTATTACACAAGAAAGTTTGTGGATTTAGTAGATCTACATCCATATGCAGTGGACACATTACACCATACAGAGCAATGCCTCTGTTATGTTCCATGAGAAAGCTCTCCACATTTAGGGCCTCTGTATGCTGCAGACTCATTGTCAGAGCATTGGCAGTTGAAACAGTACAGTGGATTAGGAATGTAAAGATGAACATTGCAGTGAAGGCAACCAGCTTTGACAGGTTGGCAGTACTGAAGCATTAAAGGTGAGAAGATGGTTCAGATTAGTAGTTTTTCAATTGCCATGATGATTGTGTATGTGTTTCACAGTAATCCATGGAGATTTGAAGACCATCAAGCAGTTCATCTTCACATACACTTTCTAGATCTTACTCCTCTACGACACATCTTGATGAATTCAGTGTCCTAAGCTTTGTTGCAGATATGGTGATATCAGCCAGTAGTGTCATCTTTAGTATCTGCTCAGGTACTTATGAAGTTATCGTACATTTAACTTTCTAAATACAGCAAGTTAAAACTTTAGTGATTACAAAGAGAGACAAGGTGACAAAGGCTTACTGGCTAGTGGCTAATGAGTACAATATAAAGAAGATATGTGTAGTGATTGGTTTAGTGGTGATTGGAACAGCTGGCTGGTCAATGGTGTGTGAATTGCTTTCCAATTTTGGAAATTTGAATAATCCATACCAAAGGTAAAAAAATCAGAATTTGTGCTCCCCATCTATCAAGGAGCCCACTGAGAAAACTTTCAAGGTGATGCCAGAGCTATACTAAAACTATACCCAAGCAGAAAGAAATGATATGAGATTAAGCTAACCCCATAATCTTCTCCACCCTCAACTAGCTGGTTGACTTTAGCCAAAACCTATTATCCAAGTAACAGGAGCTAACCAGCCAATTGTCTCAAGATGAGACTTCTCATAGACCAGAAGCAGACGTCAAATCAATCTGTTGTGACTGCAAACAAGAATTGTTCAACTGGCAGAATTCTCATTTCCTAGATCACAGGGCAAACACAGGGGCTAGGTATTCAGGGTCCATAGAGACTAAAAGGAACACTCCATTGGTGGTCCTCTCATCATTTAGTGACACTCACATCAAGGGACTAAATTTAAGGAACTGATACCCCCTTATTTGCAAAGGGAATTGGAATGTGATATCTCTGGAATTCTCTTTAGTGATGTTGGCCTCCTAGTAATCATTATGGCACACTCCTGTTAGATTTTTCACTAATGAATAACAAGATACAGTTAATTAGTTCATTATTCCATTAGAACAGAGACAAGTATATCTGCTACATGAAAATTGCAGTTTGATCAGAAACCTGATGTTTCAATGAATTATAAACAAGATTGTTACACCAACCAGTCACAATTTCTGTACCATTCTGGTCCACTACCATGTCTTAGATAGCAAGAAGACAATAATACTAGCCATCTCAGAACCAAAAGCTCATTCCCAACTATCATGATAGAAGCCATTAAATCGCTTATGTAGCTATTGTAGCTCATTCTACATGTGAAGTAAAGAAACAAAGTTATATAAACATAGGTCCGGAAATGCTTCGGTATCGAGTTATGGCTAGCAAACGATTTCACCCATAATTTAGTACAACAATATGCACATGGACTACACCTCAGTTGTTAGCTCTCACAATAAATCAAAACAATGCAATTCACATTATTGTTGAATAGTTGTTATTGCGTTGCCAACTTTTTTGTAGGTTCCACGTGGGATAAGCTTCAAACCACTGGGAGATACAGTTCTGCGACATGTTTCATTCGATTTTTCAGGTCAACAACCATAAGAAACCACTGATTTAGCCCCTTAATTTACCTTCCCAGACTTCCAGCAAGTCTTCATTTCACCTAGGGTACTACATTATGGGCGAAATCTTTCACTAGCCCTAACTCGATACCGAAACATTTCCGGACCTATGTTTATATAACTTTGTTTCTTTACTTTTACATGTAGAATGAGCTCCTCACGATCCTCACGAAGTTTCTGCATATCTTCGTGAATCACCCTGTATATATATTCATTGGAATCCACATTATTTGATGAGTATAATGGTGATGAAACTTTGTATGGTAGCTTACAGCCAGTCATATTTGTTGAAGTATAGACATTTGGGTATCTTGGGCAATAACTGCTTCTTGTACCTTGGGCTAGCGGTTTCTGGTACAAGAGGTTATAATATATTTTCTGTTTTGTGATTCAGTGGTTCATACCAAGGACAATAATGCCTGTGTATTAAAACCGGGAAGAAAGGTGACGCTGTAGACTCAAATGCATTTAAAAAAAAATGTCCTTGAAGCGATTCATTCTGACGATGCAGACAAAAATATTTCATACAAAGTAAAATGTCAATCAATGGGTACAAATTGTAGGCCTGTACTTTGTCTTCTTTCCATTTAATATTTCTTTTTAAGCGTGGTTCAAGATATAGGATGGTTGTCCTCAGGTACACAAGCAAGTTAAAGCATAAAGGTTTTTTTTTTATTTTTTTAATTGTTGAGCTGAGTTAATGGGTTATTTCCAAAGCAAATATGTAAAAAAAGGTATCAAAGAATTAATTGAGTTTAAAAAACAGCAAAACTGCTAATAAGGCTGAATTTATTATGATAATTCAAAAAGTGGCCCAATGGAAAACACTCTCCCCTACATGACCTATAATCAATTACAATTTTGCAGTCTTTTGATTTATTTCAGTTAAAAGAAACTGTACAGAAATAAGATTTTACAGAATAATTTTTAATTAAAATAAATATAGTTTACCCAATGATATTCCATTAATATTTTCTAATGCTTCTAACTTTTGTTGTTTCACTGCTCTCTGCAATTGTTTCTCCCTTTGCTCATCAAAGGTACAGTCAACAATTGGACCAGCCAAAGCAAATAGGTCTTCCAGTTGGATAATGACAGGTTGACTGTAAAGTCCCGTCCATGGAATCTGAATCAAAATCTTGCCTAAATAAAAAAAAGAAAAAAAGAAGTTTTTACTTTCTAATAAATAACTCTTTTAAACATGTTTTTAATTCAACAGAATCAGTGTGCAATTCACCGTTGATTAAAGTAAGTTCCAAATTCTTGCTTAAGAGCAATGTGGCAAATGAATATATTAAACAATATATGAAAAACAAAGAGAAATTTAGGTAAGCAAGATTTAGCAAAGTTTTGGACAGTTGTAGAATGTTTACATACATTTGTAGAAGGATTGTAGTTGAATAAAGTTTTGTACTGTTTAAAACAAACATTTGATAAATTTTCAAAATTTAATGAAGTAGCAGTTTTGAACTATGGCAGCAGCTTATAAAAAAAAAAAAAAAATAATAACTCAAGATCTGATAAAGACAAAATAAAAATTTGTATAAATTTTAAATAATTTTAAATAAATAAAAAACATGAAAGGGTTAAACCGGAGATGAGGGTACAAGCCTGGACGAACTTTTTTTGATGGCCGCTTCCACCTCTTGCTAAAATGGGCAACCACGGTGAATTAGGCATATACAAACCATTAAAGCGGAAAAATCAACAAAGAACAAACCTTTTACGATAATTCCAAGCATTAACACAACTCAGGAATCCACTTAGGCCACTGCAACTAGCGGTAAACCATCCGTCACCTATGTATCCTTCCGAACACTGCGATTGGCTTATACCTTATTCTCTGGTTTAACTCATGAGAGGACTAATGCAGTGAAAGCTGGAGATATTCACGTTTTCCTGGCTAGACTGAAGAATACGGTACTAGCCAATAGGAAGGCTCCTAAGGATTCAGAGCCGATACCGCTTCCGCTTAACTGTTTATTCCGATTAATTAGCCTTCTAAACAAATTTCATCCGAAGGAGGTCCGAAGGACCGAAGAGTTTATTCCGATTAGCTGTAGGTTAAACCTAAGCATTGAGGTCTGCTGAGCTCCAGGATGTATGTATTGATAACTTTTGAAACAATTTTTGCTCTTCAAAATAGTTGCAAAACGGCCATGTTTGACGACGTGAAACAAAACAACCAAACTCCCGGTACCGTAAATTGCGGTCTTACCTTTTTTTTTCATTAAACCTATCCTAAATGAATAAAGTCATCATGAATCCCACATGCCCATAAATTCTGCTATAAAGAAAAAAGAGCCTACCTCCCTAAATTTACTAATATTTTACTGAAATTTTTAGAAATATTTCGTCAATATGTAATTACTCTAAAATATAAATTTATTTCTCAATATGTCCACCCTTTGCCTTAGTTCAGGCCTGCTCCTAGAGTCTTTAATAGTGCTACACACAGTGTCCAGGGACATCTTCCATTCTCAACACAAAGAATTCTTGAGAATGATATTGCTTGTCTGGGGTTTAGAGTAATAAGGAATAGTCCAAGAGGTTTAGATCTGGTGATGGAGACAGCAGCATCGTGCCATACGGAGGGGCAGGGGGAAGCAGCTACCCCCCCCCCTAAATGACTAACAGGGAAATTCGGGTGACTTGTGTGTTTATATTTAGAAAAAAAATACTCTTTTTAAAATTCACTTTCACATCACTGATTAGCACTGCAAACGGTAGCTGCATGCTATAAAAATATAATTCTATCCGAAATCATTTTAAATCACCACACACAAATTATTTTTTGACTTCGCTTGTATTCATTAATAACAAGCTTCTGAAACGGTATAATATTTAAAGAAAAGAAAAAAAAGGTAAACAAAAATTGTTATTTTCTCTTGGGTCGATTTCGTATTGATTTCGTCGATCCAAAGCCGAAAAATCTCATTGAAAAAAGAAAGAATCATTTGACTTTGCTTTTAAAATATTAGCTACAAAGTTTCAAGATCTTGTAAGTCATGACAATGTGACTAAACACACTCGTTAGGGAAACGAACACGCGGGAAGGGGCATTATTTGACTAGCACTGGCAGGTAGACTAGCAAGATAAGACAGCGCTGCTTTTCCACTGACATGATAAAAAGAAAGCAAAGGACTCAGGGGCGCAGGACCGAACCAAGAGAAAAATACATATAGAAGAAGACAAAAAGATGCAAGCATCCATGGAAAAATAAAATAAAGTGTGAGACCAAATTGTATTCTAAATGATATCCTAATACAGCTGTTTCACGCTAATATGGCGATCATCAGCTTAGGAGCGATTCCGACATCCATGGAAAAGTTTTTGAAAAAAAAAAAGTATTTTATGAATTTTTTATGGGCATCATTCATCGAATAGACTCTTTAGGATTGCATACGTAATTTTACTCGGACTTCCTCCTATTATTTTATTTATCATGGTCTTTTATACTTTTTCCAAATACAGTGGAACCCCGCCATTCGTCCGCCTCTCTATTCGTACAACTCGTTATTCATACAACTTTTTCAAGTAAAATTGAACTCGCCATTCGTACGCTTGCTCGCGATTCGGGCAGCGTGACCTCGGTACTGGCCGCGCCACGCGGTCGCTTCAGTTCAGTATCGTGCTAGCTTCCGTACGCTACGGAAGCTTCGTGAAACTTTGTGATATTTTATTGTTATTTTTTGTTATTTTTATTAAAAATAGTGCAGCCATGGGTCTAAAACAGATTACTGATTCAACTAAGCCTAAAAGGAAAGCAGTGAGAACGACAATTGAATTGAAAAAAAGAAATCGTTGCGAAGTTTGAAAGTGGAACTTGTGTCTCTGACCTGGCAACTCAGTATGGCGTGGCGAAATCAACCATATCGTCTATACTGAAAAAGAAAGAAATAATAAGAGAGGCCTATATATTTATTGTTTTCATAGTTTTTAAGTATTTTAGGCTTAAAATGTTATTACAAAGATTGATATAAGCAATCATCTGTGGGTCTGGAACGGATTAATCCAATTTACATTATATCTTATGTGAAAAAATGATTCGCCATTCGTAGCCTACAAATTGCCATTCGAACTGCCTCCTGGAACGGATTGTGTACGAATAGCGAGGTTCCACTGTACCTTGCTCCATTATTTCTCTCTATGGAGTGTATAGTTGGGCTGGGGACCTCGGTTTTTGGACGTAATTTATTATTTACTAGAAAAATACCCGTGCTTCGCTCGGGTTACAAGAAAGAGTTCTGATGTGGATGACGAAGAAATTGTAATTAAATATGTTCACTTTGAAACTTTTCCAGTTGGTAAAAAAGTCCAATGGTAGTTAAAATTAATGTTAAATTCCTTTTTGTAACTCGATAAGTTGTAGATATCAAATTAATATCGAGATCGAAGAATATAAGACTTCCCACCCCTTTCTGCCCTTCTCCACACCCGTATCACTTCAAATCTTCCCAAGTTGATAAAAAAATCACTTGATGATTATAAAATAATGTTATATTCTGTTTTGTAACCTGAAAACCCCGTAAGGTACTCTTCAATAAAGTTTGTATCCCCCCTCCACCGTTTACACCCTTAGGATTAAAAATAATAAGAAAAAAGAAAAGAAAATTCATTGAAGCGGTTTCGGAGAATTGCATAGGCCTACCTTAAAGAAAGTTTGCCCCTCCACCTCCCCATTTACACCCTTTAGGACTATCGAAAATTCATAGAATACGTATCTTTCCGGTATTGACAAAGAACATGCTTGTGAAATTTCGTGTGGCCAGCAGAAGTGGTTTCATAGGTATGTGTACCCTTCAAGAAAGTTTGCTCCCCTGTTTACACCCCTTAATCTGGCTCCGAGTTTTCTTTGTTCTTAAATTAAGAACATTTAATTTAAAAAAAATAGAAAACAAAGAAAAGAAAATTCAGTATCATAAATAAAGAAGTAAAGTAAAAACTAGAAAAAAAAAAAGGTAATACCATAAAAAAAAAAAACTATTATTACCACAAGATGATTTGAACCCAGTAACCTTAGTTCCAACGGCCAGTTATTTAACCGCTGCTCCACAGGGACATCTCTATTACAGAAATAGAAGTGAGGAAATAAGCCATGCTTGAAAATTATTTAAAAGTGTGAGGAGGAGATGTGTCCAGGTTTCAACTGTAGCCTGTTATTTCAGCAGGGTCCTAAAGAGTAATTCTGCAAAGTTTGGTCCAGATCGATCAAAGGGCCTAGCAGTGTATAGCGAACAAACAAACAAACAAAGCCACAAACCAACAAACATCCTCTTTTATATTTATAGATTGCTACTGCATGTTGATTGTGTCGTTTTTGTGTTGTGTTGTAACGTTGTTTTTGTCTTAAGTCTTTGTTAAACAGAATCCTATGAAAAAATAAGGTAGGGAAAGCGATTGGTAAACCAATCACAATGCTTCGCAACGTCTTCTGATAAGAAAATATCATTGATATTGCTTTAATTTCCGTATTATTATAAATGTGATTGTTGCGCAAAAGGCGCAATTGTTGCGTTTATTGCGATTGTTGTAGAGCTGCATTATAAATGTGATTGTTACGCATACAAAAGACGCAATTGTTGCGATTGTTGTGCTTAGTGAAAATTTAATGAGATTTTAATGATACTTGTCCTCAAAAACGGGAATATAAGTCTTCTGATCTTGATCAGAAGACTAAAAATAAGACTGTCAAGAATGTTGACATTTTTACTCTCGTCACATGCGGCGTGAGCTGCCGGGACTTTGTAAGCCAGAATTGATGGCATGTTTGTTGTTGTGAATTTTGTAAATTACAAATAAGTTTTTTTTTTCTTACCTCAATTTTTTTTTTTTTCCATGTGTAAAATAGTAAAGATCATAGATGTGAAATTACTGCAAGGTTTTTATTCAATAGCGTTTTAGTTTGGACTTTGTGGAAATCGGCTAACAGAGGTCGCATTATACATCTCCCATTGTGTCGGTTGCTTAGCAACGATTAGTGCAGTCGTTTTGGGGCTTTCCAAGGAGAAGCATCACAAAATAATGGGTCCTGTTAGCTATCCCTCGGAAAGGCGGTAAATTCGAATAGAAACAAACATTCGATTTTGCACCATTTAGTTTTGGGGCGATTATCAATTGCCTAGCGTTTAGAAGAATGCCTATAATCATTTGAAAGCCGTGGAAAATCTCAACCAACGAGTTTTTCCTTCAGAGAAGCGATAAGTTACGAGATCGTTGATAAGGAAAAATGTGCATACGAATTCCGATCAAAACCAGATGCATACGAGATTTCATAATAAGGATTTGAAGTCTGTGTAGTTCCGGGTCCATAAGACGAATCCAGAGAATTTGTTTGCGGGGAAATCCTACGAAAATAGCATTTACCCTAGGATACGATGGATAGGCCTAAGTGAATGGAGCGTCGTCTTCCAAGTTACTGATGAGGCGTGATCTCCGCATAAGTTTCAACGTAATTTGAAGATAAGGTAGGAATTATCCTTTGTGTTTTGTCAAGGCATTTTTTCCGAGAAGACTTCGAAATAAAGAAGTAATTAATTCCGACGAAGAGAAGAATTCAAGAACTCTGTTTACGAACTCATAGTACTAAATTCTCGTGTTCGAGATAGAACCAATATATTTAGATGTAGTTTAAAACTCATTTGATGTATCTAGATTATTGATTCAGAAATTTCTATTAAGAGTTTAGAAAGTTAATATTGTTTCGAGAATTTAAGAGAATAGGAATTATTCAATTTTAGTTCGATAAATTTTAGTAACCAGGGGTTACGTAATTTAAGTGTTATTCCATGTGTGTGATTAATGCAAGTTAGGTTAATCATTTAGTGATACAGGTTTAAATTGTTCTCAAATGGAAATATGAGTCATTAATATATCTTGAATAAGAATAAGATATTAAATGTTATTGTAAAGTTTACATTTCCATGATATTCGAGATAAATGAATGCATTAGAATTTATGATGTTGTACTTGATTCATGATGACTGAATTGAAAGACTGTTTTCAGTAGCTTTAATAATTCTATAATGCACGAGCTGTAAACTAGTTGTTTTATTTATTGAACATATTTTGATTTAAATGCGTAAATGAATGCATTAGAATATCATTTAAGATTCTAGATAATTGTTACCTGTATTAAATCTTATTTGATGAATATAAAGTTTTTCCATGCTCTAGTATTTGAGTGTCATTTGATAAATTCTAATAATACTCTGCCAAATCATTTAAATTTCTCTTTACTGTTGTGATGGGTCCTTTTCAGATTCTTTACTGACATTATAGATTAGAACAACAGTAACATTTGTAAATATAATAAAGATTCTGTTTTATTTTAATAGTCAAGACTGGTTCTTAACAAAGACCATACCGCAAATTTACAGCATACATACAAGTAACAACAAAATTTTGTTCGTATTTAAAAAAAAAATTATGTAAACTTTTAAAGACTCAGAAAGTTACTAATTTTGATTTCCAATTATTTTCCATTAGCCATGTTAGTGTTACATGTTAGTGTTGGATTTTAAAACAAGTGACCTCCCGCATTATCCAAAACTTCGCCGCATTATCCTTTTTTTTCCCAGTTCGTGAAAGTTCTGTTGCATCGAATAAAATAATTTATAATTTTTTTTAAATTGTTGCTGCGTCCAGCATTGTTTCACACGTCTGTGTTGAATGATCACTTGCGGAAGTTGATTGTCGAACATGGACCATGCCAACCAACGGATAAAGAAATCACATTTCCATCACATTTCCTTCAATGGCCGACATTTTTCTACGTACTATTATACAAAAATTCTAGAAACTAGTGGAAAAAGTGTAAACAGAAGATGGCTAGGGTATTCCCCACGTAGTGACAAGGTATTTTGTTTCTCTTGTCGATTTTTGTAAATCGACATGATCCTGACTATGAATCAAATTTCACAGAACACAAAATATCGAAAAAGCACCTAACTTAAGCTTCAAAATACAGAATGAACTAATTCAGATTATGGCCCAAAATGTATTGCATTCACTAACTACTGAAGCAAAGCAATCGTCATTCTTTTCAATTATAGTTGATACCACAACAGACTTAACACATGTTGACCAGCTGTCTGTTATTATTCATTAAGTGCGAATTGTCAGTGAAGAAGGTAACGACCATCACAACATAAGTGCTGAAGTTGCAAAAATTTTTCCAGGTTTACATGAAGTATCCGATCTTCAGCTGCTGGACTGTCAGAGCAAATTGTAACGTTTTTAACTAACTCATTAAAAGTGGATTTAAAACAATGCCGCGGACAAGGATATGATGGAGCTGTGGTAATCAGTGGCGTTTGCAATGGCGTACAAACAAGAATAAAAGAACAGCAACCTCTGGCAACGTACGTCCACTGCTGCATAATGCTTGAATTTAGTGATGTGTGATGCTGCTGCTACTAGCAATGAAGTAAAGACATATTTTGGAGTCCTGCAAAAGCTCTACAAGTTTCTTTCGTCCAGTAATGTGCGTTGAAATAGTTTAATCAAAATGCAGACTCAAAATCTGCTCTCACCACAGTCTAAAAAGTATGCACTACACGGTGGGAAGCGCGTATTTCTGCCGTTCAAGCCATACTAGATTCATCTGAATACACCTGCTCAACGTTGAATTCGTTGAGCATTCTCGGAACTGTACGGAAATTCAGCAGTAAAAAGAACTTGTGGAGATCAAATGTCTTCTAAAACAGCTGCGAAGGAAGGACAATTGATAAAAGATAATTTAAAATCTGAATTTAGATAAAAGTTCTGCAATTGCACTACAAATCTATTCGCAATAAAGCTGTCATATCCAGCTCTCTGATGTAAATTGGAAAGCACTTTTCATGACATTGAGACGAATCTAGATGATAATTAAAAACAAGATGTAGTTGGCGTGCGAGCTTTCAAATATCCGCACATAAGATCTACATCTCGTTCATTTCAATTCTTGATCGTTCTGCATATGTAGGCTCGAGTATTAGAACAAAAAACACTACAAGCAAATTTCTAAGAAATCAAATTGTGATAATAGTTGTGGCTGCAAGAAAGTTCAAATAAACAACTGATTAAATGAAGGAACTATGACAAACGGGATTCGCCACGTGTTGGGAAGACGCAGAAGAAATGGTAGAACGCAACAACATTACATCAGTACTGCCAGAAGTATGAATAAAAAAGAAATCCATGCCTGGAGAACTGATCGAAGACGAACCTCAACATCACGAGCATAATAAACTTGAAGCAATGGTATTCAAAGATGCTCTGGATTGCACTATTGCACGACTTGATGGTGCCATTAAAATAAGTGAGTTGTTTGGGTTCCTTGCTCCAAAGAAATTAGCGAATCAAAACAGGCAGCAACATAGCAGCAGCTGGAGTCAGCTTGTGACAATCTTGCATAACACTACTCTGAGGATATCATTCCAGAGATCTTTCAAAATTGCTGTCGTTTATACGAATTGCATCAATTGATTTAAAGCAAATGACGAGTTCAATAGATGTCCTTGACTATGTGGTGAAACATGATTTACACTAAGTTTATCTTAACGTAGCTATAGCATATCAAAATCTTGCTTACCATTCCAGTAACTGTGACAGAATGTGAGCGAAGCTTCAGTAAATTGACGATAATAAATAATTATTTAAGAACGTCTATGTTGCAACAATGATTGAGTGCGTTAAGCCTTCTATCTATTGAAAACGAGACTGCCAGACAAATTAACTATGATGATGTGTTGGACTTATTTGCAGATGCAAAAGCAATTAAAGTAAATTCTGACGTAACAAAAAATGCAGAAAAATACACTTTTTCTTTATTTCAATGGGATAATTATTTCGAAAGGCATTTTTGATGATATTTTGCATGTAATTTATTTTTCGTTTTACACTTTGAAGTAGCCTAGTGTCATATAATTTATTTCATTTTCACGAAGTAATTAAGTATCCTAATGATATGTTAGCTCCTTTGTATTCGTCACTTGTTTTTCTTTTGTACTTACTTACTTTGGTATTGAAGTAAATTTTATACTATTGCTTAATTTTGCTTATAATTTTTTTTTTTATCTATTTTTTTTATTTTTTAGAGGGGAATGTCGGGGTGTCAGGCAGCCAGCCGAAAATGTGACGCTTTCTCAGAAGCCATCCAAATGCATTAAGTTATCATTTTGAAAGAGAATGGGGTGTGGGTGGGGGGGGGGGGCACAAACCTAACAAGGGGGCGTCAAATTACTCTTTGCCTCTCAAAATCGCTGATGTTGGCAAGGCACTGGCAGACAACCACTCTAGCATTTGAAATGAAACCAGGAATTTTGTCTGTCAATAAAGCTTGAGTGATTTTCGCTTTGGGGGTTGGAGACATTGGCTCCAGCCCACAAAGCGAAATGTCCATGGGTGTTCATTGAGCAAAGAGTGATTGAGAAGCTAAACAATTGATTCCAGAATCTAATTTAGATAAACTTTTGTTAAAACTTTAACCCGTTAGGTAACAAAATGGAGTTCAGATTTGCCTAGACAGCTCACCTCTGACCAAACCATCAAATAACGTGGATTGTGGATATCCACAATCTCCTCAGAGATTTCTACTTGCTTGTGGGATATTTTTAACAGATTTGACATAAAATTATCATTCTGCTTATGGAACTTCTCTTCCACTGGAAAATTTTCTACTGTGAAAATTTCTCTTCCACTGTTTTCAGGACCATACCATTTAAGAAGAGCCTTACAATGAAATGGTATATTTTTCTTCTGGATGTTGGTTAGCATGTGACAGATACCATGTTTTAAAATCTTCATTCCTAGATTTTGTTTGAGTACCAACTGCATGGTTTGTCTGGAGACGTTCATCTGCATTTTGTCCTGCCTACAGTGCAGATTTCTTCAAATTTTGGCCTTCAGTGCTTTCAACATACTTAGAGTACTCTTGTCCAGAGGACAGTCACTTCTTTCTAAGAACCATTGTGACACTTCCAATTGTGAGATATACTGTAGTTTAAGATATAATAAGCCAAATTTCCTGTTACGCCAGTGATCTTCAACTGCCAAAATATATCATGGTTGGATAACATGTTCAGATAATAATGTAATATTATTATATGCTTTCTTTCTAAGACACTCATTGTGAAATAAAAAAAGATATATTCCAGAAGTTTTTTTTACTGATTTGTAGAGAATCAAATGAAGAATAAGATGTGTATGTGCATGTACCTGTACATGTGCTCATGACATGAGATATCTGTCATCGAAATTTGTATCAGAATTTATGGGATAGTGGATATATTGAATTGATATATAGTGCTTACAGTAAGAGTTCGATTGCAATTGCAAGCTCTATATTTTTTTAGTTATCAAAGATAGTATAATTTATTTATTTGCTTGTTTTGTTGTACATTCTGGAATCATTCAGATTTTTGTTATTTTAGTTGGTTAACAATTAATTTAATCATTGGTCTACAGAATTATTATTTTCTGAAAAATAAACAGTTCTGGACAGTAATACAACGTTTTTGAAATGAAAATTTTGAGAATGAACAACAAGTAAATGAACAAGAAAACTGTCTTTTTGTATCAAGTATATAAAAACAAGAATTGTTTAGCTGCAGATTTAAAAGATTGTTTGGTATAGCTGAATCCTACTCTTCATTCGATTTTATTTTACTAAACATTCTACAGTGAGTCGTGGTATATGATGAGAAGGGAATATTACCAGAAAGTCAAGAATTGTTAAAATAAGTATATAATGTTAGTTAAAGTTAAAGTTGCGATCAGGCCCAGAGGACCGCGCAATGCAAATGGAGGGTAGCCTCCAGTGTTCAGAACCTACGGGACAAAGTTGAGGACCGGGGGTCGGCCCGTCGCTCGCCCGCCTTTAACTCCCGGGAAAGAAACCCGGTACCCATTCTATAGAGGGCTGGATAGACCCTAGGGCCCGTTTGGGGGAGAAAGAAGCGTGGAAAAATTCCCGTCCTCCGCCGAGGCCGGGAATCGAACCCGTCACCTCCAACCCGCAGCCAAGCGCCCTTACCCACTCGGCTACCGGGCCCACAAGTATATAATGAATAGATTTAAATATTAAATATGTATACAATGAATATTTATTGAATTAGTGTGGATGGCATTCCCAATGTCACGTTAGCTGTCCGATGCTTCCCCGGATGTCCCACGCTTAAATGGAAGTTTACCCCGTCGCCGAGCAATGCAGGAAAGCACTACTTCGCAATGTGACATTGGAAATGCACCCGACAGTACATTGAATATGTATGCGTTTATGCATGCAATTATGGAAACATTAATTTTGTGTTGGTCAGAATAAATATTTCTTTATTTTGAATGCTCTCATTAGGTTAAAAATAATAATTAAACAAATAATAAAGCATCGTTGATATTAAAAAATATAAAATAAATAGAACTTGTCACCGAAAACCTATACACTTAAAACAACTCAAACACTGGAACATGTATTGATTGGTTGGTTGATTGATTATTTGATTTTAATGGTGCGAAAGCATCTTTGGCTCAGCTATATCAGGAAAGGTAAAAATAATGTATCTGTTAATCTAGATAATGTAACAGTGTTCAGAATAATTTTTTAAAATCATTTATACTGTAATGGGGAATGAAAAAATAATGTAATTATTTAAATTGTTTTCATTAATAGTATGATACACTATATGGTCAAAAGTATCCAGACACCAACTGTTGTACAATCAGAAAGTCATGAGGCACATATTAATAGAATGTCGGGCCACCTTTAGCATCAATCACAGCCTGCACTCGTCTGGGAAGACTTTCCACCAGATTTTGAAATATGTGATCAGGAATTTTCTTCCATTTGTCCTTGAGAGCTGCATTCAGTCCGGCTACTGAAGAAGCGCGGTTGGACTTGGTGCATAATCTGTGTTCCAATTCTTCCCAAAGGTGTTCTATGGGATTCAGATCGGGGTCTGTGAAGGCCAGTCCAGTAGTTCAACACCCATCTGTTCAAACCACGGCAGCACAACCTTTGCTCTGTAGCAGGGCCGGAACTAGCCCTCCTGTCACCCGGGGCAAGGGTATATTTCGGCGCCCCCTCCTACCCCTCCACGCCATACTCACTCCATTTAAAACTATTTAATAAAAAACAAAAGCATACACTTTCCTGTACTTAAGTCAATGCTATTAATTACAGCTTTGTAGCATTAATCATCAACACATTACACTACAGTGCAAACAGATCAAGTGAAATTCAGTTGTGAAATTACAGCACTCCTCTATTGTATTTTGTGTAATAATTTTTAACGGAATCTAAAAAGTAAAAGGTTTTTTTCTTCATTTGTTAATCTAAAATTACAGAAGTGGGTAACATTAAGAAATGAGACATTCAGTTAAACTTCAAATCATTCTTAAGTTTATTTGGTATTTTGGTTATAAATTGGTATAGTATTCATGTAGTACTTTTACTATTTCAATTTGAAACACATTGAGTTTTGGATACTAAATTTACTAATAGTCCTTATTCATTCTTGAATCTAAATAAATCAAATTGTCACTTTTCGAGCTCTTTTGGCAGCAAAGGTGTTAATAATATCAAAAGAAATAGATGATGTTCTCTAGTGCTCGATAGAAATGATGCTCAACTTAGAGAGTCTGTCTTGTTACATTGTGCTCCTCAAGTAGTTTTTTACTATTTTCAATTTACTGAAGCTTCTTGCGGCTGAAGCAACTGTAGCTGGTAAAGTTAGAAAAATCTTCAATGCCTTAGTTAAGTTTGGATAAACATCTTGAAGCCCATGTTTATAAATAATCTAGAGCATTGCCTTTGCATGTGCCGTTTTAATCCATCGTCAATTTCCATCGCATGGTGCTTGAAGCTTTCTACTTCTTGAAATAGTTTTTTTTTGTTCAAATCCGTTTTGTAGGAATCCGCGACTTTTTCAGCTTCTAACCTTAGCTCTGCAACACTCATTTCATTCATTATTTTTCCATTCAGGAAACTAAATTTAAAGTTTACTTCTTCCAGAGCTTTAAATCGAACATTCATGTCATTTAAAATGATATCAAATATTCCCCTCAATCCCACTTTAAAAGAGTCTTCTTGCGATAATCCACTGATCTCATCTTCAACATCTCTTCAAACATTATCTTTTTTTTCCTTTTCCGTTTTTCCTCAAATTCTTGAGGGACATCAAGGCTTTCAGCTATTCTTCTGGCTTCCGAAATAGCATCTTCTGGTGCATTGCTCCTTATTGATTCTAAATCTCTTATTAAGCCCTTGATGTGTCTCGCAGCTGTGTCTACGGTGACATCATCCCTTTGTAGGCATTCTGCTCCAGCATTCTGCTCCAGAAGCATGGCAGGACAAAAAATTCAAATTTGCAAATGTTTTGTGCCAAACATCTAGCTTCCGCTTTTGTTTCAGCATTACAGAGCGAACTTTCGACAAATTCCTCTAAAGCATAAATTCAAATAGTTTAAATGCTTATAAAAAACATCCACTGACTCCTTCCTTGCTGACCATCTGGTCTTACTCAGGGATTTTAAGGAAATTGGCACATGCTTCTTTAAAACTTCCCATCTTGAAGTAGAAGATGAGAAAAAAACAAAGAGACGGTTTACTATGGCAAAAAAAATTGGGCTTGTAGAGAGAGCTCAGCATCATGCACACTAACTAAATTTAAGGAATGAGCTGAGCATGGTATAAAACATGCCAGCTTATTTTCTGTTAGCATTCTAGTTTGAACTCCCTTATAAATGCCGGTCATGTTACCTTCATTGTCATAAGACTGGCCTCTGCAATCTTTGATGTCCAATCCGTCATTTTGTAATTTTTTTTAAATTTCTTCCGATATTCCTAACCCCATTTTGTCATGAATAATAAAAAAAATGTATAAAACTCTGTTATATCAGGTCCAGTTTCAGTCATTTTCATATACCGAATAATTTGGGTCATCTGTTCTTTGTGGCTTATATCTGGGGTATCATCAAATATCATTGAAAAATATACTCAATAATAAAAAAAACGACCCACCTAGAAGGAGTTGTCCGATGGAGACAAAAATTGGTGGAGAGGAAGATTATGTACAGAATAGAAAATGATTAAAATTTCAGACAAATTGAATGATTTATTTCAGAGTTACAGAGTTACAAAGTAACGAGCTCAATAAGGTGTTGACCCACCTCTACCCTGAATGCAAGCTGCCACACGACGTGGCATAGAGTGATAAAGCTCCCTGATGGTCTCCTGCGGTATTTCTTGCCAAATTTGCTCCAATTGTCGGGCTAGGTCATCCACATTCCCTGGTGGATGCAGTCGCCTTCCCATCATATCCCAGACATGCTCGATTGGAGAGAGATCTGGGGATCTGGCTGGCCAAGTAAGTGTTTCACAAGCTGCAAGACAGGTCATAGCAACACGTGCCGTATGTGGTCTGGCATTATCTTGCTGAAAAAAAAGGCCAGGGTACTGCAAAAGGAAGGGTAGCAAAACAGGTCTCAGAATGTCGTCGACGTACCGCTATGCTGTAAGTGTGCCGCTAATGACGACCAAAGGGGTCCGGCTATCAAGGGAAATGGCACCCTAGACCATAACTCCTGGTTGAGGGCCTGTATGGCGTGCAATAGTGAAAGCAGGATCGGTACGCTGCCCTGGACGTCTCCAGACGTCTGCGACGATCGTCAGGACAGTTGGAAGCGGGATTCGTCGCTAAACACTATACGTCCCCAGTCAGCCTCATTCCAACCGGATCGAGCCAAGCACCACTGTAATCTGGCCCGACGGTGTGCAGACATGAGTGGCAGGTGGCGTAGATGTACGAGCGTAGATGTCGCTCTCTAGCCGTCTGTGAATGGTCATGGTGGACACTCATGTGCGGGCCGCACGTCTGATGGTTGATAACGATGATTCAGGCGCTGTGACAGCTGATCTGACAATCACTCTATCCTCCCGCTCTGCTGTGGCCCTAGGGCGACCGCTACCTTCATGACGCTGAAATCTGCCATTGTCCACCCATTCCTGCCAGCATCTTCTAATCGCCGCATCACTTCGACCCACATAACGAGCGATTCTCCGATTTGCCCAACCTGCCTCTTTCAATCCAATGATACGACCTCTTTCAAACTCTGATAGTTGCATGTAATGAGCTCGAATCCTGCTGCGAGGCATTTTTTCAGTCGTTGAAAGGTATCTAATTCGGAATGCAACAGAAATTTTGACCATCAGATTGAGAATCGCTTCTTATACACACCTGCTGAGTGCGCAGTTCCGATGCGCTGTAGCTCTCGCTATTCATTCATTGGACACCAAAGTTTAATCATTTGCATGGGCGGTCCCAATGTCTTTGCATACGAAATTTCATTACAATCGGACAACTCCTTCTAGGTTCGTCGTTTTTTTTTTTTGGTAATGAGTGTATTTGGCATCTTTCACATCTTTGGGAATATCTTCTCTTACTTTGCTGCTAATTAACGTGAGAAATTCATTTTGTATCTTGTGGGGAAAAATATCGAATCTGACCTTTTCTATTGCGATCAATATGATCACGTAAATCAGCATTGTAATGGGAAATCAAATCGATTGTGTTTAAAAATCTCCCACTTCTTGGATCACCAAAATTATCTAGCTCAGATGATCCTCTTAATGGCCCTCCTTGTTTTGCTAAAAATACTACTGCATCAATGATACAGCGAGCACTTGTCTCCAGTGAGTTTCTTCTCTTGCTATATATTCCTGTACCTCTTTATCTACTCCTCCCTTTTTCATTGAAGTTTCAAGTGATTTCCAAGAACAAAAATTTCCCTCCAAAAATTTATCTGCATTTAACCATAACGAGCCGAAAGTTGCCACACAAGCTGGAGCACCTACGAAGATCGGTTGTAAGTTGCATATGGCTGATTGAAACTGGGCAGGGATAATTCTCAATTAATAATGAATTTTTAACATCTATGTGATATGATTACTACTTTTTAAATTACATCAAATTAAATTAAAATAAAATTGAAGACGTTAAAAACTAAATCGCACAAATAATGCTGTATTATTTGAAAAATTGTAACATACAGAAAATAATTTACTATTTCTTCGCTTTTTCGGCGCCCCGTGTCTGGGCTGGCGCCTTCGACATCCCCTCCAAACCGGCGCCCCCTCCAAGCCGGCGCCCGGGGCAGGTACACCCACCTGCCCCCCCCC
>JAFIDM010009631.1:257800058-257819900 GCA_023159025.1 Thereuonema tuberculata | reverse complement strand
AACAGTTGTACAATCAGAAAGTCATGTGGCACATATTAATAGGATGTCAAGCATCAATCACAGCCTGCTCTGTAGACAGAACAGTTATCCTGTTGATACAGAAATGGTCCTTCCCTGAACTGTTGCCAGAGGGTGGGAAGTGCAGCGTTATCAAGAATGTTTACATACATCTCAGTGTTCATGTTTCATGTCAAAGGAACTAAGACACCAGGCCGAACCTCAAGAAACAGCCCCAAACTATGATGCCACCGCCACCAAACTTGACAGTTGGCACAATAGACTTGGATAGGAAGCGTTCTCCTGGCATCCGCCAAACCCAGACGCATCCATCAGACTGCCAGATCGTAGCGGGATTCATCACTCTAAAATACTTGTTTCCACTGCTCCACAGTCCAATAGTGGTGCACTTTGCAGCACTGCAAGCACCATTTAGCATTCACTTTGCTTATGTTGGGCTTGTGACCAGCCGCACGACTGGGAAAACCTGTGTTTCAATTCCCGATGAACAGTTGTGGTGTCAGCAACAATGTCTGAAGCTGTTTGGAACTCGCTAGTAATAGTTACCGACAGGAACTTGTGATTCTTCTGCGCTACCCTTTTGAAAATTCGACGGCTCCAATCTGTGAGTTTCTTTGGCCTACCTTTGCGATTTCCTGTCATTGCCATTCCCAGACGTTTCCATTTTATAATGGCATCATCTACAGTTAATCGCAGCACCTGTAGCAAGACCGATATTGCACGAACCAATTTGTTGCAACAATGGCATCCAATGATTATCCACATTCAAAATCAGTGAGCTCTGCTGACTTTTAGTCATTGTCTAACGCCCGTTTATGACCGCCTGAAGCTGCGATGACCTCTTTTATCTAGTTTATTATACCATAGCACGCAATAACAGCCACATCCACATCTCCAGAGGAGTATCCAGATACTTTTGGCTAATGTACCTACAGCACAGTTAATTATTATGATTTATTTAAATAACTAGTCTTTTTTCCTTTTACTGGGATAAAGAATTAATTTTAGACTAAGAAATTTATTTCTTGTAATCTAGTTTTTTAATATAGAATTACAATTTAAAATCCTTTCTATTGTTCTTTCTATCATATTTAGTGTTTACCACCATAAACAAGCGAAACTGAGTAAACTAGACAAAACGTTTGATCTTCTCAATGATTATCAATGAACTTTGTTTGTTGCATAGTTTGTGACTTCAAAATTTACCAATTTAGGTGGATTCCTTTACATTATACTATTTATAAACAAAAGCTCAATAAAGTTCAGGTAATAAATTCAAGAAATAAGCATAAAATATTTAGTTTTAGAAAAGATAGTAAAGGTTTCTTTTAAATAAGGTGTCTTTAAGGTCTCTTTAAATAAGGGAAAAGATTACTTACCTACATGTCCTTCTTTAACTTCAATCGGCAAATCCAAATCAATCTTAAACATGAAGAAAAATCCAATTACAAAGTTGATTTATAATAAGTACAAAGTGTAGTACATTTGCAGTGTTTTTGTTTCTTTGTTTAAAAAAAAAAAAAAAAAAAAAAAAAACTCATTTAAAAGTTAAAGTAATTTGAATCATTTTTGAATATTCAGTTGATAAAAAACAAATAATATTAATGGATTCTATACGTTTTTGAAATCAAGTTTAATTAAAATTAATAAACCAGATGCATACTTAAAATGAAATATTAACAAAACAATTAAATACTATAGATGTTTTTCACTCATTTTATGGCGAAGACCAGGTTTAGAGTGGATAACAATATGACAGCATGAGGATTTGATAGAGCTCTGCAGAATGGTAGGTATGGGTGTGAGCGTTTCAATCTGTTAACCTTGAAATGCCATACAAGAATACAGATTTAAAGTTAGGATTACAGTAGGAGGCTTCTAAACATAATTGAGAGAGTATTTAATGAGGGAAAAAATGATGACCAGAAGAATTTTAATTACGAGGTAAGTAAAAGTTGAGAGAAAATGAACAAATAAGGCAAACATTATCTCGGAACAATGTGAAGTTTCTGGAAAAAAATGGTTCTTTGTTAGAATTGGATAGAAAAGTTTAGAGAAGTGGAAGAAGCTAGTTACACTGATGGTTAAGGAATTGCGAATGGGAATAAATATTCTGAACTGCACTGAGAAAGGATCTAAAGAAACACATACATAGTTTTTCAAAAAAAAAAAAGTAAATAATGAAGGTTTTTTTTTTTTTTTTTTTTTAAAGAACTAAGTGGTTTACAATACACAACAGTTTGCCTTAATATAGGTGCAAATTCTATGTCATATTTACCAAAAGCAATTATTACTGACTCATCTAAAATAAATTACAGAGATGAAACGGATTCTTATATTATTCCACAAGGAAAACGATTAGCTGCCATTAGGCCTAAGTCTTCAATTGGGAAGACTACAGTATCTAAAAGCAAATAACTGTCAGTATTGTGATCAAACTGTGAATGGTTTTTACCTGTTCAAATGAATTAACATGGACTACCTACAAGATCAGTACAGTCTTTGTTATTTATTTCAAAGGATAAATGTGCAAAAGCTTTCAACTATATGTAGAGTTTGTAATTTCTAAACTATTTCTTTTAGATTTTTTTTTTTTTTTTTATTGCTTATCTTACTCAGTGTTGTCCTTTTTCTGTACATGTTTCTGAAAATGTACAGAAACTTTATTAAAACTATTTTTTTTTTTTGCTTACATTTTATAATGTTTATTATTTGTTTCCACTTTAAATATATATATTTTTTAATTTTGGAGCATGAAAAATAAAGAGGTTAATGTTATTGTATGTTATCTGACAGCTTATCACTGCCCTATTCAATATATGAGCCGTTTTCTTTGAAAGTGGTGTAAGTCCATTTTATAATATATGGAGATATTTAAGGGTTTGCATTTGAATGGTTTCAAAAATATTGGTATATGTTAATATGTTCAGTTTAAGGTTTTTTTAATATTAAATTGATCCAAGTTTATAATGTGATCGTTTTTAAAATTTTAGTTTAAAGAAATTTATACTTTCGATGACTTCAAATGGTCTTACACCACTTTCAATGTCAACAAAATGTAAAAATCATACATTTATGAAATATTAAATATAGGATTTCAATTGAATCAAACCAATTTTTTTATGAAATTTTTAATATAATAAAAAAAGCAAAAAAAAAAATGTGAGTGCCACTGTACTCACGAGGTATGTGTAAACGTAGACGCACCTGCGTCGTAGCGCCGTACACACACGGAATTGGAAATTATCTGTCGGTGCAGATGCGACGTCATTTCGCACGTAGGTGTTATGCACCTGCGACATAGCGCAGTATATACACGGAATCGGAAAAAAAATGAAGACAAAAAATTATGTAGTAGGTACTCCTATAATTTTTGAACTAAATATTATGTCTTTATGGAAAGTGAACTTGCACCGCTTTCAAAGTAATTATATTTGTAATTTCATTAACTACGAAAATGTATATTGACAAAATGATGGAAATTTTGAAGGATTTTTTTTTGAACTGCTTACAGATAAAGCGTCATAGCAGATTGCATTCATTGTTATCATTAACTAAGTTTTTGTAAAAAATGGACTTACACCACTTTCAAAGAAAACGGCTCATATAACCAATTAACTTCATAAAAATTTCATATGCTATTTGTAGAGATCCATCACTTAAATTTTATTTAGAAAATATGTTTTATTATAGAAGGAATACATTTTACTTCAAACAGTAAAATCAATTTGACTTTACGTCTTATGAATTGCTCATTGGCTTTAAGTTTCATTCAAACTGCCTATGATTTGTCAGTCTTGACAATGTTCATAATTTTTAAATGAGAACTTAATCACATCTGCATGAGCCTGCTTAATACCTCTTTACACTAATGATGACAGCAATTCTTGAAGGTAATGACTCCATAAATTCTTGAAAAGGCAACGTCTCTCTGCAACCATTCTCCAATCTCCAGGTTTTGTAATTCATTCGGAGTCCGTGATTGGTTGTGTCAACTTTTCACTTATTGTTTCAAATAGTCCCATAGATTTTACGTTGAGTTTGAATCTGGAAATTTGGCAGGGCAATTGTTCCACATGTTCATGCCAATCACACTGTTCTAGCCCTGTGTTCTCTACAGTTGTCATACCAATCACACTGACATCTTTGAAAACTAATTTATCCATGTCTATTTGGGCTTACAACTGAAGCATAAAATGTAGCATCTGTTTGTACAAACTTTATGCATATCCTTCCATTTGAATCATGAAGGCTATTTCAATCATTCATGAAGAACCCAATTCATAGAAGTTAAAGCATCTACAGAACATCACAGACCTGTCACCAGCTTGCACAACATGTTGGTCAAGTCCACATGAAGGCTTTGGTTTTTACAATGGACTCGTTGTCTGGTATCATTGGAATAAAGACAGAAATGTGACTTTTCAAACCGTATAGAAAGTTTTCAATCCTCAATTGTCCATGTTTTTGTGTCCCTTGGCCCATGGAACTAAATTACCTTATATGCTGCAGTTAGTAGTGATTGCTTCCTGGGTACTGAATGTCCATTGCATGGAGCAATATCATGGCATAAAGTTCTCTCAGAAATAGGTCTTTGAGGTCCAATATTAACTGCCTAAATGAGTGATGTCCTTCTCTGAAAGTGATTTCCATTTATTAGAGATGATATTCTCTGATGATCTCTTGCTGTTATCAGGCATTATCAATCACAATTTTGACTGCAGCAATGAGTCAAATTTGCCATTATTTGAAAACCCTCTGGACTGTTTGTTCTCATACACCAGCAAATTCAGCCATCTCAGCTAAAGACGCCTTTTTGACTGTCCAAATGCAAAAAAGATCTTTTTGCCAATCAAAAACATTTTTCTTTCAACCATTTTTCACTGGGTAGATAAAACTGCAACAGTATTAATATTATATTATAATACTAGTATTATCATCATAGATGGTACTGCTGAGCCTATGTGAGTTGATTTTGTGAGGTAACAAGTCCCATTTCCATTTTCCCTTGGAGTGCTAATTTGTTTGTATAGTATTAATTACCTATAAATAAAAACATAATACTTTTCAAACCCCATTTATAATAATATGTGATGTGTTTCCTGGAATAAATTAAAACTCAGGTGTGATCAACTCACAAATTTTATAGTAAGATTTTATTTTTTGTGAACAATAAACATAAAGTTATGTATACAAATGACAGAAGGTAGTAGCACAATCATGGGATGTAAGCAACATGGATTAAGAGGCTTAAGTTCCTCTGCATTTTCATATCAATTACTTAAAGAAGTAATTTAAAAAAGTCGGATAATCAATTTGCGTAAATGAGAAATGAATGTAAATGTTTTAAGTATATATGGATAAGTCTCTGCAGAATACCTAATGCTACAATCAAACATTTGAATTTCAGCTCTTCCCTAAACTGAAATTCTGCTGCCCTTCTGGCTGTAGGACAACCTAACTCTTATAAAGTCTAATTATCAGATAGATCATTAGTTTTTTTTCTAAAATTTTTCTAAAATAATAATATAGGCTAATTTAGGTTAGCATTTTTAACTTACCAATGCTTCTGGGCGAAGCTTTAAATCTGTAAGCTCTACATTTCCTATAAGAAAGAAAAAACAAAATAAAATTTAGTTTATTTAATAAAAAGAACAAAAAAAAAAAAACAAAAAAAAAAAACACAGCAAGCCAGAAATAAGCATCATTGAAAATCAGTTAATTCGGTAATTTATCAAATTTTATACACTGCTATTTGATGCTGTAAATAATGAATATGATAAAAGTAAAATGTTGAACATTTAACCAGTGTTCTTCTTTCCTTAGTATCTCCTGTCAAACTTATTAACTCAACTTCACTCGTTTACTTCCGCTATCACTTCTGTAAAAATAATTTTCATTGGTGACTATGACAACCAGCAATTGTTGTGTTCACTCAAGATGTCTATATGGCCCAACAAAGTATTGGCACTTAAAGATGATATTTGCAGTTCTCAATTCATTACATTTCATTCTGATAAATCTGACTTCTCTTACCACTGCTTTCAAAAGCTATTTTTCTTACATCTGTTCCATTGTTTATTTAACTAAAGTCCCCGCGGTGAATAAAGATCCTCCCAGAATGCAACGCAGCTTATAGATTGAGCTTTCCTGGCCGACCGCTAACATTGAAAGAGAAGAGGTCGCTTCTCTTCTGTTTCAATGTTAGCGGTCGCCCAGGAAAGGACAATCTATAACCTGCTTTGCATTCTGGGAGGATCTTTATTCATCGCGGGGATTGTAAACATCATTGAGATTCTTGCAAGCTATGATTTGGTGAATGCATGTTTGATTTGGTGAAATTCTATAAGGATCTTTGACTTTTTTTTTGTGATTCCATTCATTTTACTAAAGATTATGCTGTATCAAATCAATATTTTCCTGACTTTGAGGAAAAGAGTCATGGAAGCTAAAGCCAGGACTGTTTAGTGCCCTTCCTTTAGACATCTTCATTTCACTTTTTATTGGATTTATGCATAAGAGATCTATTCCTTTGAATAATGTTCACGTGACTCATTTATCCAGTTCTATCTCAGACTTCACAGCAATCACCTTTCTTCAGAAAAATGCTGTGAATCATTTACTTCCGTTAAGGACAATAATTCTTTTCCGGGTTTGTTTATTACCATCATTAATACTGCTATTTTTCTATTATATTAATAGATTTTGTTATGTTATTTCCCAAGTGATGATAATTCTACTTATCTTCTCTGGTTTGTTGAATGAATCATGAACCAGAGCCGGATTTCCGCCTAGGCCTAGAAGGCCGGGCCTAGGGGCCCCAGCCAGCCGAGGGGCCCCGCCGTAATGGATTTTTTTTTGGTTGTTGAATTGGAGATTCCGTTTTTTTTTGGTTTTTTTTTGGTTGTAGATTTTCGGGATGGGGGGGGGTACCGCAAATATCAAGTGCCTAGGGACCCTGGGTGTTTAAGTCCGGCCCTGTCATGAACTTCTCAATTATAGGCCGACAGATGGTTCTTGATGATCAAGTTCGCACGAGAATTACGAAAAACGCGAGATCTGGCCATTAGCCTCTTCAGCAGGTTTCAAGGAATGTAGTATTTTGAATGTCTGTCACTAGGAAATTGCTAGAGAAAAAATGTTAAAGTTGGATTTTTACCTTCAGCGTAGAGACGATGGATGCAGCGGCGAATAAGGCATCGGTCAAAATCGTCTACATCAGTAACGGGGCTTGCTCGTGATCACTTCTTTCCCGGAGTAGATAAGCCTTCTTTCTCGCCATTTTGTGAGAAGACATGGATAAAGCTATTCTCGCGTCAATCACGTGAAATCGCGAAAATTCGGGATCATCAAGAACCGTCTGTCGGCCTATAGGTTCTGTCACCTTGCGAATCTGCTTTCACTGCTATAACTGATACTTCTAATAAAATTAGTTTTGCCTTTGTATAAAGTTCTCAAGTTCGCTATGCAGAATAATTTCTAAGCTTATCACCAATTATGAATGTGGCTGTTTAAAACATCGTTTTGAGATGTCGATGTAAAACTTTTTTTTTTAAGTATATAAGAAATAAATAAATGAAAAAAACATTGCTGCCCCCAGGATTGATTTATCCCAAACGTCTTTACCACCATGCCTATTTTTCCAGAGATTTTGTATTATTTGATTCCCACAATATTACAAAATAATTTGGAAAAAAAGTTTAATTTGGGAAACTGCTTTCTATTTCGTATTTCATTTAAATTTTAAAAATAGTGTTTGCTTGAAATTATTCTCTTGTTTTCCCTACTAGTCTTCTATTTCAAATATTTTACTTCAGGTCTATGTAAGATTTAATTATAAGCAGATGGTACTTCAGAAAAAAATATGATATAATAAAAATCATTTTTCAATTTTAAATTTGTGTTGAAAATAAGAAATAAATAAAGAGAGAACAAGCTAATTATCACCATGTAAGGATTAGCTGGATTCAACCCAATCTCAGTAAGAAAGTGATGAAGATCTACTTAAAAATACAATAAAATGACTGATTATTTCAGGAAAACCTCAAGTAATTTTTGTTTATTGTAAGTTTAACTTCATCTCTAAATTTAGACTAAATTAAAGATTTTGAAAGGCATGAAATATAGTTAAAATTTTGCACCTGAATTATGAGCTGATGTAATTCCCAATATTTTAATTGAAAAATCTGTTGAATATATTTACTACTTACCATTAAAAATTCCTAGATTTATATTTTCAGAATCAAGGTCTTGAATATATTTTCCCAAGCACTTGTTCAAAATACTGGCAACAATAGCCTCAATCATGATGGCTAATTCTGTCAAAGAATCAGCTATGTCAAGTCCATGTCATTCTAAAAAAAAAAAAAAAAAATGATAAGGAACTGAGCAAACAATTAACACTTAATTTTCTGAAATTCTAAAGAACAAAAATTTAAATTCTTAATAACAGAATAAATTATTCTTAATAAACTATTTAATAACAGAAACTGACGATTTAGTTAAAAAATACTATGTTGTGAAGATGTATGAAGTAACAGAATAATATATGTTATTTGGATTTTAAAATCATTGAATTTGATAGGTTAGATTAGGTGTATCCCACAGGGGTCCACTATGGCCCATCGGGGAATTGAAGGTGAGCAATGTTTCAGTGACCCGGGCCAGCTGGTCAGCCCAATGATCGCTTGGTCCCCTGGGAAAGAAACCAGGTACCCGTTCTACAGAAGGCTGGATAGACCCTAGCACCCGTTTGGAGGAGCATGGAGAGTGGAAAAATCTCCGCCCTTAGCAGCAGTCGGATCCGCAACCTCTTGCCCTTACCACTTGGCTACAGGGCCCACAAAACATTTAATAAATAGGTTTAACTTGCCTTAACAAATAATAATGTGGAAATAATAGTTATCTATTCTATCTATAACTGAGCTTTGCAAAAAACTTTGTTTCTGCTGACCTTTCGAGCTTACAAGATTTTTTTCTTCTCTCATATTGCTTGCCAAATGTTATTTGATCTAAAGTTTCTTTCCCTTGAAGCTCCTGATTGCCTGTTATATAAAAACCAATCACAATTTGTTGTCGTCTATTTCCTAGAAACATTTGGTAACGTGGCTTCAGAAGTTCATAGGCGTCTAGGGAATTATATTTCAATTTTTAAAGGAACCACATTTGAATTATCTCCTTTCAACTTAACATTTTCACTTACTATCCAGCTATTCAAAATGTCTCGTATTTCATTGTGTGAGAATAACAAAACTAAATAGAATTTATTTGACAATGAATCAATATGGGTAATACCTAAAATAATTAATCTTAATATTCTTCATTCGATTTTGCCACATCAATTATTCATTCATCTTCAAAAATTCTTTTGATTTTTTTATTTATTCTTCATTAGCTTTCGATTTTGCCACATCATCAGGGAAGCAAAGTATGGTAAGGAAAGTCAACTTGTGGAGGGTGCCAGTGGAATGGTGGTTGTTTTCTTTGTTTAGTTTTGGATCGATGGAACTCTATGGCCCGATGAAGAGAAGTTATTAACAATAACAAGGAGCATTATATATTCTGTTGCAACACACCATTGCTTCAAAGACCACTGCTACAAACACTAGAATAAATATTAATTCTAGTAACTGAATCATTGTCATAAAGAGGTGTACTTAATCTTGTTATGAATCATGTTTTATAAATTCGAGTAAATGTTTTAATAAAGACAAAACTCTGAAAGTCTCTAATATGACACTCAGAATTTTTAAAAAATATTTGAACAAGAGAAATTTAAACAAGAGAAATTTGAAAAAATAACATTAAGAAAGATTTGTTTAAGAAATTATTGTTATTATAATACATCATTGTCGGTATTATAAGAGCGTTTAATATTGTAATCTCATGTTTTTTGTTTATTATTTAATAATTGAATTATATCAGAAAGATGTAATACATCAATTGTAATTTGGAATTTGTATATTCATTGTTTGTTTTATGTTCAAGGAGAGAAATAGTTTTATTTTTTCCTTCTTTTTCGACCTGAAGAAGAATAATCGAATAGATTATTCGAAATATTGTCATTATGATGGAGTAAAGAATTTAAATAAGAATTTATGGTGAAGTTATTTTTATCGTAACATATAAGTATGTATTTAATTTAAGCCCCGTTTTCAAGGACGAATATAAGGGGTGGGGGCCGAAGTAATGAATATAAAGAAAAAAAATAAGTACCTTAATCTGATTTATTTTAATGAATCATGCATTTATGCAATAATGAATTCAGCATTCAGGGCATTCAGCGCAAATTACCCTCCGAATATGAGCCAAAGAACGTATAAGGAACGTATATACTCCTTATACGTTCTTTGTATGAGCAGCAAAACTGATATAAAGTATCATGGGGTGTCTACTTAAAATTACTTAACCTAACCTTACATTAATCTTGCCACCACCCCCCAAAAAAAAAAATATAATCTATATTCGCCACTGCCTGTTTTCATAATTCTGCACTGATTTTGCGACGATATTTACGTTTGAGTGTTTCCAGGACTCCCTGGTCCATAGGTTGGCAAATAGAATTTACATTAGGTGGTAAAAATAAACGCGCCGACCGAATTGACTCAAAATAGGGAAACGAATTTAGTTATTAAAAAACAAAAAAAATTACTCGGGACCAGGCCGGATTACCGTGGGGGCTGGATTACCGAGGGTCGGATTTGAGAGGTTTTACTGTAATTAAGATCTTCGTTCTTAAACAAGTTCTATTATAGTTAGCATGGTAACATCAAAATAACTTTAAAAACACACAAATAGATGAAAAATAACTTTTAAAATAGGTCTAGTTTCGGACCTTGGTAAAGGTCTTTTGTCAACATCTAAAACGTAATGTATATTCTGAAAAATAATAAAAACATTAATAAAGACTCTCTCTAATCAATAAACGTAAGTAGGGTTTGTGAAGAGTCAAGTGTTTGGCCTTGTAAAACTAAGACGACTTTATTTTTACAACCCAGTTCGCTCAAAATCTGGATCATCTGTTGTTAACATTTCTTTTGAATAACACACTGAGACAGTCTGTTATTGACTGAGACAGTCGGATGTTTATTTTTTTTAATTAGTTAAACTGGGACGAGATCATTGATATCGGAGTTAGAGTTTTCTTGCATTAAATTTTATACACGCTTTTAAACTAATTAATAACTGACTGCACTTAACAAATTCTTATACTGCCACGAAGTATCTGCTAAGGGAAACAAGCATAATTAAAACAATAATGCAAGATTAATGTAAGCCACAGTTACTACTTATTTTTATACAGTTGAGCATGCCGAATCCGAAAAGCTTCGAACCCGAGAATATTTCGGATTTTTAATTTTTCCGCGTTTTGGAATATGGCATGATGGTATTCCAGAGAAGTGTAAAATATTTACTTTCATAAAAGTTATTTGCATTCACAAAAAACATGAATACAAATGAAACAAAAAAATACTATACATTATTTATCATCTTCCGAAGAAACATCGACAGAGTTTGATGGATCCTCCACTGGATCCTAAATTCCGAAAAAAGCAATTACAGACAAATGTAATCACGGGATTATCGGTCGTGCTTAATGGTGTGCAGAAACACAAGGCATTAAAAGTTTGGCTCTACCCAGTTGATAGAAAAGCCAGAGAAATTCTTCGGCTTTGTGATCCCAAGCAATTAGCATCAGTTTGTCTTTCTAAAGTTTCTTAGATGGCTTCAACGGGAATGAATGAATATATTCACCACTTAGGCAGGACATCATCTTGAAAAGTTCCGGATTAGTGGTGATCATGATCAATTGTATTAGTTTACACGACAAATTCTCGTCACCTCTTTTTCCGACATAGAATGTAAATCTCTCAACACTTAAAACACACTCCAGTGGAAGAGTTGAATCAAAACTTGTTATCATATAAATGCTTGGGCATCCAATCTTGGAAGCTTGAACGCTTCTCGTTTTGAAATTAGGGAACACGAGAGTTGGAATTTTGAAAGTTGTGGAATAATAGGCTACAGCTTTAGATACTGTGATTTAAACGTAAGATAATGGCAATAAATAGTCAAAAAAACAAAAGATTTTTTTTTTAATCTTTCTAGTGAAGAAAAAGAGATTCTGAACTGATTAATTTAATGCCGTTCTGACAGAATATTATTAAGAATCTTAAAATTGGGAGAATGTCGATTTCCATATATTATTCTCTAAATCATTTCCTAATCATTTTCATCGAAAACAAAGGAAGAAAGAAAGAAAAGGGGACTCTGTTGAGGAATCTCCTTTGTATGCTTTTATAGTCAAATACTTTTTTAAGAGTTTCATATTTTTTACATATTTTTAATATAGGGTTTGTTTTATATATTTTTTATTTTACGGCATTCTTTACATATATCTGATTTTAGAAACAACTTATCATTCAGAAATGAGCTCATGCGATGCAAAAAAAATTAAAAATTTCAGAAGAAACAATGATTTCATAGAGTACCGTAGGTAGATGTAATCTTATTGCCATTTAACGGAGAATCAGGTAAATGATGTAGAGAGAAAATTAAAACTTGAGGAAAAATTAATTGAAAGTTTTAGGATAACTGAAATTAGAAAAAATATAATGAAAACAGAACTTTTAGGATAAAATATTTAGGAACAACAAATAGCCTACAAACAAAATGCCACAAAAACATTCATAAGTTTTTTTATTTTAAAGTGAACGATTTACTGAGCGCACTTTATTAGACTCAAAGAGACAGTAATCCTCAAAGAGACATTATTAATTAGTTATTTATTAAAGGCTATTAGTTATTCTTTTCTTTTGACAATTGATTTATTTAGATTTATGAATTACGACGACTACTGAAGGAAAATAACAAGAAATCAACTTTTCTCCAGTAGAAAATTAATTTGAGGAAAAATACGAACAAGAAAATACATTTTCTTTTCTAAGTCAAGATACCTGCTTCAACTCTAAACTGATGAATAAAAAAAACAAAGCTCTTTTACATTTGAAAGCGAATCTCCCTTATGATGGAGCTTCACACGCCTACTGCTAGTTCCTGAAATTGCATGTTTACCTCATGAAATTGCAGAGGTAAAACAATCAAAAGGAAGAGATGAGAAAATTAATCTACAAAACAGTTATAATATATAAAACAGTATAGCAAAAATAAGTGATTATTAGGCTTATCAATCCTGGAGTTCGAATGTGGATTTGAATTCCGAGTGTGTTTCCTTCTTTGTTCCTTCAAAGATTCTTAAAATATGCTTTTATTAGAACTCCATCCGTCATTCTGTTATCTACGATCAATATCTTATCTTGGAATTTCTATATAGTTGGTTTTCTCTGTCGATACCTGTGTTTCAAAGCTGTTCTAACTAATCAACAACTAATATCTTCTAAATGCAGAGGGAAGTCAATCCTTGAAAACTATTCTAGGACAATAATTTTCCTGCTATGGCTAAAGGGAATAAGAGAAGAATTATTCAATATGAAGTTATTTATTGTACATGGTAAAAGAAATTTATTTTTTAGGTATTTGCCTTAAACAAGAAGCTGTGCAATCATTTTTCAGAGCTTCTCACCTCCATTAAAATGGTTTTGCCCTTTTTGGCGCGCTCTAGCATCAGCCCTAAGAATTGATCAATACTTTCATATGAACGTGTCTTCTAGGATATCCTTAGGAATTTATTTCATGTTCGAAGCAGGAAATAAAAATGCCAACAGAAAGTCAAACAGTTGAGGGTTTGTTTTTTTTATTATTTTATTTACTTTTCTTTTAAGTATTTCTACTGAAGACAAGATGCTTTTCGACTGATGTAAAGAACATATCAGTGATAGTTTTGATAGAATGTTATCAAGAAATAAGACTAAGCCTGCAACTTAATAGTAATATGTGCTTCTATAAATGTTGTCTAAAGTAGACAGAACGATAGAAATAAAAACGATTCATTCTAGGAAGCTGAAATTTTGAAGATAAGTGTAGGTTAAGATATAAAAAGGAATAAAAACGCACACGAAAAAAAATCACTGATCTGTTTTTGGAATTGTTGATACCGGGAATTCAAGACAGACTGTTTCAGGCTTATTAGCCATCATCAGTTGAATTTACCCAGTATCTGCAGCTCAGTGAAAGTAACAAAATAAGAACAAAAGACAAGTAAACAAAACAATGGCCCTTCATATATAAAAAGCATTAACAAGAAAACTAAAAATAAACAAGGGCAAAATGTTAATCCCTGCTAGTAACCACTAGCTTACAATAACACAAACACATCATGGGAAAATTTAACGTGCATGGAACAAATATTAAGATATAAAAGGAATAAAATTTCCGCCTTTTAATATTAGAGAAAAAAACCCCAGAGGAACTTCAGAATACAAACGTCATATACTTCAGAATATAAAAATCTCATAGACATCAAACAGTCAAATAAAAGTTAAATTTAATGAAGTTTCATTAAACAAGTTTTGGTGTGACTTAAAAGAAAAATATCCGAATTTATTCAAAAAGGTAATTCGTTATTTGGTGCCGTTTAGTGACCACATATTTGTGTTAAAGCGGATTTCCGCTTTACACTGCGACAAAAACAGAGGTGAGTTGAATGGCATTCTGATATTAGAATTCAGCTATCCACAATTAAACCAAATTTTGAAAGAATAGAAGAAGTTTAATCCTTCACATTGATTACTAGCTTGAATACTTGCTTTTCCATTATTAATCTGGGTTGTTTTGTTTTTTTTTTTTCATTTTCAATAAATTATTTTTGATTTTTGATTTGTTGTTTTATTTATAATCAGTAAAAAATTGTCAGGGTTTCAAAATTTTTTATCAAGGTGAAAAGGGTTCCGTGATTAAAATAAGTTGGGAACCACTGTTTGAAAACAATATTGCAGATGTCGTTTTTTCTACGAAATTCCTATCAAGATTTTTCGCTGTCAGCCTTTCTATAAATTATTTAAAAAATAAACGGGAAAGTTCTCGTTTTAGTAAATCGATTTTCAAAGAGACATTTTGATCAGCGTAACTTATCAAAAGTAACGTTCACGTACACTTATCGAATAACCGAAATCAGCTTCATTATTAATAAGGCTAAAGAGCGCAGATCTCTTCCCCTACAGAAGTCAAGGAAAAAATATTTCAAAACAATATCTCAACTACTTTCCTTTCTATAAATTACATATAACAGTTATTATGTAAGCGCAGTATAATAGGAATAGATTTATGTATTATTAAACAATAATTGAAGAAAAAAATGTTGTAAATAAAGAAAAGTGATGGGAAAATAGTGCTTAAAAATACCTATAATTTTTTTAACTTATAAAACAAGCAGCAAGTAGGTTTTTTGCTTTATTACAGCAATGTTTATGTAATCGCTGATGGGCATTAATCAATTACATGTTTATAATTCATTAATACGCTTAATAACATACTAAATACATAGAATTTCCTACATATGGTTAAAGATTAGAATTCTTGTCTCGCTACAAGTCAATGTAGCCTTATTCTCTAGACCTGCTAGGATTTCGGTGAATGAAAACTCATGGAAAACTATTTTAAAATCCAATCACTATGTCCCTTATGTAACTCAAACAATAATGCGATATATTTTAAATTCCAAAATGATGTTTTCAAACATCTGATCAGATTGTGGCTTAAGTTTTTTTTTTAGTCCTATTATATTTCAGAAACTTTAAGAATAACTTTTTTATCATGTTCCGGAAAGAATTCAGCAAATTATTTAAAATTACTTTTTCAGAAAGTCTTAGAATGATTTTATTGTTATTGTTGAAGATTGTTAATTTCACCATATTTGATTGCTGCTTTTATTTGTCTTATTAATTTTGTGAATTAATGAATTCTGGTCAAATTTCTAGAATCCTATGACAAGATTATAATATCTTAATAACAGAAGCGTTCTTATAAGTAAACGGAGCTTGGGAATGTAAATGTAGAAGGACATTAAAGAAGGTACAAATCTGAAAACTGAAAGTTATAACTTCTATTACTTTCCTCGTAATAATTTCATTAATATTTTTTCTTTGCAACCTCATTGGGTCTTGGCCCGGTAGCCAAGTGGTCAGGGCGCTTGGCTGCGGGTTGGATATGACGGGTTCATTTCCCGGCCTCGGCGGAGGGCGGGGATTTTTCCACGCTCCTTTCATCTCCAAACGGGTCCTAGGGTCTACCCAGCCCTCTGTAAAATGGGTACCGCGTTTCTTTCCCGGGAGTTAAAGGCGGGTGGGCGCCGGGCTGACCAACCGACCTCAACTTCGTCTCGTTGGTTCTAAACGCTGGGAGCCTGACCTCCTGCTACCCCCAAAAGCCTGTATAGGCTTATCGTGGGGCACTTTAACTTAACTTATCGAATCTCATTGGGTCTGCATCTATTGTTCAGCCTTCAGAGGAAATGATCCTGGGAAACAGAAAGCCAACAATTCCAGAAATTAAAGTAATTGAAATGCAAACTTTAAAGGAACTGCTATTGGAAAATTCTATAATTTTTTCCACGGAAGAAAATGGCCTGTTTATAGGAGGCCGATAAGAAAAAAAAGTTTACAACAGCTAGAAATTAAATTTATATGAGATTGACGAAATGCTGGTGATTGCTTAAATATCCCATTGAGAACTGTATTGCTCAATGCCGCGTTGTCTTTCTAGAGGGTATCATTGGAGGTGAGCGCTGTCATTTCATAAATGGCGATCCGAGTGGATAACTGGTCTGTTATTGAAACCTTAATGAAATTGCGCAAAAATATCCGGAAGAAACGTCCTGGTCTTCTGAACGATAGTGTTTCCTCCTTCATGACAATGCCCGACCACAAGCTGCACGAATCACCTAGAACTTGCAGTGCAGTTTAAAATACACTGAGACATTTTGGGACATCCGCCATACAGTATGGATTTGACTCCCAGTGATTGCTATCTGTTCACTGCCTTAAAAGAGCACATGCCAGGTCGACACTTCCCATGTAATGAAGTCCAACGTGATGCAAAAAGGTGATGATGAAGTCCAACGTGATGGTTACGACAACAGGGCCCTGACTTTTATGCGGCTGAGATGGACAAACTGATCAATGTTGTGACAAATACCTTAGTCTTCAAGGTGACTTTGTAGAAAAGTAGTGTATCTGTGCCACTTTAAGGACACCAAATCATTTTCTTCCAATAAAGGTTTTCTTTTTCTACACAAGCTTTATTAACTTTTTTCCTGATCGACCTACGTACATTGTACATTTATAATACATATTGTACATATATTTAACACTTGGAATTTAAAATATATTTCGATGCATTATTGTTATATAAAGGGCACAGTGATACGACTTGTATCAAAATCCTTTAAAATGAGATCTCATTCTTCGAAATTCTAGAAGATCTAGCAATAATTTAATCTCTTATATATGTAAAAAATAAATTAAAATAAAGTTGTCTTTCTAAAAATCGTTTTGATGATTTTAGAATTAAGCTTCTTACAAATAACAATATCATGAAACGTGCAGTATGATGCGGATTTGCAGTATATTGATGTTATTATTTAATTATTGATGTTATTATTTCAGCCCATTTAAATCATTTTAAAGTTATAATATTGAATTAAAGCTAACTTTGATAGATTTTCTTTTCTTTAAATTTTTTTGAAAAAGAAAATTTCAGACAAAAGTTTAAAGATTTGAATAACATCTCTCTTAAAACTGTTAGTTGTTAGACGAGCGACAAATATCTCTGATACAATGATTAAAACTCCTCTTATGTTATGAGATTTTTAAAATGACCTACAAAAAAAAAAAGTCATCGCTATCTTCCACAGAAATTATATCTGTGGAAATAATTCAGCTATAACTGATAGCTGCTTTGACTTAGACAATAACTTTGAATTCTACTGAACTCCAAATATTTTATCAGTAGCCTTGAGTGACTATAAAACTGCTACAATTATGAAATCAATATATGCCCAAAAAACTGGTTTAA
Source organism: Thereuonema tuberculata (assembly GCA_023159025.1). Taxonomy (NCBI): domain Eukaryota; kingdom Metazoa; phylum Arthropoda; class Chilopoda; order Scutigeromorpha; family Scutigeridae; genus Thereuonema; species Thereuonema tuberculata. Next base: position 257,801,912 of record JAFIDM010009631.1, on the reverse strand, counting down.
CTGTCTAATACCGCGTAGGTCCTCCTCTCACTTGGCATGGACTCCGTGAGCGTTCTGTAGTGCTGTGGAGGCAGTGCACACCGTGCATCCTATAGAGCATCCCATAATTCCGTTATATTCGCTGGTGGTGGATTATTTGCAGTGATGACACATCGAAGTGCATCCCACATGTGTTCGATGGCGTTTAAATCCGGCGAACGCGGGGGCCAATACATGACGGCAACTCAAAGGAATGCTTCAGCTATAATTGGGTGTCTGTGGCCTTGTGCGGTGATGCGCACCAGTCGAGGTAAGTGCAGGACGTGAACGGATGCTAATGATCCGCAAGGATGATGATGTAGAGGCCATCAGTCACAGTGGTCTGAGAAGTATGAGGGTCTTAATGTGTGCCAGCTGAACATACCTCGATATAGTAACACCGCCGCTTGGATTGTTCCTTGTAGGCAATGCGGAATCCAGTGCTGCGTGGGGTTTTCGTCACACCCGGAATCCTCCATCTGCCCGAAACAGTTGAAACCGCGATTCATCGGACAAGCCTTCACGTTTCCAGTCATCTAGAGTCTAGTGGCGGAGTTCCCGAGCCCAGACGAGATGCAGAGTCTTGCAGAGTCTCTGCTACTGAACCCTAACGTTGCACTGTTCAAACACTGATGCTAGTACTGGTCCCAATATTGAGTTGTGCTGTTAATTGCGGTAATGTTGCACGGGGTCCGGATGTTACGATACGTGTCAGACACTAATGTCCACGTTCGTCAAGGGTTTTTCTTCTACCACACGATTCTCGCATGCTGGATATTTCTAGATACACCCTTGAAATTGCTGAACGTGTGAATTCGAACTTCGTCGTCTCCCGGGCTCCTATAATCATTCTTCTTTTGAAGTCGCTTAAATCCTGAAACTCTGCCGTCGAAGCTGCGAATGCTACTACTTGAGATTGCGGAGATATCTGCCGTTATATATGTTACACCGAATCCGTGAAATTGCCGATTGCGTGAAATCGGCAAAAAATTGCCGAATTCATGAAAAGTGCAAGCTCATTGCTTTATTCATCGGCAAGTTAGCTGCCGAATGCGTGCATTGGGCATAAATGTTCTTGCTTTTTTCATGTATTGAGCAAAGTAGACAGTGGCGCTCCAGTGGTGTTTTTTTGCAACTAACCGTTTACTTGAACAAACTAGACAGTTTTGCTCCAGTGGTGTTTTTTGCAACAACCGTTTACAAACGGTTTGTTTTGGCGTTTACATTTACATATTATGATGATGTACTAATTTTATTAAAAGGTATTTTCACGATTTGCATCATGCGTAATTATTGTATGGTAATGGTCGATTTTCAATACGTTATGTTCGCATGTGCACCGGCGCACTGCACTGCGCACGCGCAAGTGCACTAGTTGTTTAGTTGCTTCGCTTGTTTGTTTGAACACAATATTCTATATAATATCAGGCCGTCGCCTGGTTTGTTGGCGCCCGGGGCAAGATTTCGTCAGGCGCCCCCTGAATCTCCAATTCAACAACCAAAAAAAAAAAAAAGAATCTCCAGTTCGGCAATCAAACAAAAAAAGGAATTCAACAACCAAAAAAAAAAACGGAATCTCCTGTTGCCGTTGCCGCGGCGCCCCCCTAGCCGCGGCGCTCTAGGCAAGATTTCATCAGGCGCCCCCTCAATCTCCAATTCAACAACCAAAAAAAAAAAAAAAAAACCGGAATCTCCAGGTTCAACAACCATAAAAAAAAAGGAATCTCCAGTTCGACAATCAAACAAAAAAAGGAATTCAACAACCAAAAAAACAAAAAAAACACCGAATCTCCAGGTTCAACAACCAAAAAAAAAAGGAATCTCCAGGTTCAACAA
>JAFIDM010009631.1:257773581-257799658 GCA_023159025.1 Thereuonema tuberculata | reverse complement strand
AAATAAATTACTTAATTAATTAATTAATTAAAAAGCATTAAAAATAATTTGTGATCAAACAACATAAAAATGACAATTTAAGTATTCCATATCCTGCCCAATGTACGCATTCGGCAGCTAACTTGCCCATTTTATGAATAAAGCAACGGGTTTGCACTTTTCATGAATTCGGCAATTTTTTGCCGATTTCACGCAATAGGCAATTTCATGGATTCGGGTGTAACATATACGTCGTTTGCGGACGATTCTCTTAACCGCAAGGTTTGGTGGTAGGCAGGGCCCCCACAAGGGAAGGGTTAGTTGGTCCCTCAGCACCGGGGCCCCGGCCTTCAAAAAGGCCCGGGCTGAGGTCTTAACCGAAAAAAAATTATGTGAATTATGTGAATCACTTTCAGACATTATTAAAATCATACTTACATTTTATATAAACCATTTCAATAAAATCTAGGATTTTGACCAATACGTAGGAGGGGGCCCGTTACTGCATTTGGTACCTGGGCCCTGAATTTGATGTGGGGGGGCCTGGTGGCATGAAATGGACGAAGATGTCCCTTCTGTTAAATACTAACGTTATCAAGTCATATTAAGTGATTCAATCAATCAAATCATTAAAGGAAAGAATTGTTTATATGTGCAGTTAAATCCAAAACAAAGAAAATTAGAACTTGGTATATGCATGTAGGAGAAATTGATGATCTCGGACTTATCTAATTATTTTTTTCAAATGCTTTTCGCCTTATAAGAATGCTTAGGAAAGTATTTTTATTCAGTACAGTCTTTATAAAGTTGTATTTTAAATCATTTAAAATTATATTGAAATAAATTTATAAGAAATTTTAAATGCAATTATTTTTGTTATGTAGTTGACCAAAATCATAATTATAATTTTGAATACACATTTTTAAATGCTTATCAAATTGCAAGTAAAATTCAGCATTAGAAACATCGAAATTAGACATGGCAGCATCCATTTCTATAATAATGTGTTGCGAAGCCCAGGTGGTTTTAACTAAAAAGCGATCGATTTATTTAAGTATATTTTATTTCATCTTATTCTAATATCTGAAATCTACTTTAATTTTCTGAAAAATTCTGTTCTGTATCCGGAAGAATTACTGTCTGTTGTTGTTATTATTACTTCGCAAATTACAAGCTTTCATTGGTTTCAGTAAATATTCGAATTTGACGCAGTCCAACATTTGAATCTTTGCCAGCTCTCTTCAGCCGAAACGGAATCTCTGCCAAGAAAAAAAAATCACATCGAAATGTCGATCGAAACCAGGAAGCAGCATTGGCTGGTATCGGAAGAATAAAGTCTGAAACTAAATCAATCAATAGAATATTCTTTCCCTTGTATATAAAATTTTTTAGCCTCAACATTTATTGCTCCTGCTTAATATCTTTGAATTCATAATAATATGTTATATAAACATCAATAATTATTTTCATATTCATTTTTTTTTCGATAGTAGCAGTATTCTGTAATGTAATTATACAGTTAAGTTACTTTATAATATATTTTTATCTTAAAGCTACATTTATATTTTTATATTAATTTTATAAAAATATAAATGTAGCTTTAAGATGTAAATATTATATTTACCGTAATAGAGTCTTTCCATAACATATTGATGTGAAACGTGTTCTAAAAAGTAATCTTATCACGTCCAAAAAAAAAAGGAATTTCACTTCTAATGCAATAAAAATTTTCATTGAGTTACTGAAGGGTAGGAGAAAGTTCAAAACTTCAACTGAAATTCATGATTAAATTATTTTATGATAGAGTAGATAACAGATGTAAAGCTAAAATACTGATGAAATATAAATAATAAAACTACCAATATATTCAAGTTAGAGAGAGATACAGGGAAACAGCGATATTATTAAAACTTATCAGATCACTCAGTCTGTCTGTCTGTCTCACTTCCCATCCGCTAATAATTTTTGAACCACTGAATGGATCTTTTTGAAAATTAGGAAGCATCTAGAAAGAACTCGACACGATTTAACTTTTCATTTGAAATCAGCGCGAATGACAAACGTTTCCATAGAAAAACACTAGAATCTAAACAATGGATTTCTATCCTATTTCTATTAATTAATTTTAAGTCCTTCTTTTACCTAATCCATTAATTAGGGAGCAATTTTGATATGATTAAAGTTAATGCAATTTTGACAACTTAAGTAACGAGGATTTATTTATTTTTTTATTTTTCAGAAAATATAAAATTTGAACTATTTGTTTTCATTAGATATTAGATTTTTCATTTTTATCGTTTTCATAATTTAAAAAAAATACGAGGAAAAAAAATAAAGAAATTTGAAGAAATCGTATTTTAAGGAAAGTAGGCTTTAAGTTCTTGGAACTTCTTATTGTAACTTGAAACAGTGACTATTAGAGAATTAGACTAAATATTTTCACCCTCATTAATGGCAAAGTGTCTTTTGTTTTAATTGAATAAAATAAAAGCCTCCGTTTTATTTATTTTATGAAACTTCGTTAATCAAATGTTGGTTAAGCGAAAGCGCATTTTTTATTTATTTATTTATTTATTTATTTATTTATTTATTTATTTATTTATTTATTTTTTGAATAATATATTTTGTGTTTTTGTTTTGTTTATGTGTTGTTACTTCGCAGCTGTGGAAAGAAAAATGATAAGATAGGTATCAGCAAAAAAAAAAACAAAAAAAAAACAAAATGCTTGAAATTTATCTTGGAGATTACTTTTTCTCCTATATTCTTTATCAGTTAGACATGTCTATTTGGCAAATTACTTTCCATTTTGTTGGGTAAATTTTCCTAAAACCAATAAAAAAAAAAAAAACAGAATTTTGTAACTACATAAAAATAAAAACAAACAATTATCACAGAAAAAATAAATGAAAAAATAATAATGGAAAAAGATTATTGGGAAATAATAAATAGTCGTAAATAATAATGAGGAAAAAAAAGCAACATTACAAACTGAATTCATTAATAATTAACAAGAAGTTTGAAAAATCTTAAAGACTATTGTTGTTAAATTATTATTTAATTTCTGTTAAAGGTTGCGAAAACGACACGAATGAAAAGCCTACATTACATAAAAAAAAAAATTATAATATTTGCTGAATATAAACAGTAACACTTTCCATTTTCTGAAAAAAAAAATAATTAAATATGCATTATTAATTAAATTGTCTACAATCGATTAATGTAATGCCAATCCTCGCGGAAACTAATGGTTAAGGATTAATAATCAATGTTTACGACAATGAAATATTAATTAAAACAGAGTAGAAATTTATTATTTAGATTCCAATGTTTCTCTATGAGAATTTTTTATCGCCTTCTAGAGCTAATTCTGATCTACTTGGAAAAGATTTCAAATACAAAAGTTAGATCCTCTCTAGTCCTTAAATATGCATTCTAAATTTCAAGAAGATCTATCGGACATACATATATTATTAATAAAAATAACAAATCATTTTATCAGTCTTTGAACAGTTTAATAAAAATTGTAATTAATACTGAGATATTCTCAAACAAGTGAAAATTATCAATTACAAAAATGATAAAAATAATTACAGACCCCTATCTAATCTGTTTAATCTTTCAAAAATTATCGAAATAAAGAAATGAAAGTAGACTACACATTATTGTCATATATCTTGAATGAATTTATAAATAAAAACTTAAACAAAAAAGCAATTACAGTAAAACCCCGTTATTACGCTCCCGCTTATAGCACTATCCCGTTCTTTACGCTCCTTTCATGCGGTCCCTGGAATTTTCTATATAACTCTATACTTTTACCCTCTTATAACGCTTCAAATCCCGCTTGTAGCGCTTTTTATATCGGAAATTTTGTATCGAAAAGAAATGTAACACTGTAACGATTCTTTTCTTTCCCTGGTAGGAGGGAATCTTCGAACTCTTTGAAGCGGAAATCCCTTTCTATAAGTGAAAAATTGCAAATTCTTCGTAAGTACGACGAGAATTCTACACTAAATCAGAAGGTTTTCGCAGAATCTAAGAATTCCCTGAACCAGTCTGAGAACAATAATAAAAAACAAGAATGGAATTATCAATTCAGCGAAGGATGGTTGCAAACGTAAAAAAGTAGTGTGGAAAATGTGAAGATGCCGAGGAAATTCTAATTGAATGGATTCATCAGTCCCGTGATGCATCAGAGCCATTAAATGACCCAATCATTCAAGAAAAGGCGCGTGAAATAGCGGGCAGTGCACTAAAACTGCTCCGAAAATATATTTGTATTGCTCCTAGTGGAGTATCAATTGATGTTAATAGTTTCTTGAACCGCATTGAAAATGTCGTAATTTATAACAGTAGCATACACACACGGCAAACCACAATCAAAGATTTTTTTAATAGGAAATAAGCTCACATTTGCACTATATCTATTTCAGAATCAAGTATCTTTCCTGTAAAATGGTGTCTAAATGTTTCCCCATCATATAAATCATTCCCCGTTTATAGCGCTATCCCGCTTATTACGCTTGTAGGTCACGGTCCCTTGACGAGCGTAATAACGGGGTTTTACTGTATATATTAATCTTCTTCTTCTTTAATATATAATTAAATTAATATATAATTGCTTTTTTGTTTAAGTTTTTATTTATAAATTCATTCAAGATATATGACAATAATGTGTAGTCTACTTTCATTTGTTTATTTCGATAATATATATAAGGTATATGGCCCAAATATCGCCCAGGTTCCTAATACCGCCCAGTGCGATGTAAGACGGGATAGTGATGCTATCCTGCGGGAACCGATGGAAACAATTTGCCATTCCTTCCATTAGCACGCTGTGTTCTTTTGATGGTGTTAGTTCAACCCGCTTATTTTTTGTGAATTCTTGAAGTTTTTTCGTTCTGGTAAATTATGAAACTACTGTTTCTTTAAGTACTGCAGCTTATGAATTACTCATGCCATCATAACCATCTAATATAGTGAAATAGTGAAAGAAATAACATATCTATTGATAATTTTTGTAACTTGTTAGAGGTAGCCCGTCTGTCTGTAGCATCCGCCATATTGACAAGCTAGAGAGTGCCCAATATCGCCCACCTCGTTGTTCTATATATCGCCCACTATGCGATATTTGGAACTTATATTTATACATTTTATTTTGGTTTATTACAGATGTCTCAACGTAAGACATGGGACAGAGTCAAGATGAAGGAAGCTGTCACAGCTGTAAAAAAATAAAGAAATGGGCCTTCTGAAAGCTTCCAAAACATTTAATGTCCCACTCTTGGGAGTGGGTCACCATTCAAAATTGCTCTAATGAATTCTCTCAGCAAAAGGAAATTAAGTCCTAAGGGGCTGAACTTAGAAGATCCAAAGAAAAAGAAGCTCACAACACCTAAAAAGAATTGCGAAAAGATTAAGAAAAAACGAAAAAATGCAAAGAAGTGCAAAAAAACAAAATATTTAATGGTGTGGGCGATATTTGGAATACTTTCACAAAATTCAAAATATGTCTCTTGACAGAACAAAAATTGAGGAAAAATAAAAAATAATAGTTATATCTATAATTGGTTCAGGAACATGTAAGTGAAGGTTAATATGATATATTGTAATTGTTTGAAGCCACTGAGAAGATAAATGACAAGAATATGTGCAGGTTTTCTTAGATGGGCGATTTTTGGGCCATATACCTTATACAAGTAGGAAGTTTGTTTGTTTATTCGCTATACACTCCTAGGCCCTTTGACCGATCTGGACCAAATTTTGTTCTGTCAGTCGTAGTTCTGGTTATACATTAAGTCTATTTCTATATTTATTTTTGATGTGGACGAGAGATGAATATGTAATCTCACACATGTAAGTGGTTGCAAAAGTCATTAAATGTATTATTGCCCGTTTCGAGACATCGGGATACAAGCACTGTGGTCTAATCAAAAATCAAGCAGTGTCAATGTAGAAAACACAATCTTTAAAGAGGAACCACACAATAATTCACGAAGTTGATCGTCTTCATTTGGCGGTAATTCATTTTCTGTCACCAGGAATGGAGTTTTCATCCACTAACTTTTATCATGAAAAATAAATTGGAAAATAAGATTTTAAATGGCCCGCTAAAGACTCGCTGTGCTCTTTCATTCACTGAACAAGACTGCATGGAAGTTGTTGCCTGATAAAAAGTCAATGAGAGTGGGAAACGAATCATACTCTACTGTCAATTCGGCGGGATCAAACATTAATTTCTTAATTGTCCCTCAATTTTGTCTTGCACAAAAAATACAGTAACATTGGATCCTTGAAGTGTATTCAAAAAGTGTATTCAAAAAAGTAAATATATCTACAAAATAGGTAAAGGCTGAGATCCATTAAAAGTCATTTAAACAGTATTTTAATTCAAATTTGGAATTTGAACAACCTAACTTCATAGCGAATTTGAACAGGCGAGTCAGAACCTACCAAGCGTAGGGTAAAACAAATTTATTCCGATATACAAGTTATTGCGGACCCCCGTAGTTGGCATCGCGGACCGCAGGTTGGAATCACTGAAACAGAGGATGGGCTGTAACAAAGAAATAAACAAAACGAAAACAAAAGTCATGTTAATAAAAATAAAGATACTTTTAAAATTAATAAAAATGCAACAATCAATGTATAAATCGAAATAATAATAAGAGGCAGTGGAGGCAGGATCGAGTACGTGTTGTACCCATCGTTCTGTCTGCCACTGGTCTGGTGCCTCACACATTGCACCACAGTCTCAGCACACTGGGACTTCACAAAAACACTTATGCACAACTGCAGAAGGCTGTGATACTCAACACTACACGCATAGTTAGGAAATTTATGGACACAAGCACACATCCCTAATTATTCTCGCACACGTCTTTACACTTGGCAGTATGTGCTTTGGTCCTTGACCCGCCATATTGTTTTTGCTGGGGAAACCCAAGGTTTGAAGCATACAAACATAATAATAATATCAATATAGATTTTTAGTTGTGAAAGTATAGAGACAAATATAATCATAAACTTTTGATGGCATAATCATTATGTATACACAGGGTTACCCTAAAGTAAGTTTAATCTTTATTTTAAAAAAAATCTTATAAGAAAAGTATGATCCTACTTTTGGGCCTTTTTCAATTAAAAACATTAAATATGAAATACCTTAGCCTACATATTTTATCATCTATCAAACATTTCCAAAAAAAAAAAAAGAAAAGAAAAAAAAATATATAAAGCCTATACTGAATTTTTAATAAGTGGTATTTTAGATTAAATTTATTTAAAAAAATGAATTCAGAATAATGATAGACTTCTAAAAAAAAAATCAGTTTTATATTTAGGAACTTCAGTAATCTATCAACTTATTAAAAAAATAAAGTCTTGATTATAAATACTGTAGAATTCTTTTACCTACAAAAATTACTACAAATTTTGTTGCAATTATCAATTATTTTATAAAAATGAAAATGAAAAAAAAAAATATTCCTTAAAAAAAAAGATACCTAATTCAACAATACATTAAACCAAAACATAAGTTTGATTTAAAAAATATATAAAAAAAAGCCAAACAGAATAATTAGTAAAATGTTTAATCAGTTTAATTCTGATATGACAGAAAAAAATACGTAATTTTTTTTTAATGTCCCGGAAAATGTCCCGGATTCTGAAAATAGTCCTGGATTTTGTAAATAACCAAGAAAGTCAGTATTTTTTTTTTTTTGGTGGTAAAGTAGTTTTCCAGATTATTTTTAGTTGTTAAACTCCTTTTTTTGGTTGTATTTTTTTTTTTTTTTTATTTGGTTGTGAAAATTGTCTGTCCCGGATTGACCTAATTAACTAATAATTAACTAATATTTTACTTCACAGTTTACGCCAGATATACCTTTGCATTTTACCTACGGTCCCTCATTGTTGTGCAGACATTGGTAAATAAGATCAGTCAGGGGCCGAAGAGTCAGGTTAGGCTCTTTTGGAATTAGTAGTCCATATGTATCTTTAATATGTAAGGCCCTAGATGTAAGGCCTTCTATACGATAGAATATGAATTTAAATGTTACTAGAAGTATGTGTACCATACTGCATAAGCCATTTCTAAAATGGTAATCATTATGTAACGTTGTACATGGCTAACCAATAATAGTTATTTCAGAATAGTAATAATTTTACCATCCCCCGTCGTTTAAGATAACTATAGGTTTTATTCGTTAATTCAAGATGGACAACTATTTCGTCATTTCTTGTAATTTACAGTTGTTTCTGATGAAATAGATGGCTAATGACAGTGGTGTTTATAAAAGACGGCCTGAAGTATGTTTCTCTCTCATCCTTGTTTACAGGAGAACTCCTTTAAATTGAAATACTATCTCTGCACCTGGACTAATTCAAGAATTTAATAAGTACAACGAAATTATAGCTCTTTTCCCCACTAATTTCTAATATATCTTAAGAAAACTCAAGTATTTAGGCTGTTACAATCTAAATTATTTCTACGTTTCACATAAAACTACTGATTGTCAAATTTCCTTGAGTTTGTGTTTAAGAGAACTAAAATAAACTAAGTATATTGAGCTTTCTTGGATTATGGTTAAAATATTCAATAACATAAAATACATTATTTTACGAATCGTTGATTCGTAATTAATTGTTGATTTCAAGTTCGAATAGGCTTACCTATTTTTTAATGTTATGTTTCATCTTTAGAGAACCATAAGCTTATTGAGTTATGTTCAAATGTAAAACAAAAATGCTTGTAAAGCTCAGTGTCATGTGGAAGGATGAAAATATCGTGATTCTAGATCGGAAAGACGGTATTTTCATCTGTCCAAACAACTCTAATGCTAACAAAAAAAAATTATAGATTTAGAAAATACAGTACTTTCATGGTATAAATACTATAAAGTTTAAATAAAAATATAATACAGATTGTAAAGTATCTGATAAAGTCAAACTTTTATAAAATTCACCGAAAGTAGATAGGTTTGTTGGGGTCCAAGAACAGAGGTCACAAATGAAATTTGAAGGTCAAATCATCCAACCAGAAAATAATCGTTTTCGAAGGAATCTAAAATTTTCTTTTTTTTTTTTCTTTTTCTTTTTAATGTTTGCCAATCTATTAGATATGCTTATAAGAAGAATACCTGTGATGTAGGTGAATGAATTGATTAATGTAATAGAAAAAAAAATATAAATTAAAAATATAAAATTATTTTCTCATCAATTACGTCAGTTTTAATTGATTTTTTATATTTTTCATATTTTTAATTTTTTCCAAATGATAATTTTTCCTATTTAATTGACAAAATAAATTGTAATTTGTTTTATTTTCTAATCGTTGACCAAAATTGTCATTTAATTTTTCAATTTGATGAATTCTTAACCAATTTTGTCTAGTTGTTTTTCCCTCATTATAATTGGTTTTTCATCTGGTTGACATAAAAAATATTTTTCAAGATTGTTTTGTAAATAAATTTTTCTTTGACAGTGAGTATCTTAATTTTTTTTTATAATACGGACATTTTGTTAAAGTTAATATAAACATTATCAAATATTTTTTAAATTAATTTATTTATATTTTTGACTTGTTATTTATTCATAAAAATCCAACATTCCAAACCATAATCTAAAACTGATCTATTAAGATCATTTTGGTTGGTTAATCAACCATATTTTCAAAATGATACAGCTGATTCAACAGACCGATACTATAACTAATTACTAAAAAAAAATTAATTTGAAGCAATTTATCACCGACATGGAAAACAAATACTGTATTTACAGATTCTAAAAGTAAGTTTTTAATATTAACTTAAGTAAAAGAAAACTTAGCTTCCTTTATTTTAAAAGTGCCCCGTAAATGGAGATAATAACAGACGTTATCTATTCTATGAAAAATTTTGAGAATTAATTATTCAAAAATATTGGGAATAAAATATTTTGAATAACTGTGGATTTCTTTGAAAAATTAAAAAAAATATAGAAAACTAACGAAAGCAATTGTAAGTTTTAAGTGTAAAGTATGAGCGTATTAAATGTGACATTAAGAAATCTTACAATTAATTTTATAATTATTTGTAACGTTTCTGCGTTTAATAATTGTTTGAATGAAGTGTAATCGCAGCAAGTTTGATAATTCGGCCTAAAGCCTTAGATTCGGTCTTAGATTTACTTCAGTGAAGCCACCGTTACTTGACTCTTAGCAAAATTTTATTATAATATGCAGAAGATAGGTGATCCTCAATGACGCATATGACTGCGCGTAGATCCTTTTTATGGCCACCAGTTACTGGTTCGAGGTTTACATTACCTCTCTTTGACTGCCGTTCGGATTTTAGGTTCCACAGTATGAGAATATATCTGTCAATATAATGGAAGTTCTCTATTTTTCCAAACCATAACTGAATCCTTGACTTTTTATTAGACAGAAAATCAGTCTCTAAAGCGAGAAACATGTTTAAATTTCAATTATGATAAAAAAAAATAATTATACCATAAAATTGCCGATCTTTTGAACGAAGCAGGCGAACTCGTATAATATTTAAATTACATAGAGGTAAAGGATTTCTAAATAATAGAACTAAGAGCATCATTGGATACAATAGCAAAATACAGGGACATTTATGATGATTTTTCTTTACTGATTATTCCCAAAGGATCTAATTGATTTTGGATATTAAAAGCATATATGACTCTTCCCATGTCTAATCGCAAAGCATTTAGCCAATCAGTGTAGTTTCGGAGAACATAATTTATAACGATCACCCTCTGTTCGCGAGGAGGAAAGTTTGCAGTTTTTTTAATAATGATAATTCACAGAAAACATAAATATTTTCGAACCTTAACTTATACCATCACGGATCTTCCTCTCTCCAACTGCCAAAATTTTGCCCAATCGGTAAAATAGTTTTGCAGTCGATAGATTAGAAAAATCACCCTCCGATTTTATTTATTTATTTATTTATTTATTTATTTATTTATTTATTTATTTATTTATTTTTGTGATAGTTCCTAAAGAAAAAATTTTTGAGAACTTTTCAGAGTTGACTTTAGTCGTTCTCCTGAATGGCCTCGCTACCAAATATCAAAGTCAGTTGTGTCGTTCTCGACTAAAAATACGGACACGCCACACGCATGTTTCAATTGGACAGGAATATAGAAAAACTCCTCATTAGATCAATATAAATAAAGAATTTTCTCAAGCTTATTCCGATTAAAATAGAAAGTCTAATAAATTCATAGAAACCTCATTCCAGAAGTGCGGCTTAAAACAAATCGCTTCATTATTAAAACATGAAACGTAATCTAATGTATATGGAGTAAAATTTTAAACTCCATCGAATTTCAATTAAATATTTCTCAAAAGCATTTAAAGTCATTTATTTTTCCTATGGTAATTCCCATTGCTTCCTTGAAATATTTTTTATTGTTATAAAAAGTTTTCAAGTGAGTTATAAAGCTTCAAATACTGTAATTATAAAAAGTAATATAAATCTTCAAGTAAGGATTACTGAATAATCCAGAGGCAAAAGCAATTTCTATGTCATTCCTTTCTGCGTGTTCTTTTTTATATAGATAACAAAAAAGATTCTTTAGGATGACATAATAAATATAGATTCTTTAAAACAAAAGAGAAAAATAATGACTACTGCAGACGTTCTTCGAAGAACCCACCAATCTTATTTAGTTGATATCTTAAATATGCCAAAGGTTGTCGGGAATAGCATTAAAATCACAGTAATTTTATCTCCCGAAAATGATTGGCTTCTGTGCTGCTTCGTGCACATGAAAGCATTTCAATATTTTTAGAGACTGCGTGTTCGATAAATTAAATAGTGGTGGGGGAGGGAGGGAAATATCGACTAAGCTTTCCTTTTGATCCTATTATATATCAGAATTGCCTTTTGATGTTCCAGGATCAATCCTGTGGGATTTGCTTCTCCAAACAAACAAACAAACAAACAAAGTCCTATGCAAAATAGAACAGATCATATACGAGAGATAGCTAACAAATATTTCAATTAGTATAAATAATGCAAAATAAAAATAGCGTTAGATTGAAAAGAAAGAAATCAGTGAAATTAAAATGCGAGCGCAGAGGATCTCTACAAACGATTTCTAAACACTTTGTTCATTATACTTTAATAAACTGAATTTTCAAAGCCTTACAGCTGTCAAAAATAAACCGTCACTTAGGAATCAACTCTATGATTTTCTGTTAGTGCTGGCAAATAATACTCGTCAATTTTATTAAAGCTGAAATTTTAGCTGTCATAAAATGTTTAAAAAGTTTTACATTTGAAATTAAACATGAAATAAAAACAAGAAAACTCAACATCTTAAAATTTTGCGTTTTTATTGTTTTTATTTATTTATTTATTTATTTTTGGTTTAAAGTCGTCAAAACTTTACAAAGAAAAAGTCTCCTTATTTAAAGATTTTTAAGATAATAAAAATGGACAAAAAAAAAAGGTTTTATTTGCTGAAAACTCTTAAATTAGCAAATGCTAACTTAAGTCGCCAAAATTCAATTAATATTAATGAAATCAAAGTACTCTCAAATTTAAGTAGATTACAGACTGAAATTCTGCTATATTAGATATCAATAGAAAGTCATTAACTTTCAACACTGAGCTAATTGTTTCGTTCTAATGCTTTTCTAAGTGAATTTTTATTATTTTTTCGTGGAAATTTCTCTCCAGTAATTCACTTAGACCAGTGGTGCCCAACTTACGGCCCATGATTAAAAAAAAAAAAGTAAAGAAAAAAATCAAACAAACAAACAAAGCAAGCAAGATTTTAAGGAAAGGCTTCAAGGTCTTTTAGAAACTTGTTTTATTTACAATAAGATCTTGCCTTTAAATCTTGCTTCAAAAATAGATAACTTCGTAAATATGCGATTGCAATAATGAAAACCACTCATTTTCAAATAAACATGTGTAATATTAAAACAAAAACCATATACATTAATATTTATATATTAAAACGGTAAAAAAAATAGCATATTTAAACAAACGTAAATACATCGACATTTCGAGATCTTTTATACAACATTAAATAAAGTATTCAATGTAGGAAAAAAATAGCTCAAACATACAAAATATAATGGTTTTATTTACATAAAAGAAGTATTTGCATCAAAATATATTTTTCTTAATATATTCAAGAAAACTATGCTAGGTACATATGTAAAGCAAAAGAAGCTAAATAAGCTAAAGATCTTACGCTAATTATTAATATCTAAACATTGTTGTTAATATATTTTTTGAATACAATATTTTCTTATGATAATAAATCTAAAGCTTTTGTCAGTGTTGTTTGTTTCTTACGGGATATTTTTCTAAACCCCGTAATCAGAGCATCCGAACTTAAAAGTAACAGGTTTAGCAAGTCAGTATTGTTGCAATTCTACGAGTTTTCTAGCGGTTTCGATGGCCAAATCTTAAAATTTTTCTATATTTATTTTGTAACCCGATGACATTGCTTTTAATAAAGTCGCACACCTATCGATTAGACACTTGTCTCAAACAGTTACGTCTGCAGAAATTTCGGAATTTTCAAAAAACTTCCGGGCTGTATTTCCGTCATTTGACTTTCCACATACTTATAAATACATAAACACAATTCGGACACTTTTTCTATTATTTCTTTTTGCGATTCTCTTCTTCGCATAGTTGTGTGATCTAACAGACTTTGAATTTCTATTTCGGCTACAATTTCAGTCACTGTTATTTTTTTGGGGTAACAATTTTGTTTTGAATTGAGGACATGATTATATGATGGTAAAACTTGTGTTGATAATTTCGAATTGATGAATTTTTTTTATCAAGAAATACTGATGCTAATTTTATTTATTTCCGTAACCAGAGATAAAATTTCGTTTGTGTCTACTGTTGAAAAAAATCAGCATTCGAATTAAAAGAACCTTCACGCAGTGACTGAGTAACAGACTCGTCAAATTTATCTAACTCAGCCAATCCCCGTTGTTTCGTTTTCGAACTGCACTTAGAAAACTATTTCCAAGGCCTTCCGCGTTTATGTATTGAAGTTATACAGCTCTGCAACTCAACATCTTCTATAATATTTAACCATTCTGAATTTGTGGCTAAAAACTTCGCTTTGTTGCGGTGATCATTTTTCCATAAGATGGAAATTCTCTGACTCAGATATTTAACACGTAATTTTAAACCATCCGGATTGAAATTTTTTACGTTTTCAGATTCCATATTATCTATTACATTTTCAAAAAACACGACGAATTTTTTCGGTTGCAACGCCAATTTTCGAGTGCCATATTTCATATACAGAAATTTACAAAGAATAGAAGTACCTGAAAACAAAAAAAAACAAAAAATTAGAGCTGTATTCACAGAATACCAAGTCTCTCGTCTGTTAGTAGCACGCATGCTACGCATAGCCTACGACGGCGTAGATCGTGAATTGTGACAAGAAACGCAAAGTGACGCAGCTAATTCCATTTTTTCTTTACAAGTTAAGGATTTATTTTATAATACAATTGCAAAATCAACTGTTAACGACATTAGTAAAAGTCTATGTGAAGTTACAGAAACACAAAGTTATTTTTGAAACTGCAGTAGGCCTACGTAGCAGGGCTAATATTTCAAAACGAAACAAAAATCCAGTGACAAAATTAACAAAATACCTTTTTCTTGGAATTCCATTGCAAAACAACGTTTACAGGTATCACTGTCCAGGAACTGACACGATAAACGAAAGGGTCGCAATGCCTTACTAATAACACTTGGTTAGCGCTCGCTCTATGTGCTGACTTCGGATTATACAAACGAAATGATAAAGTGTCATTAATGATTACATATTTGCACTCCTGTGAGGTTCGGCCATCGGTCTATCAGTCATTAATTGTAGCCTTTTTTATTTTTGTCGCAAAGGGGGAACCACTGTGCAGTGATACGAAAGTTATTGACAAATAGACACATTGACTGATTGATTTGAGGAGCTTTATTTTTCTAGGAAAGAAGACTAACAAAGGACATTTTAATTCAATTATAAACATTCATAAATGAACACGAAAACAAACTCTAACGTTTATCAGTCATTCGCCTGTAATACCAGTCAAATACGACATCTTCAAATTAATGTTTTCTCGAACATAAGCGTGTGCCTATATGTAGTGCTTGTCATATGAATTTATTCATGTAACAATGATAGTTCCTCTAGAGTAGAGATGGGTAAACTAAGGCGCTCGAGATGACGATTTATGAAGCGCAATAACAATATTATTGCAGGCTTTTTTTTTCCCGCAAAGGATTTTCAATATGGACATCTTCATCTCTAACTTTAATGCACAAGAAAGAAACTGCCACCCCTAATCTCAAAGAATTAAAATAAAGAAGTGGTTTTACAGAAAATCAAAAGTTAAGAATTAAGAGATTGAAAGAACACATTGATTTTTTTAAATGTTTTATTGTTACTTAATTTTACTTTTCGTAATTGCACACGAGTTTAAAACGATATAAAATAATCGTCATTAAATGTTCATAGATTTCCTACCGCAATGAAATAAAACAATAAACTTAGTATCAATTATTTTTCCAAAATTATTGTTAAGCAACAGCAAACAGAAAAAAAAAATTTTGAATAAAAACTTCTTAGGAATAAGTTATTCCAGGCCCTCCTTAGGATTCGATCCTCACTGTTACTTCATTGATATCTTCTTTTTCTTCTGTTGCTCCTTTTAAGTACAAATAAAATGTTATTCATATGATTTTATTTCAAATCAGTATTTCTGATTTGCTCTGCAAGGCAAATATTACGAAAGAATCAAATAGCAGAAAATAACAGATCTGCAACTATTGTAATCTCAGAATTCCAACATACAGAGGTATCAATAGACAAATGACTTTTATCATAAAGATCCGGTGTGATAAAATTTTTGGTGTGTGGCGCCAACCCGCAATACATCTGAGTTATTCGGAGAAGCCACAACGGGTTGGGAAGTCGTATATTCTCCAACAATCTCAATATTAATTTGCTAAATAAATAAAGTTTGTTTTTTTAATGCTGTAGGCCTTTATGCAAGGTTCCCGGAGCGAAGCGACGGTACCCGGCTATTATTATTATATACTCATGGACAAAAAAATTAGCGCACCAAGAAATAATTGCGGGATTGTAACGAAACTTGCAATGAAGGTACATGTCGGGGAGATATGCAAATGATTAGAAATGCAGCGTGATTGCGCATTACGTATAGCCGGTAGAGGGCGTTGAACATCGTACTCTGTGGAGTATAAAACAGGTAACCAAAGCGTGTTTGAGTGTGCTGAATCATTTACAAAGGAAGAGCTGAGGTAGACATGCCATTACGCCGTGTTCGAAGACAGTATACGCAGTTGTCGCAGTTTGAGAGAGGGAGAATCGTCGGGATGATGGAAGCTGGGTGGTCAGCTAGGCGAGTAGCTCGTCAATTAGGCGCTCTGATTGTGTTGTGAGGAGGTGTTGGGACCAGTGGACCCGAGAGATGTCATGTACACGAAGACCAGGCTCAGGACGCCCTCGACAGACCAGTCGTCGAGAAGACCGCCACATAGTCAGAAATGCACGCGTACAGCCAACTGCTTCATCGGCCGCCTTCCAGGCACAGGTAGCACCTTCACTAGGGGCCTCTGTGTCTTCTCGAACCA
This sequence comes from Thereuonema tuberculata, assembly GCA_023159025.1. Classification (NCBI taxonomy): domain Eukaryota; kingdom Metazoa; phylum Arthropoda; class Chilopoda; order Scutigeromorpha; family Scutigeridae; genus Thereuonema; species Thereuonema tuberculata. The sequence goes on along the minus strand of JAFIDM010009631.1, from coordinate 257,783,020 downwards.
TACGAAGGCGCCTGGCTGAAGGACAGTTGGTATCGCGGCGCCCATTACGTGTGCTGCCCTTGACGCCCACCCATCGACGCCTCCGTTTGGAGTTTTGCCGCGCACGAGGAAACTGGACTGCAGCGGAATGGAACCAGGTCGTCTTTAGCGACGAATCCAGATTCAATCTCGGCAGTGATGACAATCGTGTTCGTGTGTGGAGAGCCCGTGGTGAACGCTTCAATCCTGCCTTTGCTGTATAGCGACACACCGCTCCCACAGCTGGTGTGATGGTATGGGGTGCCATTGCCTACAATACACGGTCACCCCTAGTATTGTTCCGTGGCACCATGACAGCCCAGCGGTATGTTCATGAAATCCTGCAACCACATGTGTTGCCCCTCATGCAACGGCTCCCAGGAGCCATTTTTCAACAAGACAATGCTCGGCCTCATACGGCAAGGGTGTCACAAGACTGTCTCCGCCTGCCCGATCCCCAGATTTGTCTCCAATCGTGCATATCTGGGATCATTTGGGACGACGAGTTGGGCATCCCACGAGTTTGAACGAACTAGAGGCAAGGTTACAGCAAATATGGAACGAAATGTCTCAAGACATCATACAGAACTTGTATGACTCAATGCCCGATCGTATCGCATCGTGCAGTCGCGCTAGAGGGGGTCCAACGGAATATTAACTCCTCCGTTCTTTTGCCTTTTTCTCTGAAATAAATTATCCTTTTTCTTTGATTTTCTAATCATTTACTTATATGAAAGTAGTCATTACGTATGTAAATTTTCGTTTCATTTTGACGACTCCTTCTTGGTGCGCTAATTTTTTTGTCCATGAGTGTATATTACAAAAACGTATATTATAAAAACGTTATTCTGTCTGTCATTCTGTAAGCAAAATGTTAAATTACAAATTACTAAAACGTCGGAGCAAGGAAATCTTTTGGAAAATGATTCAAGAATTTTCACAAAACATGTTATTTATCATGAAGTTTTGTAATAAAACCTAATATGTTTCGTTATCAAAAATAACGAACACAAACACAAACACAAAATATTAACACTTTAGCCATATGTAAACCACCAAACACAAAGAAAGGTAAATTTACTGATGAATTAGAGATAATTTACAAATGAAAATATATTAAACAACTGTCCAATTATACTAATTGGCGACGTAAATGTAGATCTTTTCAAAATGAATAAAAACAATGCAGTAGCCTACAGAAATACCTAAAACTTACGTGCAATAATGGTTTCAAAAATTGTCTTTACGGAACAACAAGAAACAACTGTACAATTCATGGAAATACGAAAACAAATGTAGATTATATTATCATATAAGCATGATAAACACCAGGAATAATATGTAAAGAACGAATCTCTGATAATAAGAGTTGAAAATGAAAAAAAAATAACAGATCCAAATATAATCTTTAAAGAACTAATCAATGAGGTTAACAAAACAAAATTGATGAAAATCTACATATAGAAAAAGAAAAGTCCTGACTCACTCACTGACTGACTTATCAACGCCCACCCCAAACCCTTGGAGCTAGAAAGCTGAAATTTTGCACAGAGGTTCCCTTTATGATGTAGACAAGGAATAAGGCCGGATTTTTCGAAATTCCCACAGGATAGGGAATAATCTGACAAACTGACCATAAAGTGTGTGGCGGCAGCCCCAGGTGTCTGGCACGAACTCGCAATGCACCTGAGTTAAGCGGAGAAGGCCACAACGGGCTGGGATGTCGTATATTCTCCGATCTCAATATTAATTTGCTAAATAAATATATATATATTTTTTTAATGCTATATATGCAAGGGTTCCGGAGCGAAGCGAGGTACCCGGCTAGTTACCCAATAATAAAGACTCTCATATAGATTCAAAGTAGTAACAACAAAGAATTCCGCAAGCATTCCAATATTTTTATAAATTTTAACTATTTTGTAAAGTTGTTATAATTATTTAAAACAGCAATAATATAAGGGTCAAATTTGATATTATTCTTAATTCTCGTCTAAAGTAATGAAAAATCTTGGAATACATGACAAAAAATAGAAGAAAATTAGTTAAAGCAACAAAATTAAAATTAAATCATTAACAAAATGAAGGCAATGACAATGAGGAGGAAAACAAGATTAGCAACGAAACATAATGGAAATAATGCATAGAAGAGAAAGTTAATTTAATCAACAAAATTACAATGAAATGTAAAAATAATGTAAATATTAACCACAAATAACCACCAGGAGGGGCAGCAAGGAAAAATAGTTAAAATAACAAAGTCAAAAATGAAATATAAATCAGGAGGAGAACGAAATTAGTTACATTAGCAAATTCAAAACAGAATACAAAGAATGCAATGATCAGGAGAACAAAGAGAACAAAGTTAAAGCAACGAAATCAAATTAAACATCAATATACGAACCAGGAGGAGAGGAAGAAAAGAATTACGTGAAGAATTGAAATGAAAGTATGATATAAATGTAAAAGAAGAGTTGCAGTATGAAGAGGATAGTTAAAGAAATTAGAAAAAAATATAAATATAATACAAATGATGAACAGAAGAAGAGCAAAATAAGTTAAAGGAATAAAATTAAAACCAAAATTCAATATAAAGATAAAGAAAGAGAAGGATAGGAAGAAAAAGATAACAAAATTAGGTAGAGGAGCCAAAAGCATAAAAATAATGAAAGTCAGAAGAAGGAAAACAAAATAGTTAATCAACGAGACTGCCCCTATATACAGGTGGTACAGAATAATGGGAAAAGAAGCACAACGTGACACTTAAGCAAATCGTTAGTGTGATTGTACTGTATAATATACAGGATGCTTTTCGAAAATACCGACAAACTTCAGTGATAGGTTCTGTAAAGAAATATCATTAAAAAAAATTCCAATAAATACAGGTCGGAAATTAATCGTTTTCTAAATATCTACAAAGAACATAGAGACTATTTGAAGATGCCGAAGGTGACCAATGGGTTAGGTATAATTGTTTTGTTTTATGTCAACGTACAGCCAGCATCCACGCTCGCGATAAATGGCGCAACGGTAATCATTGTTGTAAGCTTTTACCAAAGTTGTAAATGTGCTTGAAATATATTATTAAAATTCAAAGAAATAATTATTTGAAAAAATATTTTTTTTAATACATCACGTTTTTAAGACGGACTAAAAAGTATAAAATAATTTTTCCTAGCCCCATAAAGATAGTCCTGAAACTTTGTGATTGTAAATTTTTAATAGCTATGAAAATACTTCTAAGATTTAAAACGTGGGGCGCATGCAATAGATAATTGAGATTGTATGGATGGAGTGTATATTATCTTGTGCCCCACGTTTTTCGTTTTAAATCTTACAAGTATTTTCATACCTAGTAAAAATTTACAATCACAAAGTTTCAGGACTATCTGTATGGGGTTAGGAATCTGAATCTGTATGGGGCTAGAAAAATTATTTTATATTTTTTAGTCCGTCTTAAAAACGTGGTATATTAAAAAAAATATTTTTTCAAATAATTATTTTATGCTTTTTAGTCGTGTGTGTATGAAATTTTTCAATCGATTTTAAACATTTTGCTGAGATTATAACAGACATGTGGTAAATTTCAGGTTTATTTCAGTTTCTCTTCTCTTATCGTTTCTTGCTTCTCCTTCTGTAGGCGTCGCTTGCGTTGGGTGACAGCGCCATGCAGCCATTTGCAAAAACACTGACAGCGCGCGTCGGCAACACAGCGCCGCACCGACCTGTCATCCGAAGAATTAGGGTTCCCTAACGGACAGACAATGTTAATGTTAAGAAAGCGAGTTCATATTGCATTGGATGCCCCTTTTCACGGTTTTGGACTTGCTTCCTGCCCTCCTGGTTCTGCTTCGAGTGCTGCTTCTGCCAAGACCGAGCCCTTTGAGGGTTTCTTGTTCTGTCCCAGCTTAGACTCATTAAATTGGGTAACAGCTTTCCTCATTTATGTCATCCAGTTCTGAGCTATGTTTAAAGTTTCAAGTCTCTAGTTCATCAGGAAGTTAGTTTAAAATCAAGTGCAAAATTTATACGGAACAAACAGACAGACAAGAAAGCGTGTTAAAAAATTGCTTTCGTTCGGTTTTTCGTATTTCCGGAGTGAAAAACGGCTAGCAGTGTGAGTTTGTATTTGTTTTCTAAAATGGCAGACATGCATTTGATGTATGGAGTATGGACTTGAAGCAATCGGCTATACAAAGAACATTTCCAAGGTAGGCGCATACTCTCACACATTTATTGTCACAGATCGACACCTCAGAGAAAGAGATAAATTTGAGCCATGAGCGTACAGAGGAAGGCCCAAAGTGTTGCAACACCCGAAGGAGAAAATCGGATTCGGTAGCCACTGATCTAGAAATAACTAGTAGAAATATAGAGAGAAAGGATTTCGCATCCAGCGGTTTGGAAGGTATTTCATTTTCATTTTCTACAATTTTCTACGTGTCTACGATTGCATAGCTGGATACTATTTTATATATAATACTATTTTTCAACATCTAGATTGATGAATTATTTAATTCTCAAAAATCTCTTTATACACGACGTTTTGTGTATAAACATTATTATTGCTCAATTTTAATCGTTCATAAAGTTTTCCTTGGAGACTTGTTTCGGAGATATTGACTTTTAAACATTTACCTTAACCAATACTGAAATTCTTCCTACATTTATTTGCCGAACTTGTGCTATGGCAATTATATAGCGCCACAGCACTAACCGAAGACCATCGTTACACAATTCTTGATTTTTTTAATATCAACAGCTTTCCTGGCACTTTCGGCGAAAAAAGTTAACCTCCTGCCCTAAAATAATAGGCTTCTCCAAATTGAGCCTATGAGAGAGTGCCCCACAATGCCTTACAGGGGCGTAGGAATTATTTCTGGTTCTTTTTTTTAATTATTATTCACTAAACGAATAGATGCAAAAGTTTATAATTTGTTTATACTTAAGTATTCTTTTTTTTACTTGTTTTTGAATTAAAATTTTTGGATTGATTTAAAATAATTAAAGATTATTTTGTTTTTTGTAGAACATTTTAAGTAAGTATTGAACAACGCACCATTTGTTAGTGTTGTTTTTAAAATTAAAAATACACTAACAAAATTAAAAATAAACAGAGAGAAAAAATCACAACAAATACGCCTTCGTACATTGAGCCAACATCAACGGGAATTTGATTTTTTCTCTCTGTTTATGTATTATTACGACGTTAAATTTGCTTTTCATTAAAATTAAAAATACACTTTAAAATATTCTCTCTTCACTTTGATGATAAACAAACGTACATCCGTATTTTGCCTATTAATAGTATGATATCAGACCTCAGTAATTTTCAAAAAGGCATGGTTGTTGGTGCGTGTTTGACAGGCGCTTCTTTGAGAAGAACTTTCGAAATGATTGCAAGAGAAACAGTAGAGGAATGGCTCCTAAATGATCCCCTTAAGAGAAACTTGTAGATTACCCAAACGGCATAAATGCTGGCAGATGTATCAGTTCTCTTGCTTGTTCGTTAACTATTCTAAAATATTTTGTTGATAATTTTCAATCAATATTTTGGACATCTGTAGCCATATTTCTGAAAACAATGCAAAAGGATCATTTTACTATGGTAAGGGTAGGGTAAAATTATCCCCTCATTTAAAACAATGGGGAAAAGTCTTTTATGGATATATGTTTATTTGAAAACTTTGAAACTTACTAATTATATACCGGTAATTCATCAAATCCATTTTTATATTTCTAAGAGTTTTAAACAGTTTAAAATTATTTTATCACCTTATGGTAAATAAAAAACATTTCTCTAAGCAAAATGTTTACTGATCAGGCTAAATACAAATTCTTAGTAAATGTACGTTTAAAAAACGTTTTCTCCACAGTTTTGTGCTTAAGTGTGCTTCTTCATTTTCTTTAGTGGAAATGGAGCCTGAGAGTAGTTGTCACAAGAATAAATATCATCTTCATCAATATCAGCACACATATCGTGAGCCCACTTCCAGCATTGGCACAGTATCCACTTTTCCTTTTCTGCTGACTTTGAATAATTTCATCACAGAAGATGCACTTAACATCTTCTACACATTCATCTTCAGATTAGGAAACGTCCAAAGACCTGTTTATTGCTTGGTTTCCGGGAATTCCCTTTAGGGATCATTTTACCCGAAAACATGGATTCTTTTTACAAAGCTTACGTGTGTCGATGTTTACAGAAAAGTACAGTCTACTCTGTTGAATAAAAAAGCTTAAGGCATTCGTTTTAAGAAATGAGTGGAACAGATAAAAAGCTAATAAAATCAATACCGTAAGTGAATTTTAACAAATATAGTGCTTACATTATAAGAAACTACCCGAAAACAGGATTTCCAGCTGCAGATCACAATCACTACTTTCCAGGTGAACGTCGATAACAGAAATGATACAATACCTTATATAGAGAGACGTAATTCGCGTGTCATACAGAAGATAGCATTATCGGTATAAACGATAGAGATGGGGGATCGTTTTGCCCCAACGGATCATTTTGGGAGCCTTTCCCCTAGTTAAAATTATGGCTGCCTAACGAACAGAAAAGTTCGTTCTCTCCAAACGTGAAAATTGTCATCGGAGAAAGATGTCAAACAAGACCGCAGAGTAATGATAGAGTCAGCGCCGGCGCTAGAAGGGTGCGAAGCCTCGGACAGGATGAATTTTGCGGTTATGTGACACCGGCCCATGACCCGTCATAGTCATACTGGGTTTTTACTGGTCATAATCAGACACATCACACCGGGCATTTCTTCCCTCGCTTAGTTTCCGATTTTTTTTTTTTTTTTTCCTGTAACAGATGAATTTTCCTGGGCCGAATTACACATCGCACCTCGTTGTTGTCATGGCACATAGTTATCAAAAACAAATAACGAAAAAACACAAAGTGAAGTAGCTACACGCTCCCGAAGAGGCTACATAAATAAATAAATAAATAAATAGGCCTAATAACTCTCAGACGGTAATCGGGCAGCTACTTAAACAGAAAAAATTGAAAGTTATAATAATATAAAGGCAACGCGCGGGGCCTGGGGCTGTCGCCCCGTTCGCCACCCCCTAGCGCCGGCCCTGATAGGGTCCTGTAACGAATACATAAAACCATGGCAGAGCAAATAATAGCAGAGTTAAATATCGGTCTAGGAGATCCCATTTCAATCAGAATAGTTCCTTGGGAACTTCACAGATTAAATATTTACACCATGTTGCAATTCGCAATCTCTCTTTACTGACATCAATACCAAACAGTGCATACAATGGTACAGAGAACATCAAAACGAGTCTTAACGAGTGGCATCATGTTATTTGGTACAACGAATCGCATTTTAATTTGTTCCCCTCCACAGAAATAATTTATGTATAAAACGTTCGGCGGAAGCATACCGACCTTTCTCGTTTCCAACTGTAATGCTTATTAAATCACTACACTCTTTGTAACGATTACAATGTATCTTAAGGTTCTCCACGAACACATGCATGTAATAGGTAGACAATCTCTCCCGATGCCTGCCCCTGATTTTAGGCAGATCCATTCAACTGCAAAGTGCATCACAAGTTGGTTTGAAAAGCACAAGGATGAAATAAAACCACCTTGATATCTGTTGTCACCGGATCTTAAGATTTCGTCTCTCTTAGCAGACTTGGCAAAGATTTTACAAGAAGAATGCTACAAAACACCTTTATCTTATGTGCGAGACCTGTATGCATCTATTCCATGTCTAATTGTTGCTATTGAGAATGGACCAAATCTATATTTAAAAAGAAAATATAAAATGGAAAATGTTTCATTATTTTGTCTACCCACTCTGTATGGTTGGTTGGTTGATGTTTTATAGCGCACAAGTCCCACTCTGTATGACAACGATGACTATTAAATTCTACCAAAGCTTTAGGTTTGTAGATTATTAGTTTTCAGATGGATGTTGTCCTGACTACAGACAAATGGATGGACGTGCACGTTTTGTCTTAAAATTGATTCTAAAATATTTCTGTTTCTAACCATTTTATGTTTCAGTGCACATAAAGGGAAGTTACAAACGTTAGGCCTAATCTATATTATCTTGTAGTAGAAACAGTGATATGATTTTTGTATTGGCATTTTTCAAATTTCACATCACTGTCCGGCTGTATATGTATGATTGTATTTTTGAATGTGCTCTACATATCATATTGTAAACACAGGGCTAATAAACATATTGTCTACCTTCCTTGTTGTCTTTTGTTTCTGAAACTTAGTGTACCTTCTAGAGCACATTCGGGTGGCATTTGCGGGCATACGTTCCACTACGAATACGGTTTGTTTTTGTATTCCCTTTAAAGTTTGTACAGGAAATACCAAATAATATCGCGCATGCGTCACTTCGAAAGGACGTGCAGACGTGGGCTATATGTTGATTGTTTAATAATTTAACAATCAAATTATTAATATGAATGATTACGTAAAATTAAAAATTAAATGTGTAAGATATAAAAAAAATAATGAAAATGACTGTACTAAGATTATGGCGTATGGAATAGAACAGCATGGAAATGTGAAAATTGTAATAGAATTACTTTAAGAAATAGAAACATTTTGAGGTTTAAATGGAAGAAAATAAGAAAGAACTTAATAATAACCTTTCACAACAAAACTCAACCCTTCAACTTATCGAAATAGAATCAACTCAAGTGAGTGATATGAATCAAACAATAATTAAGGAATTAAAGGAAATAAAGAAAACCATAAATTTTGTAAATGAACAATAGAAGAAATAACATCAAAACTCCAGATTTTTCAGGAAAAAAAAAATGAGATATTAGGAATAACTAAAAGATTGGAAAATGAAAATAAATTAAAGAGATTGAGAAAATCCAACAACAGGAAGAAAAATTAATTAAAATTGAAACTCAACAAAGGAAATTCAATTTGGAAATAATAGGAGGGCAAGAACAAGAAAATGAAAATTTAATGGAGATTCTAAAGAAAATTGCTGAGGAACTTAGTATACAGAAATCGAGTGAAACACTGGGTGCATTTCATAGATATGGTTGGGTAAAAAACAACAAACTACGATCAATAATTGTTAAGTTCATTAATAGAAAAGACAGAGACAATTGGCTTTTTAAATGTAAGGAAATTAAAGGTTTGAACAATAATCAAATTTTTAATGGAAATAATTTCAATAAAATATATTTGAAAGAGAATTTAACACAATATATGAAAAACCTATTTTGGAATACAAAAATGGCTGCGAAAGAGAAGGGATACAAATTTGTATGGATTAAGATTGGTAAATTATTATGAAGAAAAAATGAAAACACAAAAAAATCCAAATTCAAAATCAAGAAGAAATAAACAAGATATAATATTAAATATTATAATAATAATAATAATAATAATAATAATAATAATAATAATAATAAT
>JAFIDM010009631.1:257750409-257773571 GCA_023159025.1 Thereuonema tuberculata | reverse complement strand
ATAATAATAATAATAATAATAATAATAATAATAATAATAATAATAATAATAATAATACAAGCTGGATAAAAATGACACAAAAATTGATGATTGAGTTCCAAGTGTTAGATTTAAGAATATTTTATTCTTAAACATAAGAAGCCTAAGATCGAATTTCTTATATTTAATAGCAAACATTCATTTTAAAATAGCATACAATCGATATTATAATTCTGGTAGAGGTTAATATTAAAGAAGAGGATTTCTTTTTATTTGACACTGATGGATTTAAAAAAAGCCTATAAATTAAGACGTAATTCGAGAGATTGGGAATTGTAATTTTCTATCAAGAAAAATACAATGTTGTAGTGGATAGTGAAGATGCCATCACTCATGAAAATTTAATTTGTACAATTAACAAAAAATCTTTCTTATCTAAAGAATTAATAATTTATATTCTATTATATATAAACCTCCCCAAACTGATAAGAAAATATTTATTAAAGAATTAAAAGACAATATACTAAAATTACAGAAAAAAAAGAAAAAAAATATAAATTACATTGGAGATATTAATATAAACATAGGAAAAAAATATTTAACAAAACAAATTTGAAATATTTAAATTTGTTCTATAATCTTGTTTGTTTTTTTTAATCATATTTACAAAATAACAAGATCAGTTAAAACAACAATTTCGGAAACTAAAACCCGCATTGTACATTGTTTTTCAAACATAGAATTTTTTGCTATCAATGCTAACATTATACAATGGGATATCTCTGATCATTACAGCATTTTGCTGGAAATTAAAAAGATGGGATTTCAAACACAAAAAAAGAAAATATTAATTATGAGAAACAAAATTTTAAAATGAATAATGTTTTCTTAAATGAAGGATTAATATTATTAACTGATGAAATAAAAAGGAATAATGAACAAGATCCAAACATAATTATAAATAAATTAAATAAATTAATAAAAAAAGCTAAACAAAAGAACAAAATTAAAAAAAAATAAAGAAAAAAGTAAAAGAGATCTAAATGGGGGACAAAAATCAAAATTATAAAAAAAAATTGGATGAATTCTCAAATTTTGAAACATACTGAAGAAAAAAAATAAATTAGCTTATATAAAAAATATATAAAAAAACAAAACAAATGCAAAGCTGGAAAAAGAATATAAAACAAAAAGAAACTGGTTGAAAAATCAAATTATAATAATTATAATATACAAAAGAATAAATATTTCAGGAAAATTACAAAAGATGATCCAAACGTTAACTCAAATGCTTGGAAAAAATTAATTAAAAATGTAATTGGATTGCGTAATAAAATAAGATTTCAGATTATTCAAGCTTATTTGAAAATTATAATATTAAAACACTGTTTGGTGAGCTCAGTAAAAAATTTATTCCGAATATAAATGACAATAAAACAAAAAATAAAAATAAAGCAATAATGAACGATGAAAAATAGGTATCTGAATTGAATTCCATGGTATTAGTATTTCCAAATAAAAAAGACATAATAGATATAATAAAAAATCAAAAGACAAAATACACCTCTGAACCAGATTCTATAAACATAATTGACATTAAAAATATAAAAGAAAACCTTTCTATCTTTTTAGTTGAATTGTTTCAAAAATTTATTAAAATGGAAAATATCCCAATTTACGGAAAATTTCATACACGATTCCAGTTTATAAGGGAGGAAATCTTAATGAATTAAATAATTATAGACCTATTTCATTAATATCAAATATTTCAAAGATTCTTGAAAGTTATATATCTAAAAACATTTCATAAGCCAAAACAATCTTTTAAATAGCAACCAATGCATATAACAAAAATAGAAGTACTATATATTTATTGAATAATTTAAATGAATTTATACATAAATCTTTAAATGATGAAAAACTAATATAGCATTTATTGATGAAGGCATTTGATTCAATTGATCATAAAATTTTACTTAAAAAAATTAAACAAATGGGCATAAGAGGAAATGTCTATAAAATATTGAAAATTATCTGAAAAAGAGGAAGTTTAAAATTAAAATTCGGAATAACATCAGTAGATTATATAATTCAAAAAGAGGTATCCCCAGGGTTCAAACTTAGGCCCTCTTTTATTTAATATATATATTCAATAAGTGATAATATACAAAATTCAAGAATTTTTGTTTACGCTGATGACGTTATTTTGATTGCTACTGATATATATCAACTTGAAGCACATAAAAAATTGCAGAAAGACCTAAATGATAGAGAATGCTTCAATATTAGGCCTAATCAAAGTAACAATGATTATATTTTAAATACATGTAACTGTAATAAAATTAAAATAATCTCAACATATAGATGCCAGGTATCTATTTAGACAAATTCTCTTGGAACAATCAGTATGATTTTGTAATAGGGAAGTTGAGTTCATATTCATTTCTTTTCTATCATATTAAATATGTTTTACCATTTAGACAAAAACTCATAATCTACAAGTCAATTGTAGATTCACTTTTAAATTATGGTCTGAATTGTTGGGTTAGCATTAATAAACAACAAAATAATGGAAAATATAAACAAACTAACAATGAAAATACTTAATAATGTTAACGTTAACTTTAAATATAAACCAATAAAGAAACAATTAAGAATAAGAAAAAAATATAGAATATTAAAAATAAATGAAAAATTTATACATATTTACATATATACCATATTCCATTCTATATAAATCAACAGAAATATATATTCTATATATATCTCTAAACTTTCATTTATTTTTATGCATTTGCTTTCTTTGGATTATGTATTTCTCTTTTTTATTTACTATTGTATTGTAATTCATTTGCTAACTGAATTTGCAAACTGCTTATCCGGCAACTTATTGGGGTTGTTTTTTGTTTGTATTTTTGAATTTAACATTATTAAGGTAATTCAATTTTGTTTCGAGGTTTTTTTTTTTTTTCTTTTTAGTTTAAAAATTAATTCTATTTTTATTCATTTACAAATTGGATTAATTTGATTCATCTCTTACAATTTTTTTGATTCGATATCTTTTATTTGTTATTTCTTTTATTATTTTATTTATTTTTTGTTTTTGTTCAACTTAATTTTATTAATTTTATTTTTTTCTCTCACATGTGACAAACAGCAAATTTGAATCTACACAGATTCTCATAGATGGACAAAGATTTAAAAAGTACCTTCTGAAATAATGACATTGTATATAGCGGACAATGACTGTAAAATATATTCGGAAGCAAGAACAACATAATTAATTTTAAAAAGTCCTTCCTCCTCAAGAAAAAAGAAATCTTGAATAAGAAAAATTCTCTATTATGTTGAATGTATTTATCTGACTAGAGCCTAATAATACTTAATCCCTAAAAAATTTGTTGTTATGGATATTTAGTATTTTTAGAATTAAATCAGAACGGAAAAAAAAATTGTTGTTGGCCACTGAGGCCATAAGAAACTAACAGAGGTCATGATTGAATATCTGCAAAGTCGTAACACTCAAATGCCAATATAATTTCGTAGTCTTAATCATCAATGATTCTGTTTCTATTTTTGAAAGGAGATATATCAATAATTCAATCTATGCTACCGCTTGGAGGATTTACGCATTCAGTAATTCTTAAATATTCAAAAGACAATGTATTTATTTTACTTTATTCTAGTATTTTGAAATTACTCTCTATTCTATCTAGATCTTCAGAAGCTTTCTAATTTTGTGAATTAACCCACCGGTAATCAACTAAAAGGCTGAAAACTCGGGTTTATTACTGACTTGTTTGTTAAGAGGTTCCATACGTGATTAGCAAACACAACAAAATTCTCAGCTTTCGCAGCAGAACTATACAATCATGAAATGCAACGATAAAAACACGGATCGTAGTAAAAGAACGACTATATGCAAATAGAAAATAATCAGAAATAGAGTTCATTCATAAAGATGATCTAAAGTGATTTAAATGACAATCACTCAATATTTTTAGAATTAAAGGGAATTAAAAAAAAAAAGACAATATGAATTTCATAAATCTTGTTTCATTTCGAGGAAGGGTATTTTTTTTTAAAGGGAATGGAAGAGAGCCTGTGATGACTGGAATCGATCCGAAGGCTAAATAAATAAGACGCATATGTATTCACCTATGATATGCATCTGTTAATAATAAATAATTAAAAAAAAAAAAGTAGGATCTTTAAGTAAATCTCGTTTAAGTTACCAAAATGTAATGAATAACAAAATATTTTTAGCAAACTAAAATTATATATTTAAATTGTACTCATTGAAATTTCACCTAAAATATATAATTATTATCTTTACAACTAGATTATGAATTATGTTTGCAAACTGACTTATGTTCGAGACAGAACTTGCACATCTCTATTCAATCAATGAAAATCTTTTGAATTATTTGTGCAAGGCTACACATCGCAGCGTTAACTGCCACCTCCTTCCTATTTGCTGCCCCTCCCCCTCGAAAAGAAAAGGAATAAAAATTACGAACTCCAAGTAATTCAAAAATAAGAAATAAAGTACTAAAGTAATAAGAAACAAGAAAAAAAAAAAAAAAGCCTGATTGACATGGAAAAAAAAAAAAGAACGGCGCTTGCGAAACTGAAACACTTAATCGATTTCGGCTACGCCTTTACTTATAGCGCTCTCACTGTTCCGAAGATTATTGAATAGGAAAAAAAATGGAATTGGGCTCTCTATAAATATGAGTCTATAGAGTTTCGGAAGTATTAGCCATATTCTTCGTCAGTTCTCGAAATTGGAAAACTAATTCTTGATTCATAAGCATAGTTGTTAGCCAAGGAATGCAAGAAGTTAAAATTGCTTCTATATGACAGTACCAAAATCAATATTATAAACAAAGCCTTGATGTACATATTGTTATCGGTAACAATCTGTCGAGATATATCAAATAGGTTGATGCTAATGTTTATTATTTCTCCGTATTCCGCTTCCGTAATTTCCGTCTACGCTAATATCATTCTGTTACATTATAGATAGGTTCTGTCAGTTCGTTATAAACCAACCACTCGTTCATCAGCTTCCGTTATTTATTAGCAAATACTAGGAAATATTGATAAATATGTTTTGAAATTAAATATCCTTAAAATTTTATAAATTATAAAAAAATAAAACTATTTCCTAAACTGAAAAAAAAATTCTTAAAAAAAATTATTTTTTTCTCTTTATTAAAAACCTTACGAAAGATCTACAGAGATCATAGTACAAAGTAAAACATTACAATATAATAAGATATTCTGACAAAGATGAGAGCAATAAAGATGAGAAGATTATTTTATTATAATCGGTCATCATTTTAAAATTACATAGGAAGAAACGCTGTAATGTTAAATATTAGTCACTTTTATTACAAGATATTCTCCAATCAGATATATAAACTTCAATTGTAATATAATCAGCACTTGTGAAATAACGAAAAGAAGCAAAGAATCAAATATCTACAGTAATTTCTCAGTTTAACAGAATTACCTATTAAAAAAAATTAATAGCATCACTATAAAATTATTTCTTTTAAAAGATTAAAATTTATGGCACTCTTTGAAAGTCTGAACAAAATCCACTGTCCAGGCAAAATAAAAGTGAGGCGTTGGTTAAGGGTTACTGCAATAAATGATCTACTACTGCAATTACTATTGTGGTGATCCATATGTTCTTACTATTACTTTACTTACCTTTTATTGAATATTTGATTATCTTTCATATCTCTTTACTTTGTAAGGATTATCCTAAATCTTCAATAAACACACGATTATAAATATCTGTTGCAGCTCGTATCTGAATGTAATTTACGCGATCTAAACTTCTTTTTAATCCTCAAAAACAAAGATGGCATCATATTATGTAAGATCAAATGGGATTACTACAGAGATTTTAGTTTCAATTTCTCATAAATTAAGAAAAATCTGGCTACACTGAAACCTGTTAAATAAATAATAATAATAATAAAAAACTAATGAAATAATGTATTGAATTACCAGTACCTTTCTTACCAGTACTGGTGTAGGGAGATTTTTGCGGTCGGTAAATTGCAGTAATTGTATCGATCACTTTCGAACTAAACAGGTAAACCAAACAGCATTTGGTATTTGAATCCACGATTCAGTGTTTGGTATCACCAAGATTATTCTTAAGATAAAGAAGAGATAAAGAAGGCTAAATTGAACTCTGAAAGGGCGCCGATTAGATAAAACGCAGTCGCTTATCATCCAAAATTCCTAAAACCTACTCCCATTCCCTTTTTAATACCAGAATTGTTTTTGAAATTGTGCCTGGGTGGTTCTATCTGTCTAAATCGAATTCAAATTCTACCTACCGAAGTATTCCAGGTGAGGATACTGCAGACCTGTAAACGACTCGAAGCCGGCACAGATGATAGAATGGTGGAACTGTGACGTCGACGCCTCTCCCTCACCCAGTATTGATTTTTCCTGGTGTGTGCGTCATGTGACGACGACCTTAGTTACAGAAGCTGCCATCTGCCTACATCAATTAAAACCAACGGAGTCATTCATTCAAGCAAATATTGTTCGATTTTAAATAAAAAAAACCAACCGTATCGGTAAATGCTGGCCGGTTTATGAGTTGGGGAATTACGATTATTCAATGGTGAGAGAACTCCGCCATTTCCTCGATGGTCTGATAGAGAACAACGTCGACATAGCTTCGCAACCAATAAGAAGTTAAATTTTTCACTTCCATTTCAAGAAAACTTTTACATAACAAAAAGTTAAAGCATCGTATTGAATCACTAGCGTTTTTAGCTAGGGGGTGGTGGAATCACGGTCCTCAGATATGCAATGAGGATGGTTTTTTGTATTTGTGATACATTGTTATGATGTTTTGTATTTATAAAGTCAGTAGCATTGCTGAGTGGACTTGCAATTCTAATTTAATACAAAGATATCTGAGATTTTTGCTTTATAGGAGAAATAAAGAGATGAAGGATTAATTGTAATTGACTTATTATTATTATTAATTTATATCTAGACGCTTTAACTT
Source organism: Thereuonema tuberculata (assembly GCA_023159025.1). Classification (NCBI taxonomy): domain Eukaryota; kingdom Metazoa; phylum Arthropoda; class Chilopoda; order Scutigeromorpha; family Scutigeridae; genus Thereuonema; species Thereuonema tuberculata. The sequence continues at coordinate 257,766,544 of JAFIDM010009631.1, read as the reverse complement.
CCTTTGTGTTTGCCAAAATTTAGATTCAAAAACGGATATTATTGCTCTATGCATAAAGGAGATTTCATGTTAAGTAAGAAATTATTGAAAGCGATCTTTCTTTAAAATCTTGGGGTTTTTTTTTATTATTAATTTTTTTTGAAAGTTATAATATCTTTTAAATATAACAATATAATTTTTCCATTAAAAAAAATAATTAAATCCACAAATACTTATTAGTCGCCTGAATCCAATTAATTTTAATCGTAATAAAACTCGTGCAGACGTTAAGAGAATTAATATCGATAGAACTTCATTATTCTAATGATTTCCTTTGAGAGTTTTGTCACCTTCAGGCACTCATTTCTCCAGATGGACCATTCGGAAAAAAAAAAAATCAAATATCGATCGTCTTTTGTCCTTAAATATGTATGCCAAGTTTCAAGTAGATTCATTCAATAGTTCAAAAGTCTTTAGGGAAAGGGCGGGACACACATTCACACTGATGAATGGTTTGATGAATCTCATTTTCCTATCAAAGTAGGCTAACAAGGGAGTCAGTTGAATTAATTTGGACGAAGGATCCTATTGTAAATAAAAACGGGCTGTATTTCAGATTCACTCCTTCTCATCAGTTTTTACCTATATACTATTTTAATATTTAGATAGTATTTAAATATTCTATTTAAATTCTAAATTAAATTCTAATATTTAGATAGAGTTGAGCTTTATAATTACTTTTTTTTTACTCCATCATCGGTTAAATTTAAACATTTAATTTTATTTTTAACTCCAGAGCTAATGTTTTAAGTGGTTCGCTGTGCATGTATTTTTTTTTTTTCCTTACAGTGGTGAGAACGTACAGTAATCATGCAAATAATCACTTTTGAAATTTCAAAGAAATCCTTTTACTAAAGTCTCTGTGCCGTTCCGGCATGGCTTTGTGGTCAAGGCAACGGCCTTCCATGAGGCAGATATGTCAGAACCTGGGTCCGAATCCCAGTATCGGCATGGATGTAACTTACTTCTTCTGTGTTTCATACGTTTCCTAGTTCGCCTCTATGGTGCAATTCTAAAGAACTCGCAACTTTGGCAGCAGTATAATCGCATTGATCTCCTGGCTAAAAAAAAAAAAAAAAAAAAAAAAAAAAAAAACTAAAGTCTCTTTGCATTTTGATTGTTAGCTAGGTTACAGCTTGCTTGGAAAACATAGGGGACCGCTCTTTATTTTATGTTTGCTGGATGTCTCACACTATAGTGGCCAAACGGTAAGAGATATTAGAATGAAACTTTCACCATTGTGTTCAGCATCAAAAAGTAGGTGACCACGTCCAAAAAATCACTCCTCTAGGACCTCTCCCTGACCGGATGTTGGGGGGTCAAAAGTGGTCGCTTCCGATAAAGAGGAAAACGGCGATAGACGTCCCCCCAATATCAACCCTTCTGAACACATTTTGTTTATAAAATTGTGCATATTATGGGGCCGCTTTGCTTTTGACACTGTCTAAAAGCATTAATTTATCTTGTTTTCTATCTTTCTGTAAGTTTCTGATTTAAAGTTTAGTCATATTATGCAGAATTTATTAAATTTTAGGCTTTCGTAGTTTTCATAGTTATATTATATATCAGTCCAGCCATTATGAGACCTGCACCTCAAACAATAATGCCACAAACTGTGTGAAAATTCCTACTTAAATTATTTATCTAGGCCAGATTAGATTTTGGTTTATATGGAGTGAATTTAAGAGAACTCTTGGTAAAGATCTGTTAACAAGTTTGTAAAGACAAAAATTAAATAAAGAATAAAAATAAAACGAAAACAAAATATTCATTTATTTATTTATTTATTATTCAAAAAAATACAATAAAATGCACATTACACAAATATAAGAATTTTGAGTTGTCCTGTCTATTTTTATTAATCTAAGAAGCCTAATTGTGAGTATTTAACTGTAACATTATGTTCAACGAAACTTCATATCAATTTAACCATTGAATTACTGTTATTTTTTACTTACTAACAATTTACGACCTAATTTTATAATTTCAAAGAAAAATAGAACACATTCTGTTTATTTTTGAACTGATGTCCGAGTGTAAATTTGTATGTGTTCTCCAAAAGAACCAAAACACAAGTCACTGTGAAGAACTTGTTATCACAATAAATAAAAATAGAATACATAAGAAAGAATAGCTGAAAGTTAAGTGATAAAAATTTATGCTTTTATTCCTGTCCTTTGTTATCCAAAAAACAAATATTTTTGAATTTTAATATGCTGGTATTTAAAAGTTGGCTGCCCGCCATTTTTTTTTTTAATATTGTGTAAAAGTAGTTTTGGCAGAGTCTTAGCTTTGATATGCATATTAAAGTAAAAAGCGTAGATTTAAAAATGATCAGCGCCAGCTACTTCTATTAATAGTTAATAATCTTGGATTGTCGTTTCCTTATTATTATTTTTTTGCTAAAAAACTTTTAGCAAAAAGGAAGACTTTTTGTCCATTTTGCCTTTTTATTTCAATTTCTCTTTCTCTTTAAATTGTGCTTAATTATTAGATTTACTTTGCTTTCATCTTTTTTTCATTCGTATAATAGTCTGAAATCAGGCCCGGCTCCTTTCTTCAATGACAATGTCCTGATCCCCCTCACCCCCGCTCTAACTTCTCTCAAACAGACATTTCCTAAAATTACATATTTGTTTTGTTTATCTAGAGTTCGCTACAGTCATGAGCTTTGTTGGAGCTAGCCGAATTTTATACAAAGAAAAAAACCCTAAACTTCTTACGACTGACCGAATATTACAGCAAATAATAACGAAAACAAAACTCCTCAACCAGCCGCAATTTTGTAGTTTCAATCTTATCACGGTATGGCAGAATGACAGGCCGCAACTAAAATTAGCAATATTAACGAAAGACATTGGATGAAATAATAGAATACTAATTATAGTTATTTTTAATAAAACAGATTGAGTTAAAAAGAAATATAATTCATCAAATCATTTTCTGAAAAGATTCTTGATCTAAGAGCAGAACTTTTTTTTCATTTTTGTGATGACTCTATTGCTAATTTAAATTAAATTTCACATTTTCTAAATAAAGAGCACTAACTTTTGAAATAAAAAAAAATAATAATAAAATAGAAAAATAGGTCACAAAATGTTTTAATTACTCAGTGTGTGTTGGACCGCATATGGCTCTTTCATTGGCCAAATATATTTCGAGGGCCGAGCGTTTAAGACCTCAAAATTTTCCCCTTGGATTGACCTCCCTGCACAAGTGGACAGCTTAATGAGGGGAAGCACCAGAAGGGGGAGCTTTAATATTCTCACTACTAACAAAATTTTCCATTGATCAAACATAGCCATTCTGAAAATAATCAAAGTTTTTATCTGAAACCACTTTCTTCAAAAATTTAAATGAAAGGAATGTAGGCCTTTCGAAGTCGACTTCCAACCAAATTTATATAGTCTAAACTTTCAAATAAATGAAATTCGAATGATAAAAAAAATGGATTTCACAGTGGGAGACATTGCACTTATCGTGATATTGTTAATAAGCCTAGTTACAAAATTATCACAAATAAAGGCAATTTCATTCATTAAATTTGATGATTTTTTTTTTTTTTGAAGAAAATTTTAACATTTTCTTAAAAATACCGTAATGTTTATGAAAATTCGAAACTTTTGTTAATAATAATAATAATAATTTTTATGACACAGTACAAAGACAACATCTTTGACTGGATTAATTGAGCAATTCAAGTCTCACCCAGAGACCTAAGAATTTATATAATAATAATAATAATAATAATAATAAACTCTCTTTATTTTTATCTAATCATTGTAAATGATAAGCCGTCCGAAAAAAAATGCAACATTGGAGTTATAAAGGTTCAAGAATTCTTATATGCATTTCTTATTATCTTATTATCTGTTATTGGAATCCTTCTTCCAGAAGGTATACATTAATTTAACTAACGTCTTGGGACTATTATATGGACATACATCCTACATGTTGGGAGATATTCCAAAAGAAGTCTTGGCAAAACCTGTAGGAAAAGTTATATATATATATACAATTATATAAATTGTTCTATATCATTTTTATTTATTTACTAGCAAAACGATCCGTTCTTCGCTCGGGTTACAAAAACCAAATGTTCTAATGTGGATGATAAAGAAATTGCAATTGCGAGATCACTTGGAACTTTCTCGGTTGGTACAAAAAAAAAATCACTTCAAACCTTTCCTAGTTCGTAAACAATCATCTGATCATTGCAAATCTATATCTAATGCAAAAATCCCGTCGCTATTATGCACAACACCATTGTCATTCCAATTGTTGCACATTACTATTCGTACAGTTCCCAATGTCGCCACCGGATAACTCGATAATAACAATATTTGTGTTGTTCTCATTGTCACGATAACAAATCCTAAAACCTAACAATAGTAACGGAAGCAAACTTTTAGCTTTATAACTTAAAGCAAGGGTTTTTATCCTATCCCGTGGTAAATTCGAAAAATTCTGAAAAGGGTTTTAGTGATTATAATTACCTATCTTCATGCCAAATTTGAAGTCTCTCCTAATTATAGTTACGGAACTAAGTACGGAAATAAGAAAACTTTCAAGCGACAATAAACCCTCGTTATTCCCGAACCCGAGGGAATTTCAAAAAATCCTGAAAAACGGTTTTAGTGATTTTAATTACCAACTTACATGCCAAATTTGAAGTTTCTATGAATTATAGTTACGGAACTAATTATGGAAATAAGAAAACTTTCAAGCGACAATAAACCCTCGTTATTCCCGAACCCGCGGGAATTTCAAAAAATCCGGCCTTATTCCTTGTCTGCAACATAAAGGGAACCTCTGTGCCAAATTTCAGCTTTGTAGGTCCAACGGTTTGGCCTGGGCGTTGATCTGTCAGTCAGTGAGTGAGTCAGGTCTTGTCTTTTTATATAGTTAGATTTAATTTTTGGGAGGCTTTTTTTTTTATTATTATTATTATTATTATTATTATTATTATTATTAACACGTTTTTATTAGCTCGCTTTCTTGTCTGTCTGTTTGTCCGGTACAAATTTTGCAACAGATTTTAAACTAACTTCCCGATGAGCTAGAGACTTGAAACTTTAAACATAGCTCAGAACTAGATGACAATGCAATATGAACTCGCTTTCTTAACATTAACATTGTCTGTTCGCTAGGGAACCCTAATTCTTCGGATGACAGGTTGCGGCGCTGCTTTGCAGACGAGCGCTGTCAGTGTTATTGCAAATGGCCGCATGGCGCTGGAGTCATATGCCATATTGATTGTAAATTTTTAATAGCTATGAAAGTACTTGTAAGATTTCAAACGAAAAACGTGTGGCGCAAGTTAATATACACTCCATCCATACCATCTCAATTATCTATTGCATGCGCCACACGTTTTTCGTTTAAATCTAACAAGTATTTTCATAGCCATTAAAAATTTACAATCACAAAGTTTCAGGACTATCTGTATGGGGCTAGGAAAAATTATTTTATACTTTTTAGTCCGTCTTAAAAACGTGGTATATTAAAAAAAATATTTTTTTTAAATAATTATTCTGTTTCTGTAGTGTAGACAACGGAAAAGTCTCCACGCTTTTGTAAACTATAATAATTGTAGAATACAAACAATCTTGATTTTTTCCTAGAAGTTTTCCTGAATGTTTTCCTATTTCCGAGACATCTCGAGGAACTGAACTGATAGTACAGCATGCATGCGAAGCGGAAGGATGTTAGAAATCAGATGACGAACCGGAAAACGAAGCCCAGTGTTCCGGCTTATTTCGAACTCAAGTTAGTTTCAGACAAAAAAACAAAAACAAAAACAAAAAATTTTTTTTTATTCCAAATGATCAAAAAATAAGTCTGTTCAAAAGGTAGTTATGTCGTCTCGGATGCAATGTATTTTAAATACTATACAGAAATCAGTGGCGTATATAGAATATATTTTCGTGGGGGGGGGGCCCAAGATTAATATAATTAAGTAGATAACCCATGGAAACCTAAACCAAAAAAAAAAAACAAAAAAAACGTTGGGAGGACATACCTTCATTATTTGGGGGGGGGGGGGGGGCCGGGCCAAAAAATCTATTCAACCATTGGGAGGACATATTTTCATTATTTCGGGAGGGGCCCGGGCCCCCTCGGCCCCCACCCTTATATACGCCCTTGACAGAAATAATCCGTCAGACAATATTGTTTACATGTTTTAGGGCAAACCCCACAATTACATTTATGTTATCAAATTAAAATAAGATATTGGTGGCAGCAACATGTTTAGAATAGAACAGAATAAATAATTTATTTATAATACTTACATAAGTATTGCACAATAATATAATGTTTCCAATCTGCCTTTTTTCTTGGTCCTGAATTGCAAATAGTAATCTGTATTCGTCTACGATCAAGAGCAATTGCCAAGAATTCAAATCTTTATTTTCATTTGAATTCTGATCGATCTCCAAATGTCGAAATATTAAATGCCTGAATGACAAACATTTATTTATGTCACTAAACTTAGAAGTCAACATCTTCATTAATGCAATAATTTTTATTTGCAAATAAAAGTAAGAAAATAACAAAATCTCTTGAAAGAATTTCAATCTCACTTCCTTAAAATGTTTTGTTTATTTATTTTTTTTACTTACGAAAACAATATTAAGGAAGAGAATATTTATCTATTATTTGTAAATTCAATATTTTTAAAAACAACCAAATTTCAAATTTTCCTTTTCTTAAAAATAAATTATTAAAGTTGTAAATAAATAAGTGGCTTAAATCTAATTAATTGTAAATCAAAGCATGCCTAAACTTAGACTTACAAAGTAGATTACGATGACGTCATTGATGATTACTGCGGAATATTACCGATGTAAAATAGGTAAAAGGGACGAGGTCTTTCGTGTCCTGCTTCGGGAATCGTCATCAGGTCTAGAGTAAAGAATAGTAGCAGACTATGTATAGAAATGAAAAGGCAGACGTCCTTAGGTTATAGCGGATGCGACTGAGATCGCGAGATGGGAAGAGAACGCCGAGGCTGACATAAGAAGGATAGCGGCCGTGCGCAAAACTAGTCAAAAAACAGCACTCATTTCCGTCTGGGCCAATGCCTTCTTTCAAACTGAGAGCAGAAAGTCCAGCTTTGAGAATTTCAATGCATTCTACTGATTGAAGATGTTAAGTTGTTAACAATGACCGAGAAAAGAGGCACTGATAGTAATGGCAGTTTAGTTCTTATTTTTAATGTCAGTCAGATGTTCAGAGAGGAGTTGGTATAAGCAGCGTTTGGCATGTCCTGTTTATTTACGACTATACTGACAAGGAATGGAATGAATAGCACATTTTTGATCAACGAGGATGAGATCTTTAGGGTAGTAACATCTTTGATCTTTCTGAGAGAAAGAAAGTGTGACAAATAGTGTTCATTGTCATTGGCGTTAAATACATTGTTATTGCAATAGCAAATGTGAAAGTATTGTAAATAATGCGAATATGAGTTTGTATCAGAATGTGTCTATGATACGATAAGAACTGTAGTCTATTATTATTTTTGGCCTGGTGAAAGAAACAAGCTAAAAGGAAGATGAAATCAAAGTCTTGTTTCCTGAAGAGTCGCCATGTTTAAAGTACAGTAGAACCTCATTATAACGGACTAATAGGGGCTGAAGGTTGTCCGCTTTAATGAAAGTCCGGTTTATAACAAATAATTCTTATAGGGGTGTAATGCAGCAGGATGTACATCAATGAAAGTACAATAGTTAGCTATAAAAAGTGTTTATCATATATCAAATAGAAAACAGCCTTCAACATAGTAGATTGAATTGAAAAAGATGTGTACGTATACACTGCATTAACTTTAGAATAAGATGATCCTGGTTCATGTTGATTGCATACATAATTGGTTTGAAAAAATAATTTGTTTTCTACTGGGTTTGTTTGCTGCTTATTTCTTCAGTTAATAACTGAGGGAGGTGCCGTAAGTGTTCATAATACGCAAACACACTTTGAAACACATATGCTTGGAAATGTAAAACTCGTCAGATAAAAATAAGCATCCTTTATTATTATTACAATTTTTTTTTTAAACTGTCCGTTATAAGCGACGTCCGTTATAATGAGGTTCTACTGTACCATCATTCTTCAAATAAGATTCTGTCAAAGTGTAAAGCAAATGAAGGGCAGAATAGTTAAGTGCGGATCATAACGTCTGGTAAAGAAAGGAAATGGAAACTTCAAATTATGCAGTAACAGTATTATTTTTTTTTTCCGTTTTCTTCTTACGTGACGTTCGTCGATGGAATAACATGGAAAGACGTTATACCCAAAACATTTCAAGAACATTATTTTCACGAACTGAATTTTTGATAGGCGAAAGAGAATCATTTTTCTTCTTCGTGGAATTGTGAAAAGTTTTGATGTGGAACGTTAGATTTACGTTGTACATTACCCACAAGTACATTTAAATGTTTTATTTCTGCATTTTGAATGACTTTTAATATCGCATTTATGCTCTTATTTTTTCCTTTGGCAGCAGAATAAAAATTTATTTTTACTCACATTTTATGGTATTGTAGAGCGTGGTTGATTTTTACAAGATGGACTGTATAGGCCTATGTGCTACTCTAAAAGTAACAATGGTTTCAACACCGCCTTCGTCGATAAATTTCTTGTAAAAGCCCGAATATTTTTATATTTATATTTTCTATATTTATTTTTACCTTGTGTTCCCAAATTCTCTTTTAAAATTAGTCGCATTTACGAGACGCACCACTAATCCGCTTAATAATAAAAATATTTGCGAGTGCTTAATATCGGAATCGTGCAGCTATTAAGAGTTATGAATAATTTACATTTTAACCGTTTAATCAGTTATATATTCATGGATTATCATAAGCAGTATATTTATGCTATCAAATATCACTTTTAAGCCCTAATAATTGTAATAATTCTCATAATAACAGTAACAATTACTATTTCGAACAAAGTTTGTTAGAATAAAAAGAAAGAGAAAGTTAAGATTTTTCCCCTTAACAAAATCACTACCGGTATTTTAGATTAAAATCGTTAGCTTAACCTAAAGTCTACTTAGAAATTACTAAGAACTATTGGAATTATTTAATTGGAATAAAAGAAAGTGTGTACGGTGCACCCGAGACTATGTTCATTAATTAAAAGAGACTGAGACAGCTGTTTCAAGCTCGTTAGCTCTTTCAACGACAATTACACAATGTTTCTCGAATCAAATGGAAGGATTAGAAAAATCACATTACGCCAACAACGATCTCGAGCAAAACTCTGTCAGCTTATGCAAAACTCCTATCCAAAACGTTCAACAGATACGAGCTGAATCTCCTATATTTGCTAAAAATTCGAAAAGCCTAATTGAAATAATCAACCTTATTACAAAGAAAGTAAAGCCCACTTTCCTTAAAATGCTCTACATTTTTTTTTCTTTTTTTTTTTTAAGAAAACCACAAAAAAAAAAAAAGACAGTCTACGTTTACTTTTAAAATATTGGCTGAATACAAACATTCACATTGTCCAATTTCTGAAAAATAAATAAATAATTAAATCCGCATTACTTTCTTAACTTCAATTACTTTGATTATATCAAATTACTTGTATTTATTATATCAAAGCACAGGAAATTATCGGATTTTTCTAAAAAAAAAGATCAATACCGAATGTTAAAAATAATTGTTTAGATTCTGATGAATTTTTATTAGAATTTTTGTCACTAATGAGGACACAAATAACAAAAGATTCAAATTCTTATTGTACGATCGCCTTGAATATGCATGGCAAGTTTCATGAAGATCCACGGCATCAAAAATTATTAGAGGAGGTGGGGACACAACGAATGATTTCATAGCAAAAGTAAATTAGCAAATAACAAACACTGTGCGTCTGATAGGCTCTAACCACAGTGCTCAAAACCCAGTATTGTATCCAGTACACTATAAACTTCTTAAAAAAATAATGAATAATCAATTATAGTCGATTATTTGAATCTTATTATAAAAAAAAAAAACAACAACAACGAACAAACTATGTCCTTATGAAAGATTTGAGTCTTGGCATTTCATCCCTCAAAGCCCAGCATTCTGTTCATTTTATTTTATTATTAACACGTTTTTATTAGCTCTCTTTCTTATTAGCTCGCTTTGTCTGTCTGTTTGTTCGGTAAAAATTTTGCAATTGATTTGAAACTAACTTCCCGATGAGCTAGAGACTTGAAACTTTAAACATACTCAGAACTGGATGACAATGCAAAATTATCTCGCTTTCTTAACATTAACATTGTCTGTTCGTTAGGGAACCCTAATTCTTCGGATGACAGGTCGCATATCTCTGCGGCGCTAACTTGCCGATGCGCGCTGTCAGTGTTTTTGCAAACGGCCGCATGGCGGTGCGCTGCGTTTCTTCGGTACAAATTTTGCAATTGATTTTAAACTAACTTCCCGATGAGCTAGCGACTTGAGACTTTAACTGATCTGCTCGATCCATCGCCTTTTAATTTCTTACCAACGGGAAATGCGAAAAAATATTTCATTTTCTGCCATTTCCTGTATAACAGGAACTCGTATTTTTGTCCAACTCTATAAGTTATAAGGTATGACTATTTCTGTCTGACTTGTAGTTTATTATTGAGCTGTAAAAATGGTGAAAGAATGAACTTAAGAACAATTATGTAGAATATCGAGCCACTGAAATTGAAACGAATATTCGATATTTTAAACGATTCGGAAGCACTTAGTTAATATTTATTGAAAACCGGGCATTTTTATCTTTCTTTTTTTTAAGAAATTTACAAATTTAGATGGAATTCTTTCACAGGACTGTGAATGAATATAGTGGAGTTGAATGGTTCATTGTAAAACATGGAGGACAAAATAGGAATCCATTACTCTCTATCGTATTTTTTTTTCCAGTCGTCAGCCTTTACTGTTATAGGAGGGGTTGTTATCACAACCGATGTGCGGAAATGAAAGGTGTGCCGCGAACTTTTACCAATTGTAATAAATTAAATGTAAAGTTTTATTTATTTATTTATTTGCTCCCAGTTATAGTGTTTAACGTTTGTATTTCTCACTCAGCCGATGCACTGATTAAAAAAGATGATGCTTTGTTTGTTTCACTTGCCGCTTGTTTTATGTATATGCTTTTTCTTAAAAGAGCAAGATCAACAAAACTTTCCCCAAATTTTATTATTTTATTGGCTTGTTTTGGTATTTGCCTCTGTGCCGATGCATCCATCCTTTGTTAGATCTTATTAGGCTTATGATACCGTGAAGCCTTATATCCCCGGCTTGTCTGTCCGTCTGTGGACAAGTATCAACTCAGCAACCACGAGAGCTAGAGACTTGATTAGGTCGTTGAAAAGGTATTGCCAAGAGTAGTTCAGAGCCGTAGAGTTTATGTCTCTAGCTGGTCGGAAAATTGTTCAAAAGTTATTGAATTCAGTCTATTAACAAGAAATAATTTTCTTCATTCACGTATCAGAAGCCGTAGCGAAGCATTGTGATTGGTTTATTAATCGCTATCTTGTTTTATATTTTCTTCCTTTGCCTGTTGTAACCGGAAGGCGTATTTAGGATTCCGTTCACAAGGGATCCAGGCGGCAATCTTTGTACTGCAAGTGCACTTCCCAATGACTGAACGAACTACCTATAAATCAATCGGTATATGTGCCCCTTCTTCCCTTTAAGCATAGGTCCCGCGTCTTATAATTTCAGCTTTATCACAGCTGTACTCTGAAGTAGTCAGAAAATTGTGATTGTAAGTCATACCCTTGCTTAGTTTCTATTTTTTTTTTTCAAAAATGGACAAATTCCTTGTAAGTAGTGTTCCGTTCACGAGTGCTAGTAGTGAAAGTATCGAGCCCGAAAAAAAAGAAACAAAAATGAGTGTACCGACAGTATGACAATTATTTATCTTTCGCTTTTTAGCGGTCCCAAGGTTACAGCTTGCCTGTAAAACCGCTAGGGGACTGCGCTTGCTTTTATCTTGTCTGGATGTCACACTCTGTAGCGGCCAAACGGTTAGAGATATTAGAATGAAACCTTCACCATTGTGTTCATCATCAAAAAGTATAGGTGACCAAAAAATCAGACCTCTACGATCACTCCCTGACCCCCAATGCGTTTTCTGTCTTTTAAAGGAGTTTTAAAACAGACTCTTAAAACTCAAAACCCCAACAATCTTATTTCACCACTTGAAAGATAATTTTATACTCTTTTTAGTGATATATGGTTGTGTTAAGGTATCTGGAGAGAGATTTTAGCTGTAAGTTCTTTTCTTTATGCATGTCACAGTTTCGGAAAAATATACTTCTTTATTTTTAGTACATGTTTTCACTATGATGGAATATTTTAATTTCAATGTTGATAGTGTCATCATATTCTGTATGAAATTAAGAACAAATGAATGAAGTTTCAAACCTCTAGATTTATAAACATTGATTTTATCCAGGAAAACGCAAATACATACAAGCTCGTTCGGTGCCCAAATTGTCCTCGGAAGTTCAAATCAACTAAAACTTTAAAAGGCTATAACTCTGAAACTAATTGTTAGAATTGGATAAAATTTTGTCTTTTTTCTTAACTTAGTGTATACTTTGAACATACAAATTTTCAAAGAAATCTGTGGCAAGTGGGTGTCAGCCCTGGATGACTTGGTATGGAATGGCCCGAAATAGAATCCGAGCTCACTACTCTCCTGCTACATACAGAAGTACGGTGGTTGTTTCGAGGGAAAGTGTTAACTCGGATTTTTGAACTTAAAGAGGAGGTACATGTGTTTTTAACAGTTAAGGGGCATGAGTACGCGGAGTTATTTGCAGATGACTGATGGGTACTTAAGTTTGCATATCTTTCCGATATTTCCGTTCACTTGAATGAATGCAAGGCAAGAACGAAAATCTTTTGACTAGTATGGATAAGATTCAAGGATTTGTGAATAAGCTGGATTTGTGGTTACAACGTATTGTAAATGGGTCGTTCTAGAGGTTTCCGATTGTATGACCGCTTGCTGCCGGTAATAAAGTGGTGATGGATTTTATTACGAGCATTCAGAAATCCTGCAGAAGTTCAAGAATTATTTTGGAGATGTTGTCGAAGATTTCGGCTGGGTTCGTGATCCTTTCGTTGCAGATTCAAAACCTCTTCCGATTAATATACAAGAGGAGCTAGCAGATCTAAAAGCGGACAGAACATTGAAATTAAAACTTCTTGAAGTGCCTTTGGACAGATTTTGGTTGGCATTAAGGAATGAATATCAGGCTACCTCCGAAATGGCAATTAATTTTCTACTACATATTTGTGTGAACTGGGCTTTTCGACGTTGATTGAAATTAAAACATCGAAGAGATAGAGACTCAGATCCGTCGATGAAGAAATGAGACTTGTATTGTCCATCACGATTCCGCCACGTATCAGACGCTTGTGTTCAGCAAAGAAGGCACAAATATCACATTGAAGGTATGAGTAGAGTAATTTACTTTCATAGTGTATTTTGTGTTTTCTACACTTTTACAGTGATTTTAGATTTGTAAATATTAATAAATGCAAGACCTGATTTCAGTTTCAATGATAATAACTTAGTTGATTATATTTGACTAATTATTATACTTTTAATGTATTTATATTAATAATGTTATAACATAAGCTTTTGAGAGGATTATCATTTTGATGTGCCATGTTGAGTCACGGGTAATTTATAGTGTACCGCGAGGAGAAGAAGGTTGTGGAACACTAGTCTATCATGAGTGAGACGCATGCTTCTGTTGGTTGTTGGGTGGGATGAAAACCTCTACAATTTGAAATTTCGGAATGACCTTTACTTGAAAGAGTTCTCAACCACTTCTAATTTCAGCAGTCCTATTCAGACATCCTACATCCACAGTTCTGCGAAAGAGTTCCACCTAAATTTGTGAAAAAAGATACAAATATTCAGTTTTCCGTGAATATGATATTAACTAAGTGCTTCCAAATCGTTTCGTTGCAAAATAACGAATATTCGTCGTAATTTCAGTGGTTCGGTGTTCTGCAAAATTACCAAAGTAAGAACTTTCCGCCTTTTTGCTTTCTTGTCTAGGGTCGCTGAAAAAAAATCTTCAGAAATGACATTTCAAGGAAAGTAAGTTTTTAGGAACTTTTTGTAGCGCCATTTTTAAGTAAAATAATAAGTGGTTATTAGGTTTTTTATTCCTTTTTGATATTCTCTTTTTACAATTTAGTTAGATAAATTATAGACCTATCATGTAATGTAATGTAATGTGGTGAGCGTGGGTGGCTTGACAGCCGAGCACCGCGACCTCAAAGATCTATTGTGCTATCCCACGGAAATAAGGACAGGCGGAGAGAAAGACTGAGAAAGGATGGTGTGAGAAATGCAGGGGAAACGGGAGAACCCCGGGAAAACCTGCCCAGCGTGGATCGCCACCATCAACGAAACCCACATGAGAACCGAACCCGGGACTCAGAGGTGAGAGGCCAGTGTCGTAGCGATATCGCCAACCGCGCGGCCATAGACCTATCATACTTCATCATATCAATTCATTTTTTAATATACTTAATAAAGTTTCTACAAAATAATAATTAAAAAAATATGAAATATAATTAAGAAAAAAAAAAGAAGACTAAACAATATCAAAATATGATAAAAAAGGAAGAAAAGGTCCTCGTGTATCGGGATTTGTTACTCATGGAATGCTGTGACCAAGATTCTAACCCGCGTTATTGCGACCGTAACGCAAACATCTTACTACTACCGTATACTTTAGCGGCTACGTTAACTCAAGATTTTATTGACTCACTTACGGACATGTACAGTAATTCTTCGACAGTCAAAAAATTTAAAATTATTAGCTATATTACATAATTATAATTTAATTATTATTTTCATTAACTAATTACAAATCCATTCATTTTCTTTCCTTAAAATTCGTATTCAAGTTACCATGAAAATAAAATATAACATTCAATAAATTGCAACGTAAATTACAAAAACGGAAAACTTTAAATTCGATTAATTAATCAACTTTTTAAATTATTTTCCAGTTTTGTAACACAAGTACTTTCAAATAAAAATTTAAAATGTTGAAGTAATAAAAAGAAAAATTAAGTAAAAATACTACCACCCAATATATTATTCTTAACAAAAAAGATATTATTCTTTTTACTATTCATTAAACATTATGAAATGTATTATAAGTTCCAAAACACCTTCAACATTAAATATATAAAAAACGTAAATATTCATTAACGTATTTCCTTTGTCAAGTTTCAAATAATATAAACAATTTACAGATGTTAATTACCACGCCATGTCATACTTCCTGGACGTTATTACAAAATAATAATCCTTTCATATGACAACGAACCTTAACTGTCCGTTATAACATAATTTCAACAATTTATTCATTCATTAAAAAAACAATTCTTTAAATTTTGCAATTTTGTGTTTCTTATTTATACTAGATAATATTAATATCTCTCGCCAATTTTACTGACTTATTTATTTCTAATCCTTTATTTCTATTGATATTTTCATTCTTTGTATTTCTTATAAACAAACTTTCAATATTTTTTCTTGTTTTGTTATCATTTTCACCATATAACTTAGTATTACGGAAGTTAAAATACTCTAAGTAAAACTTCTAAGAAAAAAGGGGACGGGCTTCTTCTTATTCTTTAAGATTAAAAAGCGAGTTTTAAACTCAACATTACAATTCATTTTTCAATGGCTCCACCCATTTCAGCCAAAATGTTTCCTAAGAAAATGTTTCAAACTTCTTACGTTTTACCTAGAAGCTATTTTCCGCCCTTTTTAAATTTGCGCCCTGGGGGGGGGGGGGGCCCGCTCAGCCCCCCCTCCTTCTAGTAAGATTACCAAAAAAAATTGGACTTTTAAGATTTTTCTGTTTTTAATGAATCGTTGTTTACTTCTAATCATTAATATAAAGCAAGAATCCCATCTAAAAATAAACGATTAATTTGATAAACTGTTGCCTTGTTGAAAACAAAGAAATCGTAAAAATGGATAGCAAGCTTATAGAATAAAAGTATTCAAAGTTTATTAATAGGTTTTTTATATACGGGATTTCATTATTTAGGGCATG
>JAFIDM010009631.1:257716670-257735409 GCA_023159025.1 Thereuonema tuberculata | reverse complement strand
TTTTTATTACCTTGCCTTTGTCTGTCTGGTTTTTTCTTTGTTTGTTTCTTCGGTACAAATTTTGCAATTGATTTTAAACTAACTTCCAGATGAGCTAGAGACTTGAAACTTTAAACATAGCTCAGAGCTGGATGACAATGCAATACTGACCCTTTATCTCTCCCTTAAATGGACATTTTTAAAAACAGTTTCCTCATTAATCTACAGTAATAAATTTCCTGTAGTGTCATTACCTTTAAAAGAAATAGTGTAGTTAACATTTTTGCCGGTAGATGTCAGTGCATCAACAACTATTGAAATAAATGTTTAAAATCGATTGAAAAATTTCATACACACAAGACTAAAAAGCAGAAAATAATTATTTAAAAAAAAAATTTTTTTTTTTTAATATACCATGTTTTTAAGACTGACTAAAAAGTATAACGAAAAACGTGGGGCACAAGATAATATACAATCCGTCCATACCATCTCAATTACCTATTTCATTGGCTCCACTTTATCATTATACCTTTTATACTAATTATTTTATACTTTTCAGTCCATCTTAATGTGGTATATTAAAAAAAAAATTTTTTTTAAATAATTTATACATTAAGATTAATTACAATATTGGTTGCAGTTTTCCATTGTAACAATTATCTCAAAAATAATTCAAGAATATCAAGTTTGTAAATTTGAAATCTGATTTTGTGTTACTGGATATTCAATTTAGTTACTTGATACTACAGACCTGAGATTGAAGGAAACAAAGCAGGGCACACACGATGCAACTTTGGGCAGAGTTGCATGCAGAAAAAGCTGCAAAGGCGAGGATTTCTGTCGATTGCAACTCCGAAAGCTGCATGGAAATTACCCAATCACAGTGCAGCATTGGAACATGTCAGTCGTGAAGTCACGCCCAGGGGTAAACATGGCGTCTAAAACAGATTTCCGACGTGAAGCCCATCTGAAGGATGGGCAGATTGCGAATACACAATGAATATCAGAGTATTGCGAGTTTCTTTCACACATAAATACAGTTTATATGTAAATGCAGTAATTTAATGCAGTAGAATGTATCGAAGCGTTTGAAAAACCTAGATTTTTTGAATTTTTCACATCGGAAGCGGTGTTCGCAATGAATTATGGGATTGTCGCTCACTGTTTTACTGAAGAATTGACGATGGCTCTAATCACAGAATGTTGCATCGTGTGCACCCCTGACTGTCATTTGCAACCTGACTTAATTGCAACAAAAGCTGCATCGTGTGCATCCTGCTTTAGTTAGGATATTCCTGCACCTTATGTGTCATTTCCTTTCAATAGCAGCCAAAGCGATTTACCAAATATCAAATAAGAAAAACATTCTTTTTTCAAGGAAAGGTAAGTAGGTATAAGATTGGTCTCCAATATCAATTTCACATTATTTAAGTAGAGCATCACTCTTTACCAGCCATCTCTCTGTGCCAGTCCTGACCAGCAAGGTTCCAAACTTCAAGGATTTGGGGCAGATACCTTCTCAAAATCATTTTGGTTTAGCAAGATAACTTGTATTTTATGATTTAGCAACTAAATATCAACAGATACTTTATCTTGAGAAAGCCCTCTATCTTTTCACTATAGCAGCTCTGGTACTGGTCTGTACACTTCTGTTTTTCAAGACTGATCACACTTCAATTAACATGCTTTGACTAACTAAAACGTGCATTTTACACACCTTTTAATTATCTTTAACTTCTTTTTTTTTAATGATTTAGTGACTCTTTGATATTATTAAATTTTTGAAAATGTTTTGCCAAAGAATCAAAGAATGAAATCAACGTAAGTTTACGGCACAAAATGAAGTCAGAAAATATATATCGCTTCTACAGAAAGGATGGGAACCAAGACAATGGGAAGTCCAATGATCAAATGAACATCAAGAAGAAGGGAAAGGTTTGGGCACAAAATACTAATGTAGAAGCACTACCACCATAAAAAGTTGGCAACTGGGATTAATGTGTGTTGCCTGTAGGATGCACTGACAACACCAGGCACAAAATATATGTATAAATAAATATGCACGTGCTGCAAGTTTTATGGAAGATAAAGAACTGAATAATGCCATATCATAATTGGAGTAAAACAACGAAAAAGAAAAGAGTTGAATGCCACAATCAGAAATGACCTGTGGTATGGCAATAAGGATGGATGAAAAAAAAATAAATTGTAAAACGAACTAATCTTACATATTATTTTACCTTATCTTTTGTATATGCAGTTTTAAAAATTAAAATGTTATTTTTTTTACCTGTATCTGTTTTGAGTAGAAATATCTACTTCTCATTAGCTTGACACGATATTCTTTCGTCAAAATTTTTCTAAAATTAGATTGACTGTCAGATCTTTAATCAGTGTTTTAAATTCTACCAATGAAGTCTCAATTTCTTCATTTACAATGTTCGTCCTGCAAATGGCTTTCTCTTCCTTTTTACCACTAAAGATTAGGAAAATTAAAACAAAAATTTAGGATTATTAAATGTTCCATTGCTATCTGTAGTAGAATCTAAAATTATTTTTGTAATAGTAGATTTTTTTTATCAAATATTTTTAACAATGAAAATATTTTAAAATACATATTATTCTCATAAATGAAAACCGTTCAATTTTTTCAAATGTAATCTTAACAACTTAGTTGCATAATATTCAGAGAATATTCTGTCAATTTTAAAAAGCTAGAAAAATGAAGCACATTTTGTTTCATATAAAATTAACATTTATATCTTAATATTGAATTTTCTACTTAAATTATCCTTTCAATGAAGCCCCTTGAGACAAAATACACAGTAAATGGAGTCAAAGAAATAAATCCCTGCAATATGGGATTTGTTAAATAATGTCATTTATAACAACTCGGGGAAGGGAAAGAAGGGAAGAAAAATAATGCAGCTGCTTAGTTGTTTAATGCTGTTATATCTACAATCTGGTGTTTATTGCTGAAACTAATCCATTCAATTCAATCACTGAAAATAGTTTACCTGAGCAATGAAGGATCTACTGACAAAATTCCTTTGGAAATCTCATTTTTTATAGATTTTATTCTCTTTAATTGAGCTACTAATCCAATGCTCTTCATCATAGCATGGACGTTCATTATTTTGACTTTTGGAATGCTACAAGAAAGTAAATAGATTATATTGTTCTTCTTGTTAGTTCATTTTTTTTTTCATGTGGACTTATGTATTCAGTAATTCAAAACCATTAATTTATCAATGCTTAATCATTAATCATTCATCAATGCTTCTGATATCTTAACTAAAAGGGACCCAAAATTTTAGTTTCAAAATCTGAGTTACATATATCCACTAATGATCAAAAAAGCTTATAAAAATTCATATAAACACACATTTACATCGCACTAATTATATAATTACAAAGCTTAAGAAATAACTGTATAAATAAAAAATGTAAATGTTTGTTTGTTCAAAATCTTAAATCTCTGAAAGTTCACAGATTGCTTTGAAATTTTGGCACAATGTTGCATTCGAATACATGGGTGTTTCTATTATACCTATTATATAGATTTCACACCTGTGATAGGTAAAAACACGCTTTTTTTTTTTTTTTTTTGAAAAACAGCACCATCTGTTGAACGTAAAAGCAACACATGCAATAATAAACATTGCTCATGCCGGACAGCATGCTTCTGGACAGCTGCTGTCACTTAGCATTTTAAATTTCCGATTGCATTGTTAAATTGGATTATAGATTTCAATTTATTTTCATCTTGATTTAATTTCATGTGACATTGCATCGGAATTGAGCTGTGTCGTTTATCATAGTGTTCATTTCGTTATTTTTTTTTTTTTTTTTTTTTCATTTCGTTATTTTAACTTTTTCTTACGTTTCAGTGCAATTGGCAGTGGAATTAAACTGTCGATTGATTTTCATTTGAATTCAAATTATATCGTGAAATTGACCTCTTTGGAGTGATTTGTTCGAGGTCACAGCTACGCGTGGCCGGGTACAGCTAGTAATGTATAAAATATTTATAGCTCATTAATGTAGTCCTCCGAGATCATGTGTTGCTGATCCACCATGTCCAATTGAGAGAGAAAAATTGGAATTATCATCTTTTCAATTTCACTCAAAGCACTTAATAAGTTATTGGCCGCTTCTGCAACCTCTTTTATTATTATTATTTCCTCCTTGATGGGGAAAAAAAATGAAATGGAACATTTAAATAACATTAAAAACAAATTTCATTTCTTTAATATATCTAAGTGAAAAAGAGGTTCAGTATCAGGAACTAGAGAGAATTGTTGATACAAGGGTTTTGAGTCAGAAATTAGGACAATTTGTAATTTAGAATAATTAGATGAAATTAAGTTATTGAGGATTACCGTATTGATGTGTGGTCAGAATAACGGAGACTAACGTCAGTAGTTCAGCATAATGTACACACACATTTACATTTTAATTACAGTTTATATACAGGGTTATCGGATTCTAAAAACAGGTCAAAGTTGTAAAACCCCTGGTGGGATGAAGAGCTGACTACTCTCAGAACACTCACTAGAAAGCTGTTTAAATGCAGCTAAAAGTAACAGTGAATGCGATATTTATAAACAATCACTCACTGAATATAATAGAGCTTTGAGAAAAGCAAAACTAAAATCATGGAAGAAGTTCTGTGAAGAAATTTCTAATGTTCCTAAACAGTTCTAGACTCTATAAAATTTTAACAAAAGAACCTAATCTTAGATTAGGGACTATGTTACAAAAAGATGGAAGTAATACCGCCAATGGCGAAGAAACACTTAAGGTTCTAATCAGTGTACATTTCCCAGATTCTATCGAGATCAATCGGGATAGAGGTATAAATCTGCAAAATTTAAACTTGGGGTCTCATTTTAGAGCACCTAAGGAAAATTGGCAGACTGCACGACTGGCCATCGATCGATCAAAGGTAGAATGGGCAGTATCTACTTTCAAACCTTTCATATCAGCAGGATTAGATCAAATCTTTCCAGCCCTCATACAAAAAGGAATAAGCTTTCTAGCTACACCTCTTGTAATATTTTTAGAGCAAGCCTAGCACTAGGTTATATTCCATCTCAATGGAGACCAGTCAAGGTTGTGTTTATTCCCAAGCCGGGTCGATCTTATGTCGATGCCAAAGCTTTTAGACCAATTAACTTCAACATCTTTTCTTCTGAAAACTATGGAAAAGCTACTTGATAAATATATCAGGGAGGGTGTACTTAGGACTTTTCCCATACACCCAAACCAATATGCCTATCAAGTTAGGAAATCAACTGAGGCGGCTCTTCATAGCC
The DNA here is from genome assembly GCA_023159025.1 of Thereuonema tuberculata. NCBI lineage: Eukaryota > Metazoa > Arthropoda > Chilopoda > Scutigeromorpha > Scutigeridae > Thereuonema > Thereuonema tuberculata. The sequence goes on along the minus strand of JAFIDM010009631.1, from coordinate 257,730,112 downwards.
TTGTCTCTATTGTCGAAACCACGCTTGAAAACAAAGAAATAGCTCTTGCAGCTTTTCTTGACATTGAAGGAGCATTTGATAATACATCTTTCTTTTCTATAGATAGGGCAGCGCAAAAATAAGATGTTGACCCACCACGTGTGGTTGGATAAATGCTATGTTGAAGAACAGAACTATTCATACTTCCATTTATGAAGATACCTTACGGGTCTTGGTGACCAGGGGATGTCCACAGGGAGGGGTTCTTTCTGTGAAGCCTGGTGGTTGACGAGCTTATTGAGGGACCAATAAATAAAGGATTTTACACTCAGGGATTTGCAGACAACACTGTGATCATTGTAAGGGGAAAATTCCCTAATGTGATTTCGGGTCTAATGCAAAATGCACTAAGTACTGTGGAAAATTGGTGTGATATTAAATTATCAGTAAATCCCAATAAAATGGTTCTTGTTCCTTTTACTAAGAAAAGGAATTTAATGGGTCTTACAGAACCTATTCTTTATAACAAGAACATCAAATTAACCAAGGAAGTTAAATATCTGGGTATTACCCTAGATTCAAAACTAAACTGGAATTCTCATATTAATAAAACCATCAATAAAATCATACATTGCCTTTTGGTCATGTAGAAATGCTATTGGAAAAACATGGGGATTAAAACATAGTGTAATCTTTTGGTTATTAAACCCATTATATTATATGCAGCCATAGTTTGGTGGACTAAAGGTAAACTGATTACAACCAGGAACAAACTGAACACCAAAGACTAGCCTGTATGGGCATTACTGGGGCTATGAGGACAACCCCTACTGCCAGTATGGAGGTCCTTCTTGATCTACCCCCTCTCTTCACTTAGCACTTGAAGCAGAGGCAAGAGCGACATTACACAGACTTAAAATTAATAATCTGTGGAAACCACAGTTTTGTAATGTGGGACATGCAGCTCTAGCTAGGGACATTTGTAAAGAACCATTTTTTACAAATGAACTCCGATAAAATGATACCTAGAATTTCTTTTACAAAACTTTTTCGCATTATCATTCCTTGCCAAGAAGAATGGAATAATGATAATAAACCCACCGATGTCAATGGAATAATCTGGTATACAAATGGTTCTAAACATAATGGGGAAAACCGGAGCTGGAATCCGAGGAATGAAACCAAGGATGGACATAATTTTCCGACCAACTTTTCGCCTCGCCAACTAAAGTTGGTGCAAAGTTGCTATAAAATGTGTTCAAAGCGCGCGTAGCTTATTTCCGACGCACTGACTAGGTTTCTAACACTGTGCTAATCTTGTTCCGTAGCACTGACTAAATTGACTAATGTTGCACTAAACTATTTTGAAACACTGAATAAACTCCCTAATGTTGCACTAATCACCATTTGGAAGCACTGAATAAGTTCACTAATAGCTCAGTGAATTTATGTTTTGTTTTGTTTAGTTATGTGCGTTCTTTGGTTTATTTTACTGTAAAAAAGTTCACTAATGTTCCAATAAACTGCTTCGAAGCACTGACTAAGTTGTTAATGCTAGTAAGTTATTTTGAACCAAATTTTCACACGTCCTGGCTAACTAAATATTCTGTTAGATCATATTTCATAGCTGCGCATAACGGGTTGAGAAATAGACTAACCTCCTCGTGCCCTTCCTAAACTAAACTCACTAAATTAACAACAGAAACTGCTGTTATGCAGGCTCCGCTGTGCCATGGTGTCGCTGATCAAAGAGCTTAAGGTGTCCGAGCACAGGTGTAAGAGACAGTCTGTCCCCTTGCACTGAGTTATTAGCTGACAACTCGTGTGCAAAATGACACGTGACATTTGGCTCAACTATCAATGAAAAGCCTGGAAATTAACAATTTCCATATATGGAACTATTGACCTTTCGCAGAATTTTCGGAAGACAGGAAATACCAGGTGCACGAAGATGACTCATTCACAGCTGTGCTAAAAGCTTTCGATAAATGCAGTGCTTAAAAATTAATTAATTTTTAAGAAAATAAATCTCTTTTCTTTCTTTAAACATAAAGCTTTCGCGTTTTGACAAAAAATAAAATATTTTATAAAACTTAAATGCTTTTTCTACATTTTAAACAGTATATTTAAATCTTACCAACTATTTTATAATATTTATTACTTAAATATGCATCTAATCACAATATTAAAAAAAAAAAAAACACTTAAGTGATGAACCAAAACCTTTAAAAAAAAATGCTAGGTGGTGTGTAGCTGCAGAAGTTTAAGAAAAATACCCATGAAATATTTTTGACAATTTGGTTGAAAAGTATTTTCAAAGAACAGAGTGCCTTAATTATAAACTAACCTATTCTTTCTTCTGTTGAAGAACAATTTTAAAGATAGTCAATATAATGCAAAAAAGTATCAATTAAACACACTTTCTTAAGAATGCATTAATGTAAGGTAGTAAAGTTTATTATGTTAATTAAATTAAACATTTTTAGATTCAATGGACCACTTGAGGTTTACGCCCCTATCGACGTCACGTATGACGTGTATCCCACATGCGGTGAGAGCTAATGGGATAAACAAACATAACTTTGTTTGAATTATTTAAAACATCGTCGATATTTGATATTTCAAGACGATGGTTCAATACTGTGCAGATCCAGTACTGTAATAATTCTGTAAAAACGCTTGGAATATCCTTCTTTAATATAATATTTCTTCTGTATCTAAACCGGTTACAACAAAGCACGTGGCTTTGTTTATCCCACATGCGAAGCAGTAGCGTGGTGGGATATTTTGTAACTACGAAGCTCCGCCTATCCTCAAGTGATCCATTAAATTATATCCTTCTTTGAAAATATATTGCTGTCGCCTTCTTCAATAGGCGATAATCAACTCTATATCCAATCTGTAGATTTTGGAAGGCTTACAATCGTTGCATCCAAATCAAATCTTTTAGTTCAGCCTCCATATCTATTAGGGTTAAAATGAAGCACATGGCCTTTTTTATCCCACATGCGAAGCAGTAGCATGGTGGGATATTTTGGAACTACGAAGCCCCGCCTATCCTCAAGTGGTCCATTAGTTTGGAGTTTTCTATATTTGTATACATTTCAATTAATGCTGGTGTAAAAAGAATCGCTATATAAAAAGAATTCATGAAAAAAAAAGAATTACTATAGAGGATGATTACACAAGAATTCCGAGAAATGAAAAAATGGAATGAATAACATATCTTTAAGATATAGTTTACTGTACTATAATTTAGCTGTTAAGTTTTCTTGTCTTACAAATGTTTACTCAGAATATGAGCAATTATTATATGACTAGCAGCAAAGCCTGTCAGACGACAGGCATAAAAAAATCTGAAAAATCATTTTATTGTCAACTATCAAATATAAAGTAAATGTAATCTAAATACTGTGCTAACTTGTTAACAAAGCTTCTACGGCAAAAATGGTTTTGAGTTTCAAAATCAGCGTAAAATACTAAGTATGCCAAATTTCATTAAAATCGGTGCAGTGGTAACAAAATTATATCGAGTTAGAGACAGATGAACTTAGCCAATTATATAAGTTGATTCCACAATAAAGAAACAATGGACCATTGACCACATATTTATTTATATATAATAAATTGGTGCTGCATGGGAACACTGTTAATCAGTGTGTAAGGGTAATCAATCTTTCGATTTATAATTTAAATAAAAAAGTTAAAATTCAAATATTAAAAAAAACTTAATACTAAATCTCACCAACCTTTCTATGTTTAGGGCAGCTTCTCTTGCCTTTTTGGCCTCGAGGTCAGTTAAAGCTGCTTTTAATTTTTTCTCATCCAATGGAAATTCGGTTAAAACTCAGAATACGATGCACCTCGGAGGTAATGGCCGCTTTCGACGTCGTGACGTCACAGTTTAAAAAAGGCTTATTTGCTAAAAGGGGCATATTTGTAATAGACATTTGTATTTGGGGTAGTTCTACAAGAATTGGATAACTTGATGAAGCCTAGCCATAACTAATCTAAAAACTGACATTGTAAGTTATTCATTATTAAATTAAAAAGACAACTGTCCTTTCTTTTTGATTATATAAGTTAAAAATAGTTTCTTATGAAATAATATTGTTAAAATCTCCACTTTTTACGTAAAACGTCAGTCCCCTGGCGTGAAGCCACTACGAAAATCAGGACATCAATGTTTATATTTTCGAAATTATTTAAAATAACTTACTTTATTATCTTTAAATAAGTTATAAGATATTTTTAAAATATTACTAAATGAAATTAGTTATTATTATTATTATTACTATTGACAATGTAATTCTATTTTTAATCTTTTAGTACAAGTGCGAATGCCAATGTTCTTAATTATTTGTAATTGTTCTGACGAACTTAACGGGATTGTTTTAAACTTTTTTTTTTTAAATATGTAAGAGACAAAGTTATTTTATGTACCAAAAATTACTGATTATGATGTTGTTTTAATGAATTTCAGGATTTTAATGATTTAAAGCATTTCTATTTTCAATAAAACGTATTTTTTCGTCAGTCCCCTGGAGGCAATTTTCAGAAAAACTTAAATAACTTCGAAAATACTGAATAAAGTGACTGTTCCTTTCTGGAACAGTACATTGATTATATTTCCCACCTACTCTATGTTAAAACACATTATTTAAAATAAATAAAGTATTGGCACGTTTTCCTCCAAAAAGTTACCCAATTCTTGTAGAACTACCCATTTATGTAATCTGAATGCTTCAAAAACAAGTCCTGTAATTGAACACGACAGACAAATACTTAAACTAGGAAAATATGCCCCTTTTCGCAAATAAGCCTTTTTTAAACTGTGGCGTCACGACGCCGAAAGCAGCCATTACCTCCGAGGTGCACCGTATTCTGAGTTTTAACCGGAAATTCTTCATTTCCTTAAGCCTACATTTAAACAAAATAACCTCATTATTACAATATTTAAAAATTATCTAATACACATATTCAAAGTTCAACGATACATTCATTTATAACAAAATTCTGTAGGAATGTATTAAGATACATTCCAAAATTATTCTATTTTAATAAGAAATAAAATAATAAATTAAAATTAAACTTTAAAGATCTTCTTTAATAATTAAAAACTTAACTTGTGTGATTTGTTGCTGTTAACTAAAAGAATTATTTAGTTTAAATAGTTTCAGTTCAATTTAAATCTTAAGCCTATGTCTACATCAACTGTCGGGTTGGAACATTTCTCATTGAAGTGCAGGACCCATTCAAATATAGAAATGTAGTTATGTGCACATTATACTCGCAGCACAATATAGAACTATATCATTTTTATCTATAAATACATCAATTAATCCTTACGCTTTCTTCTGCTCTTCATTTAGAACGTTCCTTTCATCTGTTCGGTCCATTATTCTTTCGAACATGTCGATAAACATTTCGTTGTCCATTAACCATTGAAATTCGTCGAACTTTAAATCGTCGACTCCTGGAAAACCTAAAAGCCGAAGATGACTTACAATTTGGTTGAATTTAATAATGTTGGCCTCCATCGTACTTTGATTTTGGCGCCCAGACCCAAGGTTGGTAGGCCAAAGTAAAGTTACCAAATAACTTCCAAGGTTGGCGCTGCTGTCGCTCCTGACGTCAGAACACGGGACCTTTGAAATCTCATTTTTAGAATCTGTTACTAATACAATAGAGCACGTGTTTGTGAAAAACTTACGAAGACAATAAATTTTATTGTAAGGATTATTTGATAATGTAAGTTGTACTATTTCATTGTTATCTACTAAGTTTATATCTAACCATTGTTGAGCGCAATGGCGGCTCATAGCTAAAATTAGTGGGAGTGCTGCTCCAGAAAAATTTTTAGCCTTTGTTTTAAAATTGTGTAAAAGGAAAGAAACATGTATATTCTGAAACATGTTATTCAGAAACTTGATAAAATCCTAAAAGAACAAAATCAAACATTTTTTACTTACTTTAACCTAAATTGTTACAGTTCAAGCTTGATCTATTCATTTAAAAATGAAATACATTCCTCTTGTTTTATTTTGCGCGAAAAGATCGCGGAGTATAAAAAAAAAAAAACTACAATTCCACCAGCACTCCAGGGTCGGCACTACGGGAACGACATTGCTCTCTCCCTCGCAGCAGCTTCCTATGTGCGCATGCGCACAACAGTCAAACAACCAGTGGCGTTGCTACGCCACTGGGGGCCCGGGGCGGGAGTTCCATTATTCCACAACCAAAAAAAAAGAAATCTTGCTTTAACAACCAAAAAAAAAATCGTTGTAAAGGAGCTGGTCGGGATACTTGGGTGGATGGGGCCCCCTAGGCTAGCTTTTGGTTGATTTAACAACCAAAAAAAAAGGAAATCTTGCTTTAACAACCAAAAAAAAAAAGGAAATCTTGCTTAAACAACCAAAAAAAAAAAAAGGAAATCTTGCTTTAACAACCAAAAAAAAAAAAAAGAAAACTTTCTTTAACAACCTCTCAGGCGGGGGCCCGGGGCGATCCACCCCACCCACCCCTTACTATGCCACTGCAAACACCACGCCGCTGGAACTGTGAAGCGCACAGTTCCTTACAAAGATTTTTGTATCTTTTTCATAAACTGGGGGATGGCTACTGACAGTAAGCTTAAGGAATATATATTGTACAAATATAAAGAAAGAATTAAAGAAAAACGGACTCATTATATTAAATGTTATCGACAATATCAAGTGGAAATAGGGGGTGCTGCAGTTCCTAATGCCCAAATCACACCAGCATATTTTTCATCATTGACGGTCTATGATCGTGTGATTTGCCTCTGTTGACCATTTTCAACACTGATCCCATCATTGAAAAATTTAGGAACGGTTCTAAACGCAACGTTGTTTCCAATGAAGATCATTAGTGAGCTCCAATCAGAACCGACCAACTTCGAGACCGAAGAAGCCGACCAGCGCCATTTTGGCCACCGTTTCGATTGAATCCGAAGGCTATTAGGAATTAAATATCACAGTGAGGAGATTATTTTTCGAAAATAAACAATATTTTTACTGAAATAAATTAATTCTATGCGTCAGAATGTGCAGATGTCAACTTTTTAAAGAGAATTTTCATTTCCTCTTGAGCTGCGTTACGGTCGCAGGGGCTTGAGGGATTGCCGCTGTTGTCAATCGAAATTCACTTCGCTTTCGCTTAAATAGTAGAGATGTTTGAATACAATGTACAATTAGTTTCGAACAGATTGACAGTCATTTCAAATTCTATCGAAATTGCGTTGCCGAAACACGATTTTAACCTCTAAAATAAGATTAAACGCCGTCTTTTCGTTTGGGAAAAGCTTTGGAGTTATCGCCAAAACCTTTTCAGCTCAACTCTGATTGCCTAGCGCTCTGCCAATCATATGCGCTGTTTCATCATATTTCGTCGATACGGTGGAAATCAAGGATGGGGAACCCTCACTGAAAACAATGATCATTTCAGTATAGCAAAACAATGTTGAAAAAAATAAGCTGGTGTGATCTGGGCATAAACGCGAGCCGCCACTGGTTGAGCGATTACTTGTATTCAACAGCAAACTGAAGTAGGCCTATTCACTTGACTCTTTTAAAAAGATTTTTTAAAAGTAAAAAAAAAAAGTTTAAACTAGCATTGCTTTTTAAAAATACAGATTTTAGCAAATTATCATTTTCAACGTGGAATAAGAATTTCGTTTGTAAAATAATAAATAAGTGAATAAACAGTCGGATTTTTATTTATTCATTTTTAAATCAATAATCGATCATTATTTAAAAGTCGAAACTGTTCTTTTCTAGAATAATAAAATAAGCACAAAATATTTTAAGATTTATTTTCAACAAGATTTTGTGATAGCTTTTTAAATAAATGTGTTATATTGAAATAGATTTGTAGCCAATTTACCTAAAAAATTGTCTCAAAATATCTCTTGTCAACTTATATAATTTGCTAATTTCGTCTGTCTAAAATCTGTCTGTCTGTAACTCGATATAATTAAGCTATTAAGATAGATCCAAGGTTCTCAATGGTACCATTGAATCAAGGGTACTCAAATTGGATGAAATATTAGTTCATTTTGTCATTCCATGTTGGTTCCATGAAATTTTACCTGAAATTCTAACAAAACATACGTTCAAAACCAAATAATTTTGTTACCACTGCACCGATTTTAATGAAATTGAGCCTACTTACTCAGTTTTTTATGCTGATTTTGAAACTCAAAACTATTTTTGCCGTTGAAGATTCGTTCACAAGTTAGCGCAGTATTTAGATTATACAAAGTTGAGTTTTAAATGCCTTTCGGCGTTATGAGTCAAAAATAATAATTATTCTTTAGATAAATTAAACTTTAGATATGGTTGGTATTTCGTTTTTCTTTTTGGGTGGAAAATGATCCTTTAGATTAAACTTTAGATTATTACAGGTGTACAGGTAAGAAGTACACCTAAATAGGTCTGATAAACATTAAAAAAAATAAATTTCAAATCAAATCATCAATCGAATCAAATATATACATATACATATAAATTGGCTAAGTTCGTCTGTCTGTCTGTCTGTAGCTCGATATAATTAAGCTATTAAGATAGATCCAACGGTTCTCAATGGTACCATTGAATCAAAAGTACTGAAATTGGATGAAAATATTAGTTCATTGTGTCATTCCATGTTTCCATGAAATTTTATTCTTGGGAACTGACCTCGACAACTGAAATTCTAACAAAACATACGTTTAAAACCAAATAATTTTGTTACCACTGCATCCATTTTAATGAAATTTGGCATACTTACTCAGTTGTTTACGCTGATTTAGAAACTCAAAACCATTTTTGCCGTAGAAGCTTCGTTCACAAGTTAGCACAGTATTTAGATTACATTTACTTTATATTTGATAGTTGATAATAAAATGATTTTTCAGATTTTTTTTGCCTGTCGTCCGACAGGCTTTGCTGCTAGTTAGTCTATAAATTAACAGAAAAGTCTGTCATATATAGTGATAATCTTTTATAATATTACTGAGAACCTCATAAATGCTTTCAAATACCCCTTTTTTAGCCCAACAGGGATATTCATTTCTTGACATTCTAAATTTTGAAATCATATTAATTTTAAACATAAAATTAACAATATCTTTGTAAACAGAAAGAAAGAAACTAACTAGCATATTATAAATAAATGCAGAAGTAAAACTTAAAATGGTCTCAATAAGCACATTTTCACCTAATGATTACTTATCTCCAAGTAAGAATTCTACTGTCAGTTGCTGTAGAATATCGTATTTACTGGCGTATTTTTCGCACTTTTTTGGAGGAAAAAAATCGTTTTGAAATAGGGGTGCGTAAATTAATTATTAGCGAGAAGCGACCGTCACGAAAACAAACGTTTTATGGTCTGACCAGTCTACTATTCGACACTGAGAAAATTACGCGAGAAAAAAATCCAAATATTTGGGGTGCGTAAATTACACGAGGGCGAAAAATACGCGAATAAATAAGGTATGTGCAAAACACTAAAATTTTCAATTTCATAAAAATTAAACTGATATAATTTGAATAAAAGAAAATGCTGTTTTGTGATAATTTTATTGTAATTGTACTTCTCATTAATTAGACTTTTGCTATTAGTTTACTTTATTATTATTATGTTTGTATGTTTCAAACCTTGGGTTTCCCCAGCAAAAACAATATGGCGGGTCAAGGACCAAAGCACATATTGCCAAGTGTAAAGACATGTGCAAGAATGATTAGGGATGTGTGGTTGTTGTCCATAAATTTCCTAACTACGCGTGTTGTGTTGAGTACCACAGCCTTCTGCAGTTGTGCGTAAGTGTTTTTGTGTAGTCCTAGTGTGCTAAGACTGTGGTGCAATGTGTGAGGTACAAGACCAGTGGCGGACAAGACGATGGGTACAACACGTACTCGGTCCTGCCTCCACTGCTTCTGGAGCTCATGTGCTAGATCGGTGTATTTACTGATCTTGTCTGCGTGAGTTTTCTGCATGTTCTTGCTGGGGTAGGCACTGCAATATAAATGAGATAGGTCTGTTTGTTGACCTTATCAACAAGTGTGATGTCAGGTCTGTTACGATGTATGGTTTTGTCTGTGTAAATGGGGCGATCCCAGTACAGCTTATGTGAGGATGACTCTAATACATTTTGTGGTATGTATTTGTAGTACGGGACTGTGTTCGTAATAAGTGAGTGTTTGTGTGCTAACTGTTGATGAACAATTGACGCTACCTGATTGTGTCGGTGGAGGTAATCTGTTTGGGAGAGAAGGGGGCAGCCTGATATTATGTGGTCGATCGTCTCATGCGTAGTGTGGCATTTTCTGTATCTGTTGTCATGTGTGTTTGTGTCGTGTAGGATGTGTTTCTTGTAGTTGCATGTGGGGATGACTTGGTCCTGTATCGCGATCATAAACCCTTCGGACTCCCCAAAGAGCTCGCCATTTGTCAGCCATCTGTTCGACGCTTCCATGTCGACATGAGGCTGGCGGAGTTCATGGTGATGTCTGCCATGGAGTTCCTTACGAACCCATGATTCACGCAGCTGCTGAGTGTGGGTGTTAGGGGTGGTGAGTGTCGGAGAAAGGTTTTCGAGGTCCAGGAATGTGAGGTGTGTGTCAGCCTTGACAATGACTGAGTGGAGTGAGGAGTGTTGTGCTCTTTGGTGGAAGTGTTCCCTAAGTGTGCATACTTGTTTTGCATGTAGGGTGATGAGGTTGACGAGTCCTCGGCCTCCCTCCTTGCGGAGAAGAGTCATCCTTTCCATAGCGGACTTGGGGTGGTGAATGTAGTGCGTGTTGTACGTTGTAGTGCTTCGAGTTCGGTGTTTGTCCATGGAATTATACCGAACGAATATGTTAGTATGGGGACGGCAAAAGTGTTGATGGTTTAATTTTATTTCTGGCGTTGAGTTGTGTTTTGAGGATGTTTTGAACGCGAGCACGGTATGTGTTCTTGAGTGCATTTTTGATGTTTGTGTTGTCAATGACGCGCGCTTGCCAGATACTTGTAAGTCTCTCCCTCTTCCATGGATTGGATGGCCAACCCATAGTCCAGTTCAAAACCCTCCAGTTCAAAACCCTCCAAATTCGTAGTCTTCCTGCGTGTTATATGTAGCTTGCGACATTTGTCGATTCCAAATTCCATCCCAATGTCTTTGGTGAACTGTGTGGTGACTTGTAGTAAATTAATAAGTTGTGCGTTGTTTGTGGCGTAGAGTTTAATATCATCCATGTAGAGTAAGTGTGTGATTTTGTATGGTATCAGAGTGCCCGAGGAAAGCCTATAACCGTGTTTTGTGTTATCTAGTATGTGGCTCAGTGGATTCAAGGCAACGCAGAACCAAAGAGGACTCAAGGAGTCTCCCTAGAAAATACCTCTCCTTATGGGAATGGGATCTGTAGTGATGGAGGTGTTGGAGGTGCGTAAGTGAAATGTTGTGTTCCAACTCTTCATCTTGGCATCTAAGAATGCCGTGATCTTGGGATGTATTTTGTAGATATGAAGTGTGTAGGAGCCAGGCATGAGGGACAGAATCAAATGCCTTCTTGTAGTCGATGTATGCAATATGTAAGTTTCTATTCTTTGCGCGCGCCTGGCGCAGGATTACAGAGTCAATAAGGAGTTGCTCCTTACAACCCTGGGAATTCCTGCGACAGCCCTTCTGCTGTTCGGAAAGAATGTTATATGTCTCGATGTGTAGATCTTGTCTGCGAGGCAGGAGGTGAGGAGTTTGTAAAGTGTGGGGAGGTAAGTGATTGGACGGTAGTTAGCAGGGTGTGCTGTTTCAGTGTTCTTGCTCTGTAGGTATATGACACCCTGTGTGAGGAAACGAGGCATATGTTCTGGGTGTTGGATTATGTCAGTGAGTGTAAGCGCTAGCTTCCCATGCAGGGACGTGAACCTCTTGATCCAGAAGTTCTGGACGCTGTCAGCACCAGGAGCCTTCCAGTTGTGTGCATATTTTAGTGCTGTCTGTATGTCTGCGAGAGTAATCTCATGGAAGGACATGAAGGGTAAGTGTTCAGTGAGTTGTTGTTCCTCTGTGATCCATGGTGCTTTATCATTGTGGGGGATAGGATTAGACCACAGAGATGACCAGTATTCATGTAAGTCCTCGCTGGTGGGAGTGTTTGTGTTAGTTGTAATAGAGGAAGATGTAAGGGATCTGTAGAATTTTTTCTCATTGTATTGGAAAGTGTTGGTCTGTTGTTTGCGCAGAGTGCACTGTTTGTATCTTTGTAATCTTTTTGCAAGTGCACTCTGTTTTTGTTTTAGTGTGTCAAGATGTTCCTGAACCTGGTTATGATGTTTTGAATGAGAAGGGCGAGTATTTATGTGTTTGAATATCTTTCTAACCTGGGACATAAGTTTCCTTGTTTTGTTTCCTGCACAGTATTGTGTGAGCCTGGCTATGTCTCCTCTAAGGTCGCTGATGCGGCCCTCAAGGCGACGTCTCCAAGGGGGGATGTATTCTTGTGACCGTGCAGTGGGAGGTATATGGTGTTGTTTGATTCCAAGTGCCCGAATGGTTCCCTGTGCGCCGCAATAGAGTGTTGTGTGTATGTCTTCTAATGTTTGGATATTGTCAAGGTGTTGTGGGATAGTGTGTGTGTTGAGATGGTATATGACTGTGGAGAGTTGTTTTGATGTGTGTACTTTGGGGAGTGAAGGCCTGAGTGTCAGGTCTGTGCCTGTGTATTGTGCCAGTGCAGTGTAAAAATGATCAAGTGCTGCATGTAATGTATCAATAGTTGTATTATTGGGGCATGTGTGCTGAGGGGTAGAGATTGTTTCTGTGTTTTCCATAATGGTGTCTTCTGGTGGGGTGGGGTGAGGTGTCCTGTGGTTGGATTCAGCGACTTCTTCCCTAATTTGTGCAAGTATGCATGGGAGGATAAGATTGTTTACTACTATGGAACGTTGCTGATCCGCTACCCGCTGTTCACTAAGCCCTAACGATGGATAATGTGTGGTTAATGCGTGGTGTAGTGCCTGTCTGTATCCTGTGAGTTAAGTCCCTAACTGTGTGACAGTGTAGAAGTCGCGCATAAGATCCTGGTTCATCTGCGATGACCATTTGATACGCTGGCGTGGTTTCCCAGTCTTGGTGGTCGTCTGCTCTGACACAGACGAAACACTTCCGACTGTTCGGGCTGAATGGTGTTGCCCGGGCATTGTGGTAGCCATACTACAGGATAGGGTGCCACTTTCTCCACAACCACCTGCAGGAGACTGTAGTATATTTTTCGAACGGAGGCCTCTGCCTAACCCCCGAACGCGGGTGACTTTATCCTGCGCCACACCCGATGCAGCATGATCTATATTAGAACGAGTTCTCATCATAGATGGTTGGACCCTTTAGCCTACCCTAAAACTAGTGTAGTTCCCGCCCCCACTGCGAGGAGGTAGTGTCCTTGGGGGCTTATTATTATTATTATTATTATTATTATTATTAT
>JAFIDM010009631.1:257669124-257710361 GCA_023159025.1 Thereuonema tuberculata | reverse complement strand
GAACTCCATGAACTGTGTGGTGACTTGTAGTAAGTTAGTAAGTTGTACGTTGTTTGTGGTGTAGAGTTTAATATCATCCATGTAGAGTAAGTGTGTGATTTTGTATGGTGTCAGAGTGCCTGAGGTAAGCCTATAACCGTGTTTTGTGCTGTCTAGCATGTGGCTTAATGGATTCAGGCAGAACCAAAGATGACTCAAGGAGTCTCCCTGGAAAATACCTCTCCTTATGGGAATGGGGACTGTAATGATGGAGTGTTGGAGGTGCGTAGGTGTAATGTTGTGTTCCAACTCTTCATCGTGGCATTCAAGAATGCCGTGATCTTGGGGTGTACTTTGTAGAGTTGAAGAGTGTGTAAAAGCCAGGAATGGGGGATTGAGCCAAATGTCTTCTTGTAGTCGATGTAAGCGATGTTTAAGTTCCTATTCTTCGCGCGGGCCTGCCGCAGGATTACCGAGTCAATAAGGAGTTGCTCCTTACAACCCTGGGAATTCCTGCCAGCCCTTCTGCTGCTCGGAAAGAATGTTATGTGTCTCGATGTGTGTGTATATTTTGTCTGCAAGGCAGGAGGTGAGGAGTTTGTAAAGTGTGGGGAGGCAAGTGATTGGACGGTAGTTTGCAGGGTGTACTGTTTCAGTGTTCTTGCTCTGTAGGTATGTGACACCCTGTGTGAGGAAACGAGGCATATGTTCTGGGTGTTGGATTATGTCAGTGAGTGCAACAGCTAGCTTCCCATGCAGGGACGTGAACCTCTTGATCCAGAAGTTCTGAACGCCGTCTGCACCAGGAGCCTTCCAGTTGTGTGCATGTTTTAGTGCTGTCTGTATGTCTGCGAGAGTAATATCATGGAAGGGCAGGAAGGGTAAGTGTTCAGCGACTTGTTCTTCCTCTGTGATCCGTGGTGCTTTGTCATTATGGGGATGGGGTTTGACCACAGAGACGACCAGTATTCATGTAATGCCTCACTGGTGGGTGTGGTTGTGTTGGGTGTAGTGGAGGGAGATGAAAGGGATATTATTATTATTATTATTATTATTATTATTATTATTATTATTATTATTATTATCATCTTAAAGTTCAGAGAAAGTGAAGGATTTGCTAAAATAACTTTTTTTCCCCAGATGCCACACAAATGTGTCTCTTGCTGCAACTCAAGTTATAGTTCCGGTAAAGAGTATACAAGCATTTTTCATTTTCCTAAAGATGAACCTCGGCGTATAAAATGGAAAAGAGATATAAATCGAAAAGTTTTTGTACCCAACCGGTCAACTGTTATATGTATTAAGCATTTTGATGAGTCGTTTATAATTCGAGAGGATCGAGTTACCAAAGATGATGGGAGTCAACTTGTAGTGGCCCGTGAGAGACCAGCTCTTACAAAAGATGCATATCCAACCTGCTTTCCAAAGCAGCCATCCTACTTAAACCAAATTTCTTTTGGAATGTTTGAAAAAGTTATTAAAAATAACAATAAACTCAAGCTGAAATTGAAGTTATAATTTGGAATCGTAAGTGATCAATTTGAAATTGTAAGTGATTAATATGAAACTGTAAAGAGTTTAT
This sequence comes from Thereuonema tuberculata, assembly GCA_023159025.1. Lineage (NCBI taxonomy): Eukaryota > Metazoa > Arthropoda > Chilopoda > Scutigeromorpha > Scutigeridae > Thereuonema > Thereuonema tuberculata. The sequence goes on along the minus strand of JAFIDM010009631.1, from coordinate 257,708,800 downwards.
AATGCATGGTTGAAATAATTATAACGAGTAATACTTTTTATGATTGTTTTTACTTTGTTTTTAAGAAAGACCATGTTTGTAACAAGTAATATCCTTACTATTCGGTTTTGTTTACGAGAGCCTTCGACGCTTTTGCGCATGCGTCAGGTCTCCTTTGATTTCATCCAAATAGGGGGGAGGAGAAATAAAGACAGGATATTTACTTTTTATCAGTGTTAGTTTACTAGTAGCTGCGTTCTATTTGCGCTTTTCGGGAAAGAATTATGGAAAGAATAAATACTATTGCAAAAATAACAGGTACTAAAAGCAAAACAGGTCTTACGAAAAAGCCCATGTCAGCGTATCACCCCTTTGCGGAGTAGAATCGTCTGTGAGCCGTGGTTCTCTCTTTTCAAAACGAACAGTATTTATGATTGTTATTACTTTGTTATTAAGAATGATCATGTTTGTAACGAGTAATATCCTTATTCATAATTGTTATTACTTTGATTCTGTTTTTTTTTTTTTTTTGGAATTAGAAAGAAAAGTTTGTTTTCTCTATTTCTATTTTACTCCCGAAGAAAATCTCCGCTCAGGAGGTTGAAATATTGAGATAAAGATGTTGATACTGAAGATTAAGTTTGTGAGTTTTTATATTTTATAATGTTTAAGAAGAAATTCGAAGTTTTTAAGATATGCGCTGTTTAGGGCGAAGGTGCTGTAGCTGAAAGAACTGTGCGGAAGTGGTTTGCTATGTTTAAAGCTGGTGATTTTAACCTTGAAGATCAAGAACGGCCGGGTAGGCCCTCCTCCACAGATGAAGATCAGATTAAAACACTGATCGAGAATAACCCATGGTATACGACACGTGAATTAGCAAAAATGTTAAAAATATCAAAATCCACCATCCATGAGCATTTTCTGAAGTGTGGCTACACAAGCCATTTTGATGTATGGGTTCTCCACGATTTAACGGAGAAACATCTGATGGATCGCATTTCCATTTGCGACTCGCTCTACAAACGCAACGAGGAGATACCATTTTTGAAGCAAATAGTGACGGGGGATGAAAAATGGATCATTTATAATTATGTTAAGCGAAAAAGGTCTTGGGGAAAGCGGAAGGAACCACCTTTAGCCACCATAAAAGCCGGTCTTCATTCTAAGAAGGTCATACTCTGTGTCTGATGGTATTCGAAAGGAATCCTGCATTATGAGCTTTTACCAAACAACGAAACGATAAATTCAGAAAAGTATTGCTCCTAATTAGACGTAGTAAAGACAGCAATTGAACAAAAACGTCCAGAATTAGCGAATCGGAAGAGCGTCATGTTTCATCAGGACAATGCCCGGTCTCATGTGTCTTTGACATCTCGACAAAAGTTGTTGGAGCTCGATTGGGATGTTCTACCCCATCCACCATATTCACCAGACCTCGCACCCTCAGATTTCCACCTATTTCGATCATTACAAAATTCCCTTAATGGAAAAAACTCTTTGGTCGATATAAAAAAATCATATAGAAAAGTTTTTCGCCGAAAAATCTGAGAGGTTCTGGAAAGACGGAATTTTCACGTTGCCTGAACGATGGAGAAAGGTTGTGGAACAGAATGGCATCTATATAGTTTAATAAATGTATACCAAAATTTAAATGTGCTGCGTTTCAATTTTCCTTCAAACTCGGCACGAACTCTCCGGACGACCCAATATATGTGTATTCAAGAGCCATTTCCGGAGTCTTAGTTATAACTATCTTTCGAAAAGCAACAATTACTTATTAATTTCCATTAATAAATAAGTTAGTATCTTTATTTTATAGAAATTGTGGCTATTTAAACGTTTACTGTTACAATCTTGAACTTTTTATTTGTTTTTATTTAAGAAAAAAACTACAATTAAATAATTATCGCCATAAAACTTTCTCAGCTTTCTAAATAACGGTTAATGCTAGTTTTTCATAATTTTGTCCATTTTTTTTTTACTATTATTTTATCATTTCAACTAATATTTGTTTTTAACATATATTTTTTCTAATAAATTCGAAGTAAACAAATGCTGAAAGTTAGATTTTTTTTTCCCAAAAGATTAAAATTGCCTTAGTATTTAAAGTGGATGTATAAACCGGAAATGGTCGTCTGCGCATTGGCAGTGTTTTGATTTTCTTCCCTCATACGGCGTAGTTTCATAATAGGTGGGTGCCCACTTTTTCCTTACATCGAATACCGAATGGTTTTCTTTGTAAATGCAAATTGTTATCCATTCATATTATTTTGGATTAAAAACCTTTCCATCGCTTTTCACTGAATAACGACAGTGTTTCATTAAAAATACATCGAGATCGTTTTCACTACAACAAACACCGTAGGATGACGGAACCCTTAGCAGGTATTTTTGCTTATTAATTTGAAGAAATTAATTTATTTAAACCATTTATTAATCTTTACTTACTTTATAAGAATGAGAAATTTATCAAGTGTCATATTACCGTCGTATTTTCGTAGATTGACAAGAAGAAGTAAAGGATCAGGGGCGTATCATTAATTTCTTATCAAAAGAAATAAGTAAAAACAAACAAGTGATAATCAAAAAGTAAAAAAAATAAATAAAAAAAATACGGAATTTTTCTATGACTTTATTTTGGTTGAATGTTTGAAATTATGGTTGTATCGTTGTTTATATTTTACATATTTTAATAACCGGGCAATAGTTTCAGAAATTTCTAAACTGTATGTACTTTGAAAGTATTTAACAAAAGTTTTCGAATTTTTAAGATTTCACATACAGTGAAGTCTCACTATACGAATATGAGGGGGAACCAAAAAGTATTCGTATAAGTGAATTACATATAGGACTATGGGGGTTTCGCCAGGGGATGAGAAATTCTTAGTACAACTGAATGTTTCGTATAAGTAAGACTTCACTGTAATGCCATTTGGAAGATGTATGAGGATAAAATATCGTCAGATTAAAGCCATTTAATACAGATTTCAAACATGTGGTGAAGGATATGTAATGCAAACAGAAAGAAAAATAATCTATACGAAATCTGTAGATACTGTTAGTTTCTGATTGTTTGGACCATTAATTCTTTTCTTTTCTTTTTTTTTTTTTAATTTCTGTTGCTCATTTTCAGGCTGTTAAATCAGCATATTTAATTCTTTGCCTTCAATATCTGAAATCCAGATGTTAGTTATTCTCTTGACTTCTTTCATATTTAATTAACGAAAGCAAATTTTTTACTTTTATTGGATTATTGACTTTCCAGTTTTTATATGATTTTTATCTGTAGTTTTAAGTTTAAAATGTTCATTGATCTCTACAAGGTGATTCATAAAGACATGGAGTTAATTGCTGAGATCATTATGGGTAAAAAAGAATTCTTGTTAACAGGGTTCTAATGCTGAGTTACAATCATTAAAATTTTAAGAGAAAAAAAAATCTCCAGAAATTATAAGAACGTGAAATAAAATAATATAAAATATTAGCAGAAATTCTTGTAATGATTGTGCTGTGTTTTCTGTACATTACAAACTTTTCATTATTTGCTTTCTTGAAGTAATACATTGTTTTTATACTCTTCAAATCAGAATTTATTATTATGAGATAATACATTTCATGAATTTTCTGATATACAAGATGTTTCTTCATACAAAAGACAAAAATGTAAGAAGTTTATAAAGTTCTGATGATAGAAGGTAGCAAAATTAGTACAATTTCTAAATAAGTGCAAAGGCAAATGTAATTCCCAGTGTCTTTCTTTTAAATCATCATAGCTACATAACAATTTAGAATCAGACCTCTTTATTATAAACTTCTTTACTTGCAATGATTTGAGCAAGTAGCATGTTAAGTTATACCCCTTTGTTTTTCTTGAATCTACTGAACATACTGGAAATGCAGAAATTGACCATTTAATTATATTTCTTTATTTTAAGTGACAAATTATATCTAGATTTGATAAAGGAAATTATGTTACTTTTAATCTGTTTCTTTGGATTTATACCTTAGCATTTGCCATTCATTACTATATCAAAGTCCATTTTCTAGATTCTAGATACTAAAGATAACAACAACAATGATTATCACTGAAAATATCTTTAAAGATCTGCAGTTTGTCTTAGATTTCCCATTATTTACAAGCTTTAAATCAAAATCTATTTTGAGAACAAAAATAATTAACAACGGAGGAATTATTTCCTACATCATTACAAAAAAGGTAAGTGTTTATCAAATCATACATCCATTATTTATTTATAGATAAAAGATTGTTTGGTTAAATTTACATTTTTTGGATATTATTTTTAATACATAAAACAACAATAACATGATGGAAGTTATGTTTTCAGCAGTTCTTCTTAAAAAAATGTATTGCAACAGCTTATGAACTCTATTTTTTTAAGTAGCAGTGGTGTAGCAAGGGGGGAGGGCCACCAGTCAGCCTAGGGGCCCCATCCACCCAAGTATCCCAACCAGCCCCTTTACAACGTGTTTTTTTTTTTTTTTTTTTTTTTGAATTGGGGACTCTTTTTTTTTTTGGGGGGGGGGGGGTTGTGGAATAATGGAACTCCCACCCCGGGCCCCCAAAGGCGTTGCTATGCCACTGTTAAGTAGTATTTATATATTTATTTAGTTTTTATAATGTTTCCTTTTTTTTTCTCCAGAGTAATTTTCTTATTCGAAAAGATGATGCTGATTTGGATGTTTCTCATAAATGCAGATTAGCAAAGAAGTATCAAATCCCAATAGTTTCAGAGCAATTCATTGATGCTTGTCTAGAACTGAAAGCACTTCTAGATTATCATACATTTTTATTGACAACTACACAAAATGTATTAAATTCTTTCAGGACAGGAAAAATTAAAGGTTAGTGTTGAAAAATAAAAATAAAATAGTTTGAAAAATGGAAAAGCTTAATTTGCAATAGCAATTATATATTCATCTTTATATATGTTTGATTATAAATTACATCCTTTGTTTTTATTGTAACTTAATTGGAAGCATTCAAAATCCATATTTTTTTTTTTTTTTTTTTCTTGTATGTTCATCACTGCGGTTTGATCATAAGTCCCTTTCTTATGTGCTTTTTAGATTCCACCTGTCTTGTTTATTACTTTTTCTCTGCTAGTCAATTCTTTTAATTCTAACCTAAATAATGGCCCTTTTTGAGTTTGTGTCACAATCCCATTCTCAATGATGTCTTCCTATTATTACATCTGTACATCAGTTTCTTCTGTCAGCATTGTCAATCTGATCACTGTTTACTCCATTCTTTTTACTCAATTCTCCCTTGAGGATTTGTAGTAAGTTTTTCATTAAACCTTCACTTCCTTAGTTTGCTAATTATCCCATGTCAGTCTATTCCACATTCTTTCCATTGCCCAGAGTAAATCTTCAGATATTCAAATGGATGATTGTTAGATAAATTTTCTTTATTTTCTTCAACAGTGTTTGTCGCCCTGCTATTTTTTTTTATTAACTTTTATAGTTAAAACTCCTATAACAAAAAGCTAAGTTTTGATAGTTAAATATAGTCTAATGTTTTAATAAACATAGAAATTTCATTCTTAATCCCATAATTTCCTTATTCTTCAAATGAGGCTATTGTGGAAACTTGATGGAGGCTACAGCATTACTATGATGGTGGAAATGAGAATAGTAGTTAAAGGTTGTCTCAAAATAACAACTTTTTATTATTTATTTGTTTTTGGGTTTTTGTTTGTTTTTGTTTTTGTTTTTTGCTTTCAAAACATTAAAAACTACAGAAATTAAATCATTTTATAAAAATGGAATTCTCATTCAACATTAATTTTGCCATAAAATTTAACTTTTTCTTCATCTTTTCTATAACTAGACTTTTGTTTTCCACAATATCCTGATAAACAACTCTTCCAGCTCCGATGTTAGTATGGCCAACCTCACTGTTTCCCATGATAAAGTGACTCATGATAAAGTAACGAACTGGAAGAGTTGTTTATCAGGATATTGTGGAAATCAATATGTCAGTAGAATGTAAATCAACAGACTTTTGTTTATTTCTACTTGCTTTACTTTGAGGTTTTGTATATATATATATATATTTTTTTTTTTTCTGTTACTTTAGATTGTCTTTATAATTAAGCATTTTCATTTTTAACAGTCTAATTTTATTTCTTCATTATCTGTTTGTAATTTTTTGAACCGAGTTCTGTAGCTTTACAACAATTTTATGAGATTGCAATGAGTTTTGGTTCTTGTTTAAGTTAATTACATTCATTGTTTGAAAAAATTCAGAAAATCTTTCTAAAGATCCACCGCATTTTGAGTCACTTTATCATTTGATAGAAATTAAGAATGCAATGCACCAACACAAGATCAAAATTAAATGTTTAGTATTTTTTTCTTCCATGGAAAATTTGCTCATTTTCTAAATATTGTCATAAACTGCACTTAATAAAAAACATATAAAAACATTTTCTTTTTAAACTTTGTTGATTCTGTTATGGTAAATAAATAAATAAAAACCAGTGATTAGGTTTCATCTTTAAAAAACAATTAATATTAGAGAAGACTTTGGGTGTAAATTCCCATAAAATTTAATAAAGTAATGGAATTGAGGAGAAACTAATCCAGTATAAGTTTTTAAATAAAAATAAAATTAAAATAAATAACAAATCATGAAAGGAAATATACAGTTATACTACAGTGTGTCCAACAAGTCCCGCATCATAGGAGATATCATTTGTTTGTCAACAACAATTAAAACAAAATTATGATATTGCCTTTGATGCGGGATTTGTTGGACACCCTGTATAGCATTGTATTTTTGCCAAGATGTTAGGATTGTGAAGCAATTAATTTTGTTAATTTTTAATTTAGTGGCATTTAATTTTTTTATTTTTTATTTCTTTAAAAACACAGATAAAACTATTTCCTTTTTTTAGTTTGTCAAAGATATAATTTATTATTTTATTGGTATTTCTTAAACCATAGTTATTTTTAGATAATTCATACTGAATTTTTTCAAACACTTGCTTTAGCATTGTAATATTTAAATGTATATTCCTAGTTCAATATTATGAAAACAAAAACAATTTATCAAGATTAGATTATAAATCACTTTCTGATCAGGAATAATTCATTCATATTTCTTTTGGTTTTGAATTATTCTAGTAATGTTTGTATTTTCATATTGCAGTAGTTATAGCAGATATTGATATATATAAAATAAGCCTCAATGTATGTAAATATTATTTCTCATGTTTTTGACTCCTAATTTTATATGAAAGAATTATTTCTCCATTTATTACTGTTTTAGCATTACTTTATTGTTTGATGATTTATTGAATGTGCAAATTATTTTTTACAATGTTGTAGCATGTGATGTTGACTCAAAAGAAACTGGCAGAGCAGTGGAATATGCTAGAAAGACCAAAATACATGTATGGGCTTATAAGGATAGTAATGGACCACAATTTCATGATAAGGACTACAAAATTATAAAAGCTGTACTGTTAAAGGTATTTTTGTTAACAATGTTACTATGTAAATAGCCAAATAAGTTCATATAGAATGATGAGTTGGAAATGTTGGATTTTATTTTTATTAAGCACTAAATTACAGCTTAGCAGATGATTCACAGCATTTATACACATTTTAATTTATGTAATAATTGATAATAAAGGTCTGTGAATAAAAATGAACTGATGGTTTACAATTTGAAATTGCCTGGAAAAAAAGTCACTTGTTCAAAGGAACTTTTATTTTCAGAATAATGCTTCGGTTTATGATACAATAATCATTAAACTACTATTTCACTATGATAAATTTGCTTTCGTAGCACCATTTCTGAATTTCATTTTCACATAAAATTATTTCTGATGTGATTACACTCATTTCTGGCAAAGCAGTGGTAACCTGTAGTAGAGCTAAAGATTCATCAACAATGGACTAATTCCAGAGATCTACTTGCTTAAGAGGTTCATTCCTATCCCTTCATTTCTTTGCTCACCAATTCTGAATTATGACTGGCATTGTACAGGGTGTCTATAATTATTGTTCATCTATTCCACGCACTCTACTGCAAAAACTACTTATCGGAATGGCTCCAAATTTGCAGTATGTTGTAATGACGCCATGGAGAAAATTAGTTTCAAAAATCACCACCAGGGGGTGTCTGTGGTAACAGAAATGCAAATTTCCGTTAGCATGTCATCCCTCATATCACTATTTAAGCAACAGCCTTGCGCATTTTCATTCGCATTTTGTGTTCAACTTAAAATGATGTTAAGTTTACGAGAACATGCATTATTTGTGAAATTGTTTTCTCAAAATGGGAATTCTGCACCAGAAGCTTTGCGGAGGTTTAGGTCATTAAAAGGTCTTCGATGAGGTTGAATGACTGCGAATGGGTTACGAAAAATGATGCTCAAATTTGAAGAAACAGGGTCGTAGATTGTGAAAGCCGGAAGAGGACGAAGCCTGTTGCCACAGAGGTGGTTGACGATGTACCGACCAAAGCAGAAGAGGATAGAATATCAAATGTCAGAACCAGAGTCAGTGTTCGGTGTGTTGCACATTTATTGGGCCATCCTGTTACCACTGTCCACAAAATTGTTCGGAACATTATGCGCTATCCTTTAGTATCATGCATGATTTCTTTGCACTTCCGCCACTAATGCCAGAATGCTCTGTGCAGCCCACTGCTATGTTGCATGTGCATATGACTGTTCTTGGTATTTGGCGATTGTTGAGAAACTGAATGGTGAAGTAGATGTTACAGTAGGGTTCATGCATCCTCATGGACCATCCACGTCCTTCTATTGGCCTGATAATGATGTTTGTGACGTCTCATTCTCTCCTATTCTATGTGAAGTTGATATTACCAAAGCAGCTGGCCATACTTATTATCTAAGCAAAGAGTCTTCAAGATTGGTGGAAGAAAAGTGGTCCTCGTACAAAAAATATTAAATGTGAAGCATTAAAGCGTCTGTCACATGTGTAGTTCCAAATGAACTTGAATGCAGATTGCAGTATCAGCATTTTGTGTAGTGTTGACATAGTATTGATTTTTGAGAAAGTATTCAAATACTATAAATAAAACTCTAGGTATCATTGCATTGAGTTAATTCAGTTATGATACAGAAGTTATCATTGTAACAAAGTTAGTGTTCTTACCTTATGTAATGTATGAGTACATTTTACAGTTTGTAGTTTTGTTTTATATTGCAATTTTTGTTGCAATTGTATATTTTTATGCTCACTTAGGTTGTTAATGTTTCTTGGGTAGTTAACAGTATTTCTATTAAGGATATTGTGGGAATGTTAATGGCTGAATGGAAATGTAATTCTTTCACGAATTTTTTTTTTTGTGTATACCATTCATTTCTCAAAACTGATTTTTTATGTGATGAAACTTTACTATTTATAAAATCACTTTCTAATTTTTTCAATGATTTTCAGAGGGGGGCAAGTGTCCAAATTTTTTTTTAATTTAACCAAAAAAAACAAAAACAATTAAAACAAAATTTTATATGGCCAATTCTTTCATGTTTTTGTAAACTACATGTCAGAAAGCATCTTCAGGGGAAAAAATGTCAGCCTACGTGTTTCAATTTAAAAACTGCAGCCAATTTTCAAATTTTCACAATTCGCTTTGAAGTACCACATTGCATCAAACTTTCTGCAATTACTACCAACAGAATGTATATAAAGCAACAGAATCTTCAGTAAAGATTCAGAGTGAAAAATCTGTCATTGGAATTAAATTCAGGCACCAGTTATTTCAGAGAATTTTGTTGTCTTAGAATCGTAATAATGAGATATCATTTCATAAAATATCATTAGTTATGGATGTTAGGCTGAAAAAAAAAAAAAAAAAAAAGATATTCATTTAAATGCAAAATATGCCTATGGCTTACATATGAAAGTATTTTAAATATTTTTACTATGTATAAATTTATATGATAGTTTATTTCTATGAAACCTGTTGCTCTAATGTTTTTAATTTCTGGATATAGAAGACAAATAAGTGGAATTTAAATTTTAATAGAATTTATTAATTCATTTTTTTAATCCATTTTTTTATATTTAGTTTTTCTTTTGATTTCTAATCCTTAATCTTTTAATCTAATCAGCTTTTTTTTATATTGTTCTACTGAATGAATTTCCTTCTTTACTGAATAAAATATGGTTGTTAAAGTTAATATTTGTAAAATATATTAAAAAGGAATATGAAATAGACGAACGCCTTAGTAGAATGTAAGCCACTTGGCACCTGACCATAACTAATATACGAATTTGGAAAATCTCAACCAGTCATTTCAGTTATTAACTTTATGAAAAAAGTTAATTACCCTTTAATAAATCATTTTTCAATAACTATTGATTTACAGTAAAACCTCGTTAAGTCGTCACTCAAGGGACCGAACATTTTTGATGACTTAAGCTGAGTGACGACTTAAGCGGAGTGGGCATTTTTGAAAAAAACAAAACAAAACACTGAAATACAATATTTTTATGAATTGCTGTAGGATTCGGTGAGAAAAACAAGATTTTCAGAAATCAATACATGCAAATGAATGAGTGGAAAATAAAAAAAAAAAAACATTTTTTATACTTACCACATTTTATTTTCTTTTACTGGCATTAAAATAATCCAACAGTGTTGATTGATGAAGGTGCTGATTACTGGAAATAACTTTCTTTTCTAATATACTTAAGGCTATAAATTCTTCGTCTGTTGTACCTTGAATGGATGTTAAGTAATGTCGAACTTTCTCCGGGCTTCGATTGTTTGTCTTGTTAGGTGGGATTTGATCTATATTCTCGACATCGCTATCCTCACTTGAACTGTTTTGATTTTCTTCCAAAAATTCAGATGTCAAAGCTTTTACAGTCGCTTGTGAGCAGATTGCGATGTCGTTATCAATGTTGATAAATGCATTAACGTCGTTGACGCTGCACCCTTTTTCATTTGCGATTTGCAGCAAAGTCTCTAATGGTTCTGGGTCGATGATGTCTTCGCTGAGGATTTCTTCTGATCCTGCATTTGCTATGAACCCTGCATATCGGAAACAATTCGAAACACTTAGTAATGAAATGAAACTTCAACTTTTGTGCACATAGTTAATCGTATCTAAAACCGAAACTTCTAGCTTTTCGTTCCTATCCAATGCTTTACAAGCATTTTTTTGTACTTTCGTTTAAAGTCAAGAATTATCCCTTGATCTAAAGGCTGAAGAAGTGCAGTTACATTTGGAGGAAGAAAAACAATTTCGATCGCTTTTAAATTTTCGGGGTTTACTGGCTATGAAATGAAATCACACTCAGTAGCGGTCAAGAAAAATGTCTACTCTTGACAAGAGTCGCAAGGATGAGTGTGTAATTTCCCACGTGAAAATTCCCCGTAAAGGCTAGGCTTTGTTAGAGTGAAGGGGCGGGGCTGAAAAGATAGCAGGCAAAATTGAGAATAAAGATGCTTTTCGCCATTTTTGAGGGTGACGAGTTATCCGGAGTAGAATTAAATTTGGTGACGAGTAAAAGAGGGTTATTTTATATTATTGTCTATGAGACCTTGTCGGGACCAAAGGAAAACGACGACTTAAGCGGAGTGATGACTTATCCGGGTGACGACTTAACGAGGTTTTACTGTATTTCGTTTATTTTTTTTGAATTTATCAGATTTATCAGATATCAATAAAATCATTAATATTTTCCTTTTTTAAAAGAGATCAGAAATTGATAACAATCCAATACCAATATTCTAATGGTTCTGAGATTCCTGTTTCAAATAAAAGTGTTTTTAAGTTGTCGTCATTATTGTTTTTTTGTTTTTGCAGATATAGTTTTTCAGATAATTTAGTAGTGAAATTTATTCACTGAATAACAATAAGGAATAGAGAAACTATTGTTAGACACACAGAAGTATCAGATTTGGCTACATATGACGAGCACTATTGCAGTTTTATGAAATCTTAGATACTTAATAATCAGTATTATAAAAAGCTTTATTGTAAATCCTAGCAAAACGACCCGTTCTTCGCATAGGTTACAGAAAATTAAATGTCCTAATGGGGATGATAAAGAAATTGCAATTGTGAGATCACTTCGAAACTTTTCCTGTTGGTAAAAAAACAAAACAAAACAAAAAAGGTCTGATCTCATTACAAATCTATGTCTCAAAAACCCAGTCACTATCCCGAAAACCTTGGCGCTATAATTTACTTCCAATTGTTGCATAACAATATTTGTGTAGTTCCCATTGTCGCCATCAGGTGTATATGTAGTGCCATTATGCACAACAATAATTTAGTTCCAATTGTTGACACCAGGCTGCTATTAATTGCTCTGGCATGAGCAATGTTTATTATTGCGTGTGTTGCTTTTACATCCCACAGATGGCACTGTTTTTTAAAAAAAAGCATGTTTTTACCTGTCACAGGTGTGACATCTATGTAATAGGTATATAAAAGCGCGTATTCGAATGCAACGTTATATCAAAATTTCTTAGCAATCGGTGAAGAACTATCGGAGATTTAAGATTTTGAACAAACAAACATTACATTTTTATTTATATAGATTTTAATTTGGAATTTATTGCAAATAAAATTTGATGGTGCAGTTTTATTAAGTGTTTTTATTAAGCTTGGCATTATTCAAACTGAAATAAGATTGTTTTTTCTTTGTTGTTTATTGCAGTCATAAATTTTTCATGACCATAATAAATCCCACCAATGTTTTTGTAATGTCAGGTAAATTTACATCTCAAAAATGACACATTAAAATAAAAAATTTTTTATAGTCATACTTAGTACTCTAATTTTAAAATGTGTTTGACTTCAGAGCATATTAATTGAATTAACTAATTTAAGTAGGCTTTTAACCAACAGGTACGTACAGTTTTTGCTGATTTTTTGTCTCCTTATTTTAGGGTGAAGAGAAACGAGCTGGCGTTCCATTTTGTTGTATAGAAATACATAAATCAATTGAGGAAGATGTTAAAGAAGAGTCTTATACTTTTTGCATTTTTACACACAGTGGATATATTAAATCATCTTCAGTAAGATATTTTTTGTTATTAAGTTTTAGAAAATCAGGGAGCCAAAGTATTTAAGAAATACTATGAATAATTTTGTTTTTGTTATTAGTCATGTATGTTTATTTTTTAATAAAAGCACAAAAAAATTTTGATAAAAAGTATTTTGATGTTGAATATATCAAACCCAGATGCTGATGATACAGCTATTTCGACACAGTTTCACCGAAGTAGAGGATAAATTATCAAGCGCAGTGGATACATTAGCCCATTATTACGATAAAAATTTCTTGAAACCAAACCCTAGTAAAACTCATGTATGTGTCATGAAGCTAGAAAAGAATTAAGTATCCACTGGCGAGGCACTCAACTGAAAAATTGCTTAACGTCGCCTTACCTAGGAGTAACCTTGGATCAAACTCGTACGTTCATACAGCATTGTCTTTAACACTAGGGATAAGATAAAGACAAGCAATAAAATATTATTCAGAATTTGATAGGAAATACTTGGGGTGCAAAACCAGCAATTTTGAGAATTTCAGCTATGGCACTCTTTTTTTTTTTTTTTTTTCAGCTGCAGAGTATGAGGCACCTGTATGGAATGCATCTGTGCATATGAAACAAATTGATATGGCTATTAATGAAATGATTTGCATAATAATGGAATGTTTGTTTAAGCCAACCCCTACTAAAAAACTTTACCCTGTAATTGGAAATGTCCACCTCATATGTCCACCTCATATCTGTAGACATGTGTCTGCAGATATGGAGAGAACTAAATAGGAAACTGACCTTCGTCATCCACACTTCGGACATAAAGTTAAGGTTAAAAGCAGATTGAGGTCCAGGAAGAGTTTCATCAATAGAACGGAAATATTAGTTGGAACACAAAGAGTAAATTGTATTAAAAGATGGAAAGAAGAGATCTTTTCTCCAATGATGGACCTTAAGGAGATAACATTGGACAAATAAATGTCCTTTATGACATGGAAAATTGAACCTCCTGAGGGCTGGTGTTGCAAGATGTAGGACTAATCTGCAGAAATGGGGCATGCTGACCAAAGACGAGGACAAATCATCTGAATGTGGAGCAATCCAGGATGTTCAGCACTTAATGACTTGTCCAAGACTTCATATAATATGTATGATTGATGACTTAGTGATGGGGAAAAACAAAGCCATTCTGCTAATTATTGGAAAAATAAGACTTGATCCAGACATGTTTTATATATATATAGATTAAACCTAACCAGTTGGTCCCTTCCAAACCATAACTTGGATTGTGGGCTGTCAGAGATTTTTTGTCTTGAGATGCTCATCTGTAGTGCCATTTTCTTCTGGATGCAGCATGGATTTTTCCAAATTCTGACCTTCAGTGTTTTCAGCATACTTTGGTGTTCTCTTGTCGTGAGAGTGACCACTTCTGCTTAACACTTCCTATAGTGAGATATTGGTTTATGATACGATAAACTAAATTTCTTGTTACCCTGGTCTACTTATTGATACATTGCCAAAATACATCAGTATTCGATAACCCATTCAAATGATAATGTAATATTGTTGTTTGCTTTCTTTCTAGGTCATTTATTGTAAAGTAAAAATGAGAGATTCCAATAGCTGTTTTACTGATTTATAGAAAATTGAACAAGGAATAAGATGTGTACATGCTCATGACTAGGACAAGACATTTAATGACCTATAATTTGCTAATAAATGACAAATAAAAAATGCATTTATGACAATAAATAGTAAAAAAATGACAGAAAAATAAAAAAAAAAATGACCAATAAAACATTTGAATTTATTATATTAAACCTTTTTTTTTACCTTTTTTAACTTTGACAACCAAAAAAAAAGGTCTACTTGTTTTCTGGAAAAATTTGTTGGCTTGAATGAGGACAAGCAAAGATACTGAATAATAAATATAATCTCCAAGTATAAAAAAAAAATGCCATTGCCTTCCAAAAAACTACTAAAAATGCTCAAAATGACCTAAAAATTGCCAAAAAATGACCTATCCCTAAAAAATGCCGAAAAATGCAAAAAAATGCCCTAACGAATTGCCTTTATTTAACCAATTATTTAATGTTACACATTTTCATATATGCGAGCCATGTTTCAACCTTCACAGAAAAAAGATGCAAAATCATCAAATGCCTTGCCCTACTCATGACACATGACATTTTTGTGAGAAAGGAGAATGGGCAGATCTGCCCCACCACTGTATAGCGATAAGATATATACTTAAGAAAAGGTCTCCATCATTTTTTATCCTTACGACTTGTCTCAATTTTTAGTCCATTCGGAGTTATTTAAGTCTAAATATGACATTTGAGTGATTGATTGTGGTGATTTGTTGGTGGGAGGGAAGCTAACCACCTACAGGCGGGGGATGCTTGGCTGTAGGTGGCTGGCTTCCCTGCCACCCACATTTATCACAATCAATCACTCACACTGTTAATATCTTAATAAGTATTATATGTAATTAATAATTAATATTATCATTTATTTCAAGTGAATAATAATTATTTACATGTAATAAATGAAAAGAATATTTACTGTTACTGAAAATAAGTATTAAATGATAATTAATACATTCGGGAAGTAAGATGTCAATGAGATAAGTCATATCTAGACGTACATAACTCCCAACGGACTAATAATAATTGAGACGAGTTGTAATAATAACATATGTTCTACGTAAGGAGATCTTTCTATAGGTATATATGAGGGGGCTAGAATCAAAGGCAGCTAAATCCATTTTAATTATTCAATAAAAGAATAACCTGCCATTATAGGCGTTCAGTGTGCTATCCATTGAGTTCTAATTCCTACTCTAAGTATTTTGAAGATTTCTTCATACAATGTTACCAATTATATAAAAAATTAAATTTTTGTGAAATTTAAAAACATGGATTTATCTGACTTTGATTCTAGCCCCCTCATATATTTTATCACACTACAGGGTGGGACCATTTCCCATACTGTTTGCCCATACTCCTTTGTATGAAATTTATGGGCATATGTATTTTACATATATTATCCATAATATTAATATTATTATGGATAACTTATATGTACTTACAAACACTATATGGTCAAAAGTATCTGAACACCAACTGTTGTACAATCAGAAAGTCATGTGGCACATATTAATAGGATGTCGGGCCACATATAGCATCAATCACAGCCTGCACTTATCTGGGAAGACTTTCCACCAGATTTTGAAATATCTGAGCAGAAATTTTCTTCCATTTGTCCATGAGAGCTGCAGTGAGTTTGCCACTAAAAAGGATGGTTGGGCCTGGTGGGTAATCTGCGATCCAATTCTTCCCAGAAGTGTTCTATGAGATTCAGATCAGGGCTCTGTGAAGGCCAGTCCAGTAGTTCAACAACCAACTGTTCAAACCACGCCTTCACTCTGTGGACAGAACAGTTATCCTGTTGATATAGAAGCAATCCTTCTCCGGACTGTTGCCAGAGAGTGGGAAGTGCTGAGTTGTCAAGAATGTCAACATACATCTCAGTGTTCATGTTTCCGGTCAAAGAAACTAAGGGATCCAGGCCGAACCACAAGAAACAGCCCCAAACCATGATGCTGCCACCACCAAACTTGACTGTTGACAGAGTACACTGGGTAGGAAGTGTTCTCCTGGCATCTGCCAAATTCAGACGTGTACATCAGACTGCCAGATCGTGTAGCGGGATTCATCACTCCAAAGTACTTGTTTCCACTGCTCTACAGTTCAATGACGGTGTGCTTTGCACCATTGCAACCACCATTTAGCATTCACCTTGCTTATGTTGGGCTTGTAAGAGGCCGCACGACAGTGGAAACCTATGTGTTTCAGCTCCCAATGAACAGTCCTGGTGGTAGTGACGACTCCTGAGCTGTTTGGAACTCACTAGTGATCGTTCCCAACAGGAACTTGCAATTCTTCTATGTTACCCTCTTCAGGGTTCGACTGCTGCGATCTGTGAGTTTTTTTGGCTTACCACTGAGATTTCCTGCCACTGTCATTCCCAAA
This sequence comes from Thereuonema tuberculata, assembly GCA_023159025.1. Lineage (NCBI taxonomy): Eukaryota > Metazoa > Arthropoda > Chilopoda > Scutigeromorpha > Scutigeridae > Thereuonema > Thereuonema tuberculata. The sequence goes on along the minus strand of JAFIDM010009631.1, from coordinate 257,691,781 downwards.
CGTTTCCATTTTATAATGACATCACTTAAAGTTGATCATGGCACCTGTAGCAAGGCTGATATTGCACCAACCAATTTGTTGCACCACTGGCATCCAATAATCATGCCACGTTCGAAATCACTCAGCTCTTCTTACTTATTGTCTGTCTAACGCCTGTTTATGACCACCCGATGCTGTGGTGACCACTTTTATCTCATTCTGTGACATCATAGCGCTTCATCCCTACAGAGGGATGTCTGTATACTTTCGGCCATATTAAAAAAAAATTGAGTTTGGAATTGATTAATTCTGTTAACATAATTAATTCATAATTTCCTTATCTGTCATTATTTTTTTTTATCTTTAATAAATTAACTTGAAACTTTAAAAAAATGGTAAAAATAAAAAAAAATAAAATAGTAAAAAATTTAGGAAAATTGCATGAATGAAAGCAGAATGCATTGAATATATGAGTAAAACTAAAAAGTATTGCATTTTAAACTAAAACCAGATGCCTTTGATGAAGCAAGGATGAATTGGCATGATTAACCTCACAATAACAAAATGTGGTAATTTGCAAATCGTATTTTCTATATTAGCTTATATTTATATATATATATATAAATATATATATATATATATATGTACATAAAATGTTTTTGACATTGTTAGATTTATTTGTTTTTAAAATTATCACTTTAATAAATGACACTGAAAAACATTATCTCAATAGAAATTCACTTTATTTTTTTTTTTCTAATATTAATAATTTGGTTACATCTAGGATTGGAATTTTGGAAATAAAGAATGTCGATATGTGAAAACCTCCCAAGAAGCAAGTAGTACTTATAGTCAGCTGTATAATTTCCATACAAATCCTCCATGGTTGCTGAAACCTTGTCAAAATCTAATTCATCACGCTATAGGTTCAGATAAGTTTCAAGAGGTATATTTGTTCACTTAAATTGTTGCTAATTTTGTTTCATTTTTAAATTTTTTAATCAATATCTATTGCATTAATAATAAATTAGACAAAAATAAATTTTTCTTTGTCAAAATAACTATACTATATTATAGATCGTAAATCATGTTTTGCTGTATATACTCTGTTTGAAAGCTGTTATAGAGTAATTTAGATTATTTTGCTATTTATATAAGTTTTTCTCTATGCTAATAGCAATAGCATAGGCATATATAGAGGAAGAGCCTAAAATCTAGAAATACAGAAATATATAGAAATAGACCCTTTTTCTTCTACTGTTGTTGTTGTTGTTATATATATATATATATATATATATATATATATATATATGTCCGTGCCGCCACGGTCGAGTGGTCTCAGGCGGCGGTCTGCTGTGTGGCCGTTATGGCGGGACCTGGGTTCGAATCCCGGTTGAGGACATGGATGTTTGCTTTCTTTCCTGTGTTGTTTACTCCTTCGTCTTTCCCTTCTTTCGTCGTCTATGGCATCTTTGGGTTTCCCTCTGATTTGGGTTAGTGTTAGGAAGGGCATCCAACTGTAAAACCCCTAGCCAAATCCGCGTATTGAGCAAGCGCACCTTGCTCATCAGCGCCCCCACGCGAGTGGGAATAACAGAGACCCCATCTAATGGGAAAAAAGCTGCAGATACAGATATATATATATATATATATATATATATATATATTCTGATCACCAGCTCTTTCTCATGTAATTCAGTTTGATTAGAAATTTTCTTCACTTTCCCTGTCTCAGAAGCCTGAATTTGAGGCAGTAAATTAAAGTTTTGGGTTTGACCAATAATTACAACAGTGGCACTATTTTCTGGAATTTTTACATTGTCACATAAAGAAACCGACCTTTTAATTTCTTCAGGTTTCCATTAATGAATTTTTACCACTCAAGACTGAATGCTGTTTGACTATTTCTGCTAGAGTTTGAATTAATGCCATATATATATTAGGAAAAGGAATCTCTTTGTTTCAGATAAGCTATGATAACTAAAGTTGTTCTATTTACTCACTGATTTATTTCGCATCCTGCATCATTCTTTCCAAAATCAGCTTAGGTCTCCCTAATAGTTTCACTTCATTATGTACATCCCTTTCACGAATTTATAAGAATTAGTTCAAATTTATAAATATATCATATTGTGGATAAATTTTAAAGTATCTTTCATTCTAATACTAGAATACCAGAATTCAAATAATAATACTTTACCTTCCTTTTTTGATTGTCTGACATTCTGTAAGTAGATAGTTCTTATCATCTTTTAAAAATGCTGTTATGGAATGATTTTCTTCAGTTTTCTATAAATTTAAAAAATTGATGTAAGTCTTGATCTATGATGAAACAATGGTCACATAATCACATTATGTCAGGTGCTCATGTTGAGATGGGATTCTTAGCAATTAGGATGTTCTCAAGAAAAAAGAGGAATGACAAGTAGAATTTTCTTAACAGAAAGAAAATTTAAATTTAAGATACAAATGATATGTACAGAAACAGCTCAGTATGATAACATGGAAGTTGATAATGTAGTTAAAAAAAATACAAATTGAATAAGTCTTTTATTATACAGTACAAAAGACTTTCAGTCTCACACAAAGCCAGACAGAGGATTTCTAAGGCAGTGGAAGTCTTGTTGCAGGGAAACATTTTGTGGAGACTGCACATTTAAGCATCCAATACAAGGTATTGTTTTTGAAATAGTAAAGATTTTAAAACAGAACAATACAAGATAAAAGCATTAGAGTTACAAACATTTGTTAATGACGAATGGAAGCCCTTACAAGGGAGAAATGAAACAGTGGCTGAAACTTCAAAAAATGATTTGTAACACCAAACAAGCTGTACCTAGATATATATCTTGGTACATTTATCAATGCTGATATATATATCAAATCTTCCATTTGTGCAATTCTTCATTAATCTGCTTTCAGCAAATTTTTCATAGAATAGATTTCCGTAGAATCGTTTTTAGCAGATTTACCAGTAAGTTACATATAACCCAGCAGTTATATTAATAATTACCATGAAAACTTTTTTCTTTGTGACTTCTAATCCTGACAATATAAAAAGTTAAAGTGTCCCTCTACAGGCCTGGACAGGCCTTTGGGGTGTGGGAGGTCAGGCTCCCAGCGTTTCGTGACCAACGAGACGAAGTTGAGGTCAAGTGGTCAGCCCGACGCCCTCCCGCCTTTAACTCCCAGGAAAGAAACCCGGTACCCATTCCATAGAGGACTGGGTAGACCCTAGGACCTGTTTGGAGGTGAAAGGAGCGTGGAAAAATCCCCGCCCTCCGCCAAGGCGCCAAGGGCCAAGCGCCCTGACCACTCGACTATCGGGCCCACAATCCTGACAATATACTTTTAGTAATCCCATTTACTATAACATTGAAATTTGCAACACTAAGAATGAATGATTGGAAGTTGTGTCATCAAATGAGAAGGCACTGAGGTTAAAATATGGGACCAATCTAGTTGTAGACTCTTTTGTAATGTGTTTAATTATGATGGGAAAAAAAAAAACTCACAAGACATTAGGGCTGCAGCAGCATCTTTCATTTTTGGTCTGCACTGTATAATGTAGTGGGTGACTTTTATGGTTCCTTCGAAGCTTTTTACAATTTATCATGGCCCAGAATATCCATCTGGATGACATTACGACAGATAGTCATTGGTATCTGGAAACCCAGTTAAAGGTGTTACAGGCCGTAAATATTTTGACCAGCATCGTATCCAGATTGTCAAGAAGATTCCAGCAGAGAGGGAACATTCGTCAATGCTTTGGACATGTACGCACAAGGATCAACATGCCCCTGGAGGGCTGATATCTCATGCTATGTACCATACAGCACAACCAAAGCACGGGTTGGGAACTCACCAGCGAACTGGCAGTAGCCATGAGACAGCTGTATCAAGGTGTACTGTGTACCGACTGCGTATGGACTGCATGATTCTTGGAGACCTACGTGATGCATCCCCTTGACGTTGGTCAATCATACACCATCTGGCATGATATAAAGAACACTCGGCATAGACATAGGCTTATGTAATGTTTTATGATGAGTCCAGCTTCAGTCTGGAAAGTGATTCCCAATGTGACCACATCTGGAGAGAACCCAGGAGCAGATTTGAACCATCCAACATTCTCTTACACGGCCGGTATGGAGATGGTATAATAATTGCACAAACATCACATCTTCGAACGTTGTGCCATAATGGGCCTGATATATCACGACAGCATCCTTCAGCAGTATATGTGACTTTACAGGGGAGCGTGTGGGCATGACATCCTCTCCATGGATAATAATATCCATCTGCATAAGGCTGGACTGGTGAAGGAGTACCTTGCCTCCAAGGATATCCGATGAATGCACTGGCCAGCCTGTTTCCCCGATCTGAATCTGATTGAACATGCCTAGGATGCTCTCGGAAGGGCATTATACAGTGCCAACCACCTCAAAAATCTCTCCACGAGCTTTGCACAGCATTGCTTCAGAGTGGGACTTGTTGTCTCAAGTGTTGCTGAATATTTTGTTTAGCTGCATGCTGGCATGTTGTGCCACATGTGTTGCAGTGCAGAGTGACCACAGTGTAGTGAATAGGTTTGCACCATCTGTGGGCAGTGGGATGGGGTTGGAATGTACATTGCATGTTCTCTCCACAAGAACATCTTTGACTGTTTTTGTGTTTTTTCCCAGTGCTGCCTCCAGGGTTGGTCTGGCAAGGTTGGCTGGTCAGCGATTGCTGAGGGCCTGAAGGGCCCGAGGACTTTGAGGGGGCCTGATGTCCCCAGGGGACACGAGGGCTTTTAATTAAGGTCCTGCAGATGAAAGGACAAAAATTTCTTTAAAAACTTGGAACAAAGTTACTAAAACATAAAAAAGCTGAAATAATTTAAAATATATGCATTATTTAGTAGTTCTTACAATAACTAAGAAATAAATAAGTTTATTCAATAAGAATCTGCTTATTTTTTTGCATATATAGAGAACCTCAGAGTGGACACCAGCCCTTAAGACAATACGGACCCCCTGGTGAACTGATTGTTATTAAAAAATACATATTTTTTTTACAATAAATATAAGAAATGAATAAGTTTATTCAGTTAGAATCAACCACTTTTATTTTACAATTTTTCATCGAACATTTCGAACCCTTCCTGGGAAACTTCCCAATAATTGATTATTTATATATTTGCTGTTTGGCTGAGCTGATTACAACCCACACATGTTTAGAACCTCAAAAGTTCATGACACGTCGAGTCGAGTCGAGATGAGATGAGTGACAGTCGGCTCTTGAATGTCGTTAGTGTGATATTGTTGTTTGATACGTAGCTGTGAAATGAGTCAAACAAATGAGCTGCAAAAAGGAAGAGGAATAGGGAAAGGGAAGAATATTTAAAGAAAACAAATACATTAATTCAATCATATTTTTGTTCAGAGCAAAGAAAAAAATGCCGGCTTGGTATCAGAAATAGGTGGGTGTAGATATAAAAAGCAAAGGAAATTTTAATGTCACTTATTTAATGAAAGGCTGTTATTCTGGGCTGTATTTAAAATAAGAATCAATTAAAGTATTGTTGTTGTTTTTTTTTTGTTTTTCCTTAATTTTGTTTTTAATTTTATAATATATTTAGGCCTATCTGTAATGCCTAGTTTCTTGATTGTGCATATAAAGTTTAAATCTTTCATATACTCACCTTTTCAAGGTTATGGATGTGAATGCAAAAAAAAAAAAAAAATACTATTCAAGCACTTAGGCCTACTATGAAATAATATAAAAAGTGTGAATATTATTTATTGTTTTTCTTTCGTAGCTGTAGCTCATGATGCAGAGGCATTCACTTCCAGTTCACATGACAAACTATATTATCGCACTTTGCCAAATATGGAAAAAAATTCAAAGAAAGTGGTTATCTTATTCAGTAAAACTAAACAAAGTATTTTGTTCTAGTTGTATGGTGTTTGGCAGTAAAGATCAGAGGGACTACTCATTTATTACTGGGCATAATGTTGCACCAAACATATTTATAAGGCTGTGGAAGAACATGAAAATTCTAAATATCATCATAATGCTGTATCAGCGACACTTAAAAATTGTAAAGGGCGTGATATAGAAACTCTTCTAAATACCAACCTAGTTTCTCAGAGGAAAACAGATGAGACGAGAAGACTAGTTCTCCAAGCTTAATTGACATAATAATGTTTATTGAAAGACAGGGACTATCTTACAGGGGTAAAGAAGAGGCAGCTTTCTCCCTTGATAGCAAGGAAAATCATGAAAATTTCCTTTAACTAGTTTTACCTATTTCAGATTATGATATTTTACAAACACGTGAACCAATGCATTGTTGAAAGCAAGAACAAAAGGATTTCTGAATTGAAGAAGAGAGAAGAAACAGGGAAGCCAAGGAAAAGAAAAGTTGGAAGAGGGTCCCTGGTTACTTTTCCATCAAAAGTTTTTATTAACAAGATGATAAGAGTTTTAGGATCCTTGGGGCAAAAAATAATCCTACAAGATTTAATGGACAGTGTGATATACAGTGTCATAATAGATACAATGCAAGATATAGCAGTGACGAACCAACTGGCTATCTGTATCCAGTACATTGTTCAAGAAAAAATTTTTGAGAGACTTTTTGATTTTACCATAGCTGAAGATTCCACTGTTTGTACAACTAAAATCATCACTAGAGAGACTTGGCGTTTCTCTTTCATATATGGTAGCTTGCTCTTTGATGGAGCTAGTAATATGAAGGGGTGCTATAATGACCTCCAAGCTCATTGAAAAAAGGAAAACTCAGATATTATATACGCTCATTGTATGAGGCATGTTCTTAACTTAGTGGTGGCGGACTCCGCAGTAAATTGCCTTCAAGCAGAATACTTATTTGGACTATTAGAAGAGTCAGCTTGTTTTTTTAAACAGTTCACCTAAAAGAATGGCCATTTGGGAAAAACAATAAAAAAACTTCATTCTGGTTATGGAAAGTTATACCAATTAAAAAAAAAAATAGTAGCAACTATTTGATGGTGAATAGATGGTGAAGCAATCCAAAGCTCTGTCATCCATCGTGGACTTAAACTATGATAGTATTGAACCATGCAAACTTGTAAACTTTTTATCAGTGTTATTAGATGTAACAATATGCAGCTTTGATTGCGAAACTAAATTTTTAGCACATTCTCTAATTGATCAGTGGTGTAAACTTGAGAATATTTTTATGACTGTAGTTATGCTAGACGTTTTCTCCATCACTTCTTGTGTGTGTATCTATCTTCAGAGTAAAACCATAGATTACTTGAAGGCATGGAGTCTTGTTAATACATTACTGGAGCAAATTCAAGAAAAAAGAAATGAAGACAATTTTAAAAGATTGTACAATCAATGTAAAAGCTTAGTTGAAGATGTTAACATATTTTTTAAAAATGGAAAAATTGAGATTGAAGACTATTTTCCGAAAATCGAATCTCCAAAAAATGAAGATACTGGGTAGCAAGCTGGTGACAAAGCTAGAGATTTTTCACCTCTTCAGAAATTTAAATTATCCTACTTCAACATTCTACATTGTGCAAGTAAATGTATTGAGGAGATGTTTGTCCCAAAGAAAACCTTACTTGATGATTGTTCCTAGATGAACTTTAACAAGTACGAAGAAATAGCGAAAATGCAAATAGAAAATTTTTCTACTATTACTTTACAGACAATTTCTCATCTGGCAAATGTGGATAGGAATGAGTTATTGACAGAACTCAAGCAGTTTGCTAGTCAATTCACAGATTTTGTCTCTATTATTGAAAAGTCACAAGACCGATCACAACAAAAAGAAACTAATGACTAATGAAACTAATTTACAAGCCAAAGTTTTGGATCTGAACAAGAATTTCAGTATGAAGAAATAGAGAGTAAATCACATCATGGAATTAAAAATAAATGTGCCAAATGCCTATCTTGTTCATTTCCAGTCCTATATGAACTTTCTTCTCAGTCTGGACTGTTCAGCAATTTGTACACTGCATTTAAATTTGTAATGAGTCTTCCAAGCACCCAAGTGACATGTAAATGTGTGTTTTCTAAACTAAAGGTTATAAAAAACAGACTAAGATCTTTATTAAGTCAAAACATGCTCTCTCCTTTAACTTTAATGAATGTTGAGAGAGACTTTATTTTATAATTTAGATAAGAATAACATAATAGAAGAAATTGCAATGTCAAGCTAGGAACTGAAACTGAAGTTATTTTACTGATGTGTTTTTGTCATTTTTTCTATACAAGTTAATGTTTAAAAACCCCGTATTTTCTTTGTCTCCTAAATAAACAAATGACTAAAACTGATAATTTGATTCCACAACTATTTCTTATTGATTCGTCTTTCATAATATTTTAACATTGATATTATTTACAAAAGATGTCTTCTTTTATCATGACATTATGTGTGATTTTTAGTATTATTCTAAAAATAAATGCACAATGAATGCATTATACTTCACTTGGTTAGTTATTTTTACGTCCTTTTTTTGAGCTAGTAAAAGATATTTATGTTAAACCATAAACAGTATTCATCTTAAAAGTTAGTGTTGAAAAATACTTTGCCATAAGGGGAAAGAAGGGGGGATGGGGAGGGACTTTCAGAGGGGACCCAAGACCCATAACAGCTGAGGACCCATGAAGTAGCCAGACCAACACTGGCTGTCTCGTTTACAGTTTGTGTTTACTTTGTATTAATAGGACCTACTGCACAATTCCACCAAATTTGGTGACATTGGGATGCCTGGAAGGGTCTGAATCCCTTATCTTTTGAGTATGAGTGTTCAATGATGATAAACCAAGAGCACTAAATAGTTCATAGTGTGGGCCTTTGACGATCATCGTCGAACAGTCAAATCCAAATTAGTCCACTGACAAATAACTTTTAATCTGCAACATTCAAAAGATCAATGCTGTTCCCCTAAACCAGCTCAGCGAACAGGGGAAAATGTCTTAGCTTCCAACTTAGCGGAGCAACAACCTAAGATGTTAGTCCTACATGTCCTTACAGCATGTAGCTCAGCTTCTGTTCTTCCTTCTTCTCCATTCTCCATCTCTTCCTTTCCAAAGGTTTTACTACATGCTTACTGAGGTTTCTTCTTCTCTTTTTTTTTTTTTTTTTTCAATTTCTCGAGCTGTTCTCACTTTTTTTTTCCAGCATAGCACACACTCATAACAGTGGAAAGGAATGTATGCTCTGTTAAATTTAGTGATTTTTGTTTAAGTAACAAGAAATATTAGCTTTACTTACTAGCATTATTTCTTTAGAGAAAAAAAATTCATCTTTATATTTACCCCCCCCCCCAAAAAAAAAAAAAAAAAAAAAAAAACCAACAATAACTTGAGATTTGTTCCTGATCTACAAAGTAATTTTAAACCATTAAAATATCAAGTATAACATAAACAATATCAATTACCAACAATCATTGTGTAAAAGCACATGTAATTTCAAAAACAATATTTTTAGTTATTTATAATTATATGATTTAGCTCTGTGTGTTGAATAAATGTGTTATTAAATGTTACACACTCAAAATATATTTGAAAACTCGTTTGTGTTTATTTGTGTTGTTTTTTTTTTTCCTTATTGAATGGAAATTTGTAAGACCTCTATTAAATCATTTGTTGATATTTTGTTTATTATTGTAGACACCTGAAGCTTGGGTTCTGATTCCTGTAAACATAGATAAAAGAGTGGTTTCCTTAATGAATCATATTTGGTCAGAAGCCGTTCAGGAATTGGATGAAATTCTTGGAACATCAGTTAGTCATTTAACTCAGGTTTGTAAATTTATATATATGTTTCATGAAAAATTTTAATGAAAAAAGATATATAATATTTAAAATAAAATTTAATTTTTTTTTTGTTTTTTGTTTTGTTTTATTCTAAAATTGATTAAATTTCTATGTAGCACCTGTACATGTATGTGATTCACATATTTCTGAATGTGTGTGTGGGATGTGTGATTTCTGTTCTTTGCATTTGATAAAAATTGATATTTTGACTACTTTAATCCCATTATTTCTGCTAAATAGGTAAGGAAGGCTATTCAACCACTGGAAGCTGTACTATGCTGAATTTCTGCAGTTAATTCCACTTTTTATGTGTCTGATATCTTCAGAGTTTAATTTTCCTTCAGATATTATTTGAAAATTCTTTTTCAACTATTTTGTGGATTTCATTTGAAATTTTCCTTGGAGAGTGCAATCAGAATTTTTCCTTTTGCAATGATCCCCGAAATTTGTTGTGCCTATTATTTGCCTGCCTCTTGATGATGAATGCAAGCTATGCTGTTATGTCTTTAGAAAATCTCTTCACATTGGCTACAGCTTGCTCTGGGGAAATTACTAGGGAATTTTTTTTTCAGCCAGTTTTGTAATCCTATTACACCATCAATTCTAAGGATTTGCCCAGTTTTTTTTTTAATTGGTAAAGTCTTTCTAGTCACAGAACTTTTTCATCTCAGTTATCATATTTCAATAGGACACTGTCTTCCAGAAAGTGATAAGTTATCTCTTCAGTTCAGTGCAGTGGCGTATATAGAATATATTTTCGGGGGGGGGGGGGGGGCCGACACCCCATGGAAACCTATTTGTTCAACCAAAAAAAAACGTTGGGAGGACATTTCGGGGGGGGCCCGGGCCAAAAAATCTATTCAACTAAACAAAAAAAACAATGAAAATCTATCTTTTCAACCAAAAAAAACGTTCGGAGGACATATCTTCATTATTTCGGGAGGGGCCCGGGCCCCCTCGGCCCCCCCCCCCTTATATACGCCCCTGGTTCAGGGAATACATTCATCTAAACATTAATGCTTTGAATATGTTGAATTTGATAATGAACATCATATTTTATTCAGTGAATGTAGAAAACCAAATTCAACCCATTTTTTTTTTTTTTTTTTTGAGTAAAGATCAAATAGTAATATTGCCTTTCTTTTTTCTACCGTAACTTAGACATCTTAATCCATGTTTAAATGCATGTATGTGTGATCTTTCCCTATATCCATTCTTATTTCAGTGGCTCATAAATGTGCATTATATAGCTCACTTTAGCTCTTTTTAGCGGCCCCTATCTTACAGCTTGCCTGTATAAAATTGGGAACCGCTATTGGTATGGTTTTGGTGCTGGATGTCACACTCTTGGTTGGCCAAACAGTTAGAGATATTAGAATGAAACCTTCACCATTGTGTTCAGCATCAAAAAGTAGGTGACCACCTACAAAAAATCAGACGTCTAGGACCACTCCCTGACCCCCCCCCCCCAAGGCATTTTCTTTGTTTTAAAGGCATTTTTAAAAGAAAGAAAACACCTTGGGGGGCCAGGGAGTGGTTCTAGACATCTGATTTTTTTTTTACGTGGTCACCTACTTTTTGATGCTGAACACAATGGTGAAGGTTTCATTCTAATATATCTAACCATTTGGCCACTACAGAGCAAAAAGCGGTCCCCTGAGTTACAGCGTGCCTGTAAAACATAGGGTACCGAAACCTTCACCATTGTGTTCAGCATCACAAAGTAGGTGACCACGTCCAGAAAATCAGACCTCTAGGACCAGTCCTTGACCGGAAGTTGGGGGGGTCAAAATTGGTCGCTTCCGATAAAAAATTTTTATGGGGCCGCTTTGCTTTTGACACTGTCTAAAAGCATTAATTATCTTGTTTACCTTTCATTGAATGGTTCAGATTTGGTTTTATCTGAGCACATATATAGGATATAATATGGTGTTCCCTTTAAATTGCCAATAGAAATTCCATTCCTCTTAATTCCTCTTTGTTTGGATTAAACATACAAAAAGAATGAATTGATCAAACGATACTTTTCTGTTTGTTTCCCTAACCAAACAACCCCCTGCAATTCAAGAGTGGTTTCTTTCTATCCGCTCTATTTCTTCAGATCATAATTGATCTATTTTATAATTTTGACCACAGTTACTCCATTGATTCAAGTTCCATCTAAGTTAAAGCTTTGTACTTTAATGGCTCATTTCTTTCTGAATTCCAATCCACTTACATTCAACAGTCTGATGCAGTTAAACAGTTAACAGTTAAACATTATTGTACACACTATGTTACTGATTGAGAATGTTTCCTCTTCTCTTGTTTTTAGAAAATTACAAAATACAATGGTTAACTTCCAGTTATTGAACACCCTTTTCCTCTGCCAGTTTTATCATAAGTTTTTCTTATTCTGATGTCTATTATGGATTCTTAGTTAATTTCTGGATCCATTTCAGATACCTTTAGTTAAAGCATATGAAAGTCATACTGACCCTCTAAAAAAACCAATGTCATTTGAAGATATGTTGATGATACTTTAATCTTTAACCTCAGGCAGATAATATTGATTGATACCTTAAGATGCCACTAGCAAAGGCATTGAACTTCTGTTTCATGTTATTAAGACCACAAACCTTTACGAATTAATGATTCTTTTGACAGCAAAATGGTTATTAATCAATATTATTATTATTTTTATTATTGCAGCATAAAATAGTAACATCCAGCTATGGACTATTAAATGCAAATCAAAATACATGTATCTTTAACATGATCAGCTTTTTAACCATGTGCCATTTCTTCTTACTTCTTACTTGACTTGAAGAACAAATCAATTAGAAGGAAATTCACTTATGTTCCAGTCAGAATTTTGAGTTTCTCAGTTTTCTGTTCAGAAAATTCATGTCACAACAGCCACTCTTCTACTTTCGAAAAAGTTCCAGCTAGCTCTTTTTTTTCTTCCTTTGTCATTTAGCATTCTTCAGGGCCCTGTGCTATTATCTTAGTTCTGCAATCTATGCATACACCAATTTTATTGACATTTTCTTTGTTATCTTTGCTAGCAGTCACAATTCAAAACTTAAGTAGTGATGTTTGCACCATCTTTATATTTAAAAACAGTGTCTGAAAACATTCTTGTGTTGTTATTCTTCATATTTCTAAATCATCGTATATCTCTTTATGATGCTTCCAAATACATTCTTTCCTCCTGCTTTTGTTCTTATTTTCAAATATAGACAAAATTTTAAATAGAAGCATGCAAATTTTAAACAATGAAAATAATGTTTCTGGATTTTTTCATCTAAACTTCCTCTTACCCATTATGACAACTTCACTCAAATGAAGTTGTAAACAGTCAAGTGACTGGGTACAAAAGTAGAATATCTGTATCTTTAATCAGTGCAATAAAAGAATGGAAGGAGCTGAAATCAAAAATTCTCAATCACTGCATTCAATCAAACAAGAGCAGCTAGCAACTTAAAAAAATACTAATTTTAACAATTAAGTCTACATTTTCATCTTATCATAATTAGTCTTAATTATAATTTATTTAGTCCACTTTATAATTATTTATTGTTATGTTAGGCCTAATATTAAGATACTGTTTTATCCAATTATAGGTAGAAGAAGCAGAAGGATTATTACTGGAAATTCAGAAAGCCCAGGATTTAAATAAAATTGATGAAATTGAGAAACTTAGTGAAGAATTTTACCAGTTGATTCCTCATAAATGTAAAACTTCAATTTCTACTCGAAGATTACTTGTCGCAAAGTTCAATTTATGCCAGGTAACTAATAATTATACCAAGTAATAATGTAGAATGTGTGAGTCCAGGTGTACCGGCTTCAATTTATGGACTCTTAGAATTAGCAGTACATGTAAAAGACTTGTTATTCAATAATAATGTAGAAATTTAACAAGAAATTTAAAATTACAGTAAATTTACTAAAGACATTTAAATCAAATAAGCTCTTAAGTATCTTCAGAGAAGAATTAATAGTGCATCAGAAATACTGCTAAATGTAATAAAACAAGTTTTTATTATCTTAAATCGTTTACATTACTGAAGTAGTTTATTTCTTTAACATATATATTTCTCATCACCCCCCTCCCCCTCAAAAAAATAGAAATTAAATTTCAATCATGTATCTATTGCATTTGTGTATTCATCTAATCATATGATTTTATGATGATTTTGTTATCCTACAATAACTTAAAGCAGTTGACATGCTTGAATAACATAACTTAAAATATAACATGCTTGAATTTAATAAAAAGAAATTTACAGGCCCATAAATTTACATTATCTTATTTTCCCCTTTATTGTAACCATTCATTTTCAATCGGCAATTTTACTTTGTAATTTTTTTTATTTTTTTAAAGTTAAAAGTTCGTTGCCTTAACATTTATTATATTAGTAATAGGTTTTATGTTAAAATGTTTTATTAATACATTAACAATTATTATTCATTATCACATGTATCTGTAAAGTTAAGTGTAATTTTTATTGTAACTTTTCATAGAACTTGTTGCTTCCTGAGCAACAACACATTAAAATCTTAACCAGATCTCTGTTATAATAACACAGTAATGGCCATTAATAAGTTTAACGAAAATTCATCTAATATCATGATTATTGTAATTCTTTGAATCATTGAAATTCAGTGCTTTGAGATTTGTAATGATAAAGATGAAGAGTAGATAAATTTAAGATGATAGCAAATAAGGAGATGGTGAAGAGAATTTAAGCCTTTTAACTTATCCTTGCTGATAATTAATAATGGTCAGAAGGGAATCTCCCCCTACTGGTGCGCACAACTTTAAAGCACAAAAACTTTACTACAGATATACATATTATTTACTATTTAATATATGTTACTTTGTCAATGAAAATGGCCCATAAGATGAACAAGTATGTTCTGAAAAATCCTCTCTACAAGTGGTGTAGGTCAAAAAATCGCATAATGTACATAGAATGGGGTTTGCTTCATTGAAATCTTCTCTGTCAATCACTATTAATAATAGTTTCATTGACTATTAATAAAGCGCTTCTACCTCTTACCATCATTCCATATTTGTTGTAAAACCCTAGGCAAACGAAAAAAGCCCATAAGGTGGTCCGTAAGGTGAGTAAGATTTTAACACGGCTAACCTTGATGTTTATAGATGTTCACCAAACTAGGATTCAAGAAGATTCCGAAACTGTCACAGTATCATTACTTCATCTTCTCTGCTGATAAGTTGAGAACTATCATGGCCAGCAATTAGCAGAAAGTGAGCCAGTGGAATTTGAATCATCAAAACCACTGACATTCAGCCCATCTTTCCAGATATTATAAAGCCAGCAGAGTTGTCTCTTGAGAGACAAACATATCTCTACAGTATTGCACTACAGAGACCATGGACCTCCTGTGCCCAGCTCCTGTTGGTTTGCCACCATCACTTCAGCAGCTACACATTCAGAAACATAGCGTTTAGCAAGCAGCAGTGGTGCTGAGAAAAGAATTCAAGGCACAGCAGGTTTGGAGGTTCCAGCTCCAAAGCGGAAGCCATGTGTGTGTGCACCTGCTGCAAATTGCAAGGACATGTCAATGCCATTCGGTTAGGGAAGCCTACTTGCCCTAAGCTGTAGGGTGACGTTAAATAGGCTTATTGAATTGCCTACCAAACTTAACATTTGTTTTAACTAACTGTGTTTTAGGCTACAAGTACTTCCTCAGAAACTAATAGGCATATTTAACCATATGTATTCTCCGAAGATGATTTCAAACTGCAAGCTGGCTGTTATCTATCAGGCGGGTATTGAAATAAAAATGCTTTACTTATATATTTATTGGTATCTTTTACACCAAATGAAATAATTTCACGCAGTTTGTTTTATCATAAAAAGCAGGGTTGAAACTAATAGTAAACTAAATAGTTTTGATAACATTTCATGTATTACTTTGTGGCTGTAATTGAAAGTTTTACCAAAACTTTAATGTTTAATATCTCAGGACTTCACTTTTAAAACCCCAGAATAGTTACAAATGTAAATAAGTAGAACTTTTTAACTAGAAATATTGTCAACTTCATTTTTTTCTTTAATTTTTCCTAAAACTTTGCAGCTATATTTAATATAACTTGTATACCTATGTTTTCACCCTATGGGTTCTTTTTTGCTGACAGGGTCACAAAAAAAAAAAAAAACCAAACAAACAAAGCACTCTGAGAAAATTACCTGATCACCTCAACTAAACATGCAAGTGCCTCATGGCCGAATATGAAAATGATTACAAAATCACAGCCGATGACTAAATAGCGACCCACCACAGCGCATGGGAACTGCTCATCGAGGAGCAAATCTCTGACAAAATATCAAGAGAAAACTAATACACATTTCTCTTGACATTTGTTAATACTTGAGCCATTAAAATTGATGGATAAGAAAACTGACAGTATTAAATTAGAATTTAATAGTATAACCAAGTTTTATATAGATTCCACCAATTGAGGTATTTATCTTAATGATTGTTAATGGTAATACCTCTTTTAATTTTTTTTTAATTGAAATTGTTTTATTTCTAATTTAATTTAGGAAAATTAATTTAAGATAAAGTTAAAAAAAAAACTTTTAGTTAGGTTTAGTAAATATATATGTCTTACTTTATTTTTAATAAATTTAAGGTAAAAAAAATAAGTTAAGGAGAATATTATTTATTTATTTCTAACTGTATATGCCTGTTCTGCCTAATATTCATAACATAACTGGGGAGGGGGGGCTGCATTATCTTAAAGAAAAGCAAAAAAAAAAGATAAGAAACAGAAGAAAAAAATGGAATTAAAAAAAAAAAAGAAGAAGCTTTCTTCTAGAAGCAGAATCAAGCCCTAGTTCCTTAGATCTCTTAATCCAATTACTTACACTTTACACCAAATGAACACTTCCTTTGAAATTGAGCAGCAGCAAGTTAATAAGCTAATATTAAAAATCAATGATAACAATGTCAAATATCCTAAATTTGTTGAGTGTTGGCCCCACAACCTATATACATTTTTGAAGCACTCCAGTTGTACTTTTATCTCACAAAATGACATTGATTTTTGGCATTATACAGAGTGTACCCTCACCTTGTTAGTGTTAAGATGACCTTTTCTGCTAAACTTCTTGAATTATGGTATCATCTTATCTTTCTTTCTAATTGCTTGCTTGTCTGTAGTGATAGTTCACATATTCTGCTTTAGATTGCTTCTCTGCTTGAAATGTTGATGATCCTCTTCATCTAGCATTAGGGTTGTTTTCTTTTAAATCTACATCTCATAACTCAGTTGATGTTGCAATTTGTCCTTTAGTCTTTATATAGCATTTGATTTTTCTCAATCTGACACATTTTACATTCTACAGAAGATTGAACTTGGTTATGATTTTTGGCTACTCTCATTGCTGCTGTGTTATCTGGTATTGTGTCTTAACTTGCCATAGCCATTAGGGGAGGTCCAAGTATTATGTAAGCACATTTATAGTCATTTTAGAAACCCCCCCCCCCATTGTAAGCAAAAATAAGCAGATGCCTGAAGCCCCCCTCTTGTGCTTATGTACGATTTGCCAAATCATTAACAGTAAATACCACTGAACAATAAATTAAAACACTCAAATTTACATATTTACTCCTGAATTAAAATGTTAGAAATTAAATATGAAAGCACACATGAAATACTGAGAAAAAAGTCTATCTCGTGCAGCGCACTCTCTAATGTGCATGTTTGTCTGTCTTATGTAAGCATTGTTTTGATCCCCCCTCTTTAATGCTTACATAATACTTGAACGGCCCCTTGGCGGTCATGCTTTCTACTTCAGACATGAAGAATTGCTTGAGCCCGTACACAACTATGGTCTGAACTTTGTCTAATAGATTTTCACATGAGATTTCTTCTTCCTTTCACTTTGACAAATCTTCAACATGTACAGGGTGATCCTGAAATGGTTGGTCAAACTTGAAGACCTGATGCAATGTAGCAAAATAATGAAAACAGCTCATATGAACATGGGTGCTAAAATGCTTTATTCAGATGTTACAGAATGATGTACACTTACATAATCTATGGTGTAGCCACAGTTAGATGAGGTGTTCGAAGTGGTCTTCACTAGCAACAACACACGCCTCACACCATTGTCGTGAGGATTACCGTTTACACTTAAGCATGCCAGGTGTACCCTGAAGCATTGTACACCTATCCACAATGTGGTCATGCAATGTTTGTACATTGGGAACTGGTGTAGCTACACTAGCATTTTCAGATAGCCCCAGAGAAACAAAATCCAAAGAATTTAGATTGGGGGAGCATACAGGCCAAACTTTTGGTTATCCTCTGCCATTCCAATGGCCAGGGTAGCCACAGTTAAGATGTTTTGAGAGAGAGGCTGAAATGAGCTGGAGCCTCATCGTGCCTGAACCACAGTTGATGGCAGATATGCAATGGAGCATTCTCCAGCAATGCAGGTAAGTCAATTTCAAGGAAAAACTTGTAAACGTCCCTCTTCAGCCTAGGTGTCAGAATGCTTGTCCAATGAGATGATCTCTGACAATACCAGCACAGACATTCAATGAGAACTACTGTTTCACAGTACTCCTAAAATGTTTTCTTTAATCACAATAATGATATTTCATTTTCTTTAACAGAAAACTTCTTCAGGTTGAATAACTGAGGACAAGAAATTTCTTCCTTCTTCCTCAATTGATTTCATTATCTCATTGATTAAATGAAATATAGATTTTAGAACTACTGTTGATGCCGTGCCTGGATGGTAGTGTGTGGATTTGCATCTGCCCAGTGATGACGATTGTAGAAGTTCATAATCGCATTGTGGCCGAAGCATGCTTCGTTTGTGTAAGGAACACACTGCTGCAGAAACCATTCACAAAATGGGGGGATTCACTAGTGAGAGAGCCTGTTTGCGCTGCATATGATACGGATAGAGAAGTTGTTCACAGAGAATTTTGTATACAGTTTGATGCGACATGTCCACTGTTGCGGTGACCTGTCTAGTAGATGTTCCTGGATTGTCTGCAACCAACTGAAGCACCTGCTATTCTGCAATAGGCATCCACACTTACCTGCTTTAGCTCATAGCAGATTGAAATAATGATTCCGCAAGATGACGCTGAATGGCAGCAAATATATTCTTGGCTGGACATAATCTTTGCGGAGAGGTTTCCTGGTAAAGACGCTGGGCCCATTTGCTCTTCCGTAAGTGTTATGGATGTCTGCCAACTCCCCGGGAAAGTACCGGTTCATGATGACATAGGTATTACTTTTTGTTGCTGCCTACAGATGGTGGTACATGTTAAAAGTAGCTCACATAATAACTATTGAAATAACCTGCCACATCCCTGACCTGGAATAGTGTGACCCAGGACACTTCGCATAACGTTCGCATATCTAACAGCTGCACCACTGACATGCTTGAGCATGTCTGGCAATCTTCAAGACAATGGTGTGATGTATGTTTGTTGCTGCTGGTGGAGGCCTCATCTAACAGTGGCTTCACTACAGCCTATGCACATGTAATCATTCTGTAACAAATGAATAAAACATTTCCACACCCATGTTCATATGGACTTTTTTCATTATTTTGTTGTTACATCGGGCCTTGAAGTTTGACCAACCATTTCAGGACCACTATATATAATTTTGTCCACATAAATTCTGTCCTGTCTTATAACTATTTATTTTAATTTTGCCTTTCTTGGTTTCCAGTCTTATGATTTCTAATATCCAAGTATTTGAAAATGATGGAAACAATTTTGCACTTTGTTATTGCAAAGTAAAAAACAAATAAAAAAAATTTGCTCTAAAGCATAAAAAGTCAGACGTCTTATCCATTAGGCCACGGTGACTACATTCAAATTATTAAGTATCTCTTATCACTCCCTCTGTGCGTGTGACACAATGAGAGAAGAACCAGAGAAATAAAGCTCAGAGTATGCCGATATTATTTGCACACAAGAAAAAAAGACGTGAAGTTCGGGAATTTTTTCCTGGACAACTACTGACCCGATCGACTTTTATCCAGAAAAATGCAGACATCGTCATCTGTGTCTGAAAACTGTTATAGATACGGCCAAATAAAAATATAGATTGTATAGTGGACACTCTAAACTAAAGCATATGCAAATTTCAAGTCTATCGGGTCAATAGTTGTTGAGCAAAAAATTCCCAAATTTGCAGAAACAAACAGTTGACTGTCCACATTTTTCTATGCAGAAATAAATACCCCATTTCTATGGTGTTTGGACCTCTGAACATGATGGTAAGTTCGTTTGCCGATCCAACCTTCTGTTTAGGAGTTGTTGGGGGGAGAACAGACATGTACATATGTACAGAACAAAAGCTTCCAATGGGCTGCTAATAAGCCTAAATCTTATGAAATACAGCAATTGGAAGTAAAAATCCAAATATTTAAAGTCATTTCTGAGAGTTGCTTAACGTCAGACCTTCATTTGCTTGGAAGATATCAAGCTGATAATCTATTTCTTATCTCTCTTTAATAGACTACTATCTGTGGTTATTATAGCAATGAAGCTTTGTTGTGGTGTTATTCCATCAAACAACTTGTAACAGTGGTAGATGGTGGTCTTGTTATTTGATCAGTAATTCTAAAACATTTCCTGAGCTGTTTTTATATTATTGTTAATGAATTTCTATTTGCTGAATGCGAATGATTTTTGTAATATCAACTCTAAAGGCACTAACAGGAAACAAACTTGAATTGTTGTATTTCGTGTCAAGGAATTTTCTAAGTTACTTCATAATAAGCATATGAAAGTGTTTCCATCAATTTGAAGCACTCTATACAATTCATTGTGGAATTTGACAGATTAAAAACTCAATGAAGATTTCAAAATATCCTTACTGTAACAGCAATTTGATAAACGAGAGGTGATGTGAGAAATCTGATCTCAGCTGACAAATTATAATAATCTTGAAACAGCAGGTATCCTATGATACTGAAGATTTGTATTCTAACATATAAATGTATAATATATCAATAAATCAATTAGGATTTGCTAGATGTTCTTTTTCATTGATGAGATATTTGATTAGTTTGTTAGATATTGTGTTTCATTTCATGGATTAAACTTACTTGGCTTATAGAAATTATAGCCAAAGTAATTGTAGAATTTTTCAATCAGCTTGGTGCAGATAAATATATTTCTCCAATCATTGTCCCTGTCTCTATTTTTCTCTCAGCATTGGATTAAAGATATACAGAAGCTGACCTTTAAACATCATTAATCACTTTCTAAAGTTTTACAGTAGTTCGAGTCCTTTCATGCTGGCCATAGTTACAAGCTGCAAGCAATTAAATATAGGATTTCAAAAACACTAAGACCTTTATCATGAACTGAAACCATCAAGCTGAAGATGGGAATGCCTTTCAACACAAAAAAGGCAATTTCTTCAACAATTTTAAGGCTCGTGTAAATACAGCAATAAGAAGAAACTCGCATAAAATTGAGTGATGAGTAAGATTCATTGAATTCATCAGCAAATGCAAAGAATTAAAGATGAAATATAAAACATTGTAGAAATATGACATATAATAAGCCTAGTAAAAATGATATTTGAAGGTATTGAACTTTAGTGAAACATCTTTGAAGTTTATGAGCTATCTATAAAAACTTGTCAGTTTGAATCAGTGATGTAGGAGTGCTAATCATCATAATTTATCAAAGTAAATTTAACTAGATATAACTAAGTTAGCTCATTGATGAAATGAAGCTGATCAAAAAGACAAAACATGTAACTTAAGAAAATAAATGATACTCCCTCCATCCAAAAATAAGTCCCATTTTAATTTAACACTGTTATTCGAGACTGTGGATCAATGTTAGGGATTGAAGTATATTAAAAACAACAAAAACAAACAAAATGAAAGTTTTACTCAGCATTGCAAATAACCAAAAGTTTTTATTACATAATCATGTGTCAGCAGTGCGACGGCCTCAATGAATTTTTTTAAAGCATAGCAATTCAAACTGCGCATTTGAATTATTAATAAATATATGTTTATCAAAGAAGACTTGATCTGTTTTTTTTTTTCTATTTTTCTACTCCTAATAAATAAAAAAAAAAAAGCAATTTTTGAAATGGGACTCTTATTTTCTGAAGGAGGGAGTATTACTTAAGAGACTATAGAAGAAGAATAAGATAGGATGAAAGAAATAAAGTAGTAAATAATAAGAAAACTGTGATTCAAACAAAGCTTATGTCAGTTGGCAGATATCAATGGTAATGATTAGTTCTTCATATACATTTCTTTTTTTTTTGTATTGTAAATTGCGATAACTTTTGATTTTGTTGCTTTCTTATGTAGCTTATCAAAGACTTTTTGTCTGTAACTGAAGCATCCAATTATTCCTATGACAATAAAGCAACAACTTTGTATCGATCCCTGAACT
The DNA here is from genome assembly GCA_023159025.1 of Thereuonema tuberculata. NCBI lineage: Eukaryota > Metazoa > Arthropoda > Chilopoda > Scutigeromorpha > Scutigeridae > Thereuonema > Thereuonema tuberculata. The sequence continues at coordinate 257,669,566 of JAFIDM010009631.1, read as the reverse complement.
GTCATATTGATGCTCTAGAATCTGATGATGAAGAATATAAGGAAATTCAAGATTTGGTTATTTCTACTGAAGGGAAGTAAGTTGTTATTTTTACTAAGCATTAAGTCCTTCAGTATTATTGCTGTTATATATGAGTGACCACATGATAATAATATTCATCAATTATTTGTGATTTTATTTGGTAGCCTGTTATAGGGAATTTTGAAGTATGTAGCTTATCTGAATATTTATGCTGCATTTATGTTTTCCATTTGAAGAAAAAATATTAGAGATCCTTAAAATAAAGCAGCTGTGGATTCATTGCCAAAATTAACTGAAGAATATATGGAAAAGAACATTTAAGCTTTGAATAAGCATAGAGTTGAAGATAAAAAAAATGTTCAAATAACACAATACGAAATTTCAAAAAACAGATCAGTGATTCCTTTTTTCTTGTGTGTGT
>JAFIDM010009631.1:257630610-257655234 GCA_023159025.1 Thereuonema tuberculata | reverse complement strand
AAATAGAAATAAATATATAAATGCAAATATAAAACTCATCACAATATCACATTGCAGTTTTATTGGATATTGACTTTTATCATACCATTTAAAAGTTTATTTTCTACGATTTCAGATGATTTATAATTGTCCTCTACAAATACATTCCTCTCTAACATAATTGATGGTGAATGCAAATATTACAGTTGAATTGATTTTTTTTGCTCGCCAGTGTAGATAGAACTCGCTGCACAACAGAAATTGCACTAATCACTAAATCTGGTACGATATGTAGGTTTCACTCAAAAAGAAAAAAAAGGTTGGGGGGGGGGGGCTAAAAATACTGTAAGGAGAAAAGGCATAGCTCAGCAGTTGCAAAGAAGATAATGGGAAATTTTAGAAAAGATAAAGTTTAAGGTAACAAGAGAAATACAAATTTCTCTTCAAAGTTACTTGAAATTATAATCATGCACTGACGGAAATCGAAAACACGATACTCAGAAGGGGTTAATATCGGAGTACTAGAATAAAGAATATGAAACATAATGGGCAGACCAAATACATGGTGACATGGCCAGCATCATCAGTGTGACCAGTCCCACTACAGTTGCCATCAAGTCATGTGCCTCAGTGTCATTCAAACTCCTGAGGACAGAACAGAACCATTTGCAGTGCGTCCATTTGTTGTTTAATATTCTTAAACAGTGTATCATGCTTATAGCAAGATAGAATCGTGCCCCTTTCAATGCAGTTATCAGCATAGTGGGCCGTTAGGAAGCAGTGATGGTAATACTGTCAAAGGAGTGGATGGATATATTCTACAGTGCACGATGTTGACAACGATGACTGGAGGAAGATGTAAACACATGAAGACCTGTTTTTGGACAGCCCAGATATAAGGACTGGCACATCTATAGGTTGGCTGTGACAGATCACCCAGGGACTTCTGTTCAAACAATCCACACTTGTCTCTTGGAAGCAGAACTACAAGCACATGTTCATTTGGCATGAATATCACTCACTCCTCATCACTGTTGAGCATGCCTGCAGTGGTTGCAGATCTGTGGTCTTCAGTGATGAAAGCCATTTCTGTCTTTGGAGGTGGGATGATCAAGGTATATGTCTGATGGAAACCTAGAGAGAGGCAACTTGCAGCATGCATTCTGTCAAGACTAGGCTCACTGCTAGTATTCTGGTGTGGGGAGCTGTGAACCATAATGATCGTACATGACTGTTATTTCTGGAAGGGACATTGACTGCTGCTTCATTTGTTTAGAACATCATCCAACCAGTCCTGATACCATTTGTGCTTGATATGGAGATATGTTTTTCCAGCAATGTACATTCACAAGGAGCTCATGTGATTCAGTATGCACTAGAGCATGTCTTGTCAACAATTGAGGGGCCCAGTGGAAAAGGGGCACATGCCACCTCTATAAGGATTTTGATTTTTTGCTATTGTTGAGTAGATCCTGCCATCTAGTATCTATTCTATTAACCATCATCTTCAATCACCATCTACTTTCACTATAAGTTTAAATATTTACAAGTAGATACCAACTCTCCACATGCAATTACTTTATCTAAAACTTGCTTTCCTGCAAAATTTTCATTTGGTGGCATGTGCCTCTTTTCCACTGGGCCCCTCAATTATGGCCTGCACAGTCATCTGACCACTCTCTGATAGAGTATGTCTGGAACTGGCTAGGACAACATGTCTCTTGTGTCCAGCCACCAGCTATTAAGCTGCTGATTTACTCCTCAGGTTGAACAAGCATGGAATGACTTTCCTCAAAACAATTCTCAACACCACTATGATCATGTGCAGATCAGAGTGCAGGCTGACATTACAGAATGTGGTAGCAATGTCGATACTAGTGCTGGTTCATTGTCACACATCAGACCCTCTACACTGCATGTACCATGGCACATTATACACTTACTCACCTGCACAACCTTCTTCACCAAATTTCAGATTTCTGCTATTATTCCTTCTGGTATTGCATTTTCAATTTCTGTCAGTTTATATCCATTAATGCAAACAAATAAAATTCAGTGTAATTTTTTGAAATTTCAGCACAACAGATTTTTCTAACCTTCTATAATATATTAGTTTTGTTCTATGCAGTAAGTATAATTGATAAGGTATGTAACTTTTTAAGGCATTCTTACTAGTTTCTGTGAAAAATCTATTGGATATCAGATAGGATGCAAAGAAATATTTTTATTTCAATTATTCATTGATCTTTAGACACAAATAGCAATATCTGTTTATTTCAGTTTAACCTCAAGAATGTTGTACATTTCACAGATTTGTTCTGCCTTATCTATTTAGATTCCCCTGCCAATTCCTGTATCACTACTTCTGAACTATTTTTATCCCCTTTAAGGTTAGATCTGCACCAACAGTTCTTCAGTCATTTTAGAAATAAATAGACAGACTCAATGGTTGCATAATCTGTGTGCCAAGCTGTGGTGGTACTTTCCAATCTATATATTTTTAATCCACATTGAAAATTAATTGAGTAGGGATTTGGCCAAAAAAAGGTGCCAAACAATTTAGGCACATGTTATTGTGTAACATTTAAACTGAAATTATTAAGATTTAAGTTACAATTCTCCCACAGTTACCAAATATAAAAATGCTTAAGAATGGTTGTAATGGAAATAGGCCCTTTCAGTAAATTGGATTTTTCAATTTATTTTTATTTCATACTTGGTGAATGCAGATCTAATAAATGAACTACTAGGATGCAGTAGATATCACAAACTGCTTTTTTTAGGTCCTTCATGAGGATAATTTCTTCTATATCCAAGATAACTCTTTTGTTGCTGAGCCCATTATACAATAGAAATAACATCATTTTTTTTTACAAATATCTGTACTTAGATGGCAATTACAGCTTACTGCAGTGGATCACTTTTCTATTATTTGTTTCAAATATTGATGATACAATGAACATCTTTGAAGGCTGTTGTCAAGTATATTATAAGTAAATCACAAAATAACCAAATTACATTCAAGCCTGCAGTATATCTAATGAAATTTTAATTGCTTACTTTTAGGGGATTACTTCTTCCGAAGCTTGTTGTTCAGGATGGAATTGAAAGAACTGATATTGGAATGCTAGGAAGTGGAATCTACTTCTCCAGTGATTCTCGGTATGATTTAAAATTTAAGGCAATTATTGATGTTATTGTGTAACATTTAAACTGAAATTATTAAAATTTAAGTTACAATTCTCCCACAGTTACCAACTATAAAAATGCTTAAGAATGGTTGTAATGGAAATAGGCCTTTTGGTAATTTTAAGTTATTTAAGGCCAGTGGCAAAGGTAAATTTGAGAAACACACAAGGCTCTATTCATTTGGAGTTATTTAACTGCAGGACTTCTAATTTTTTTTTTTTTTCAGGCCCTAAAAGTTCTTATGCTATTTTGTACAAAATAATTCAATGTTTTTAGTCTTTTAATCACAACATGTGGAGCTTATGGGTCATTCCTTGTTTTCAAAATATTAGGATGTTTAGATTAATTCTTTTTAAATTGAAATTTGACAACCAAAATTAATCAAATTTGATTAATAAGTCAAAACCAATGCAAAATATTAGCCAATATTTATAAAACATTCTTAATGCTTTTTTTTTTTTTTTTTTTTACTATCTTTATTATTCCTACTAACTAATGATGCTCATAATTAGTAAGCTAATTATGAGTTATTACATAAATAGAATTATTTTAATCATTATTGGTATTAATTTCAATTTTTGCTTGATTATCTCTTTTGAAGGATCTCTGCACATTATGCAGTTGCCAGTAAGTCAACAGGTGTTCGTTTAATGCTTGTAAATGAAGTAGCGTTAGGAAAATGCTATACGGAGAAGAAATATAACACTGAATTAAATTCACCACCTGACGGTTACAGTAGTGTGCATGGAATCAGTCAGGAACTTGAAAAGACATCAATGTTTGAGGTAATTGAGAGCAATGCCATATTGATAATTTCTTGATTTTTAAAAATGTATGATCTTAAAAATATTTTATGTGAGCTTCATTTTAACTGTAAACTTAACAAGGATGAAACAACAAACAATGCTTATAAAAAGGATAAAATAAAACAAATATTAACAGTGGGATGTTTTGATGTGTTATACACATCATTTTCTTCATCCAATAAGACTACGTTTGTTTTTTAAATGGAAAATATTGTTTTTATTGTTTAATTCTAGTTATAACTATAATTTATATTTCATAATAATTATGAAACTAAAAATTTATTTTTTATTATAGTAAATTACATCTATTTATGTGTGCCACAGATTCTAGTGGATTGCACCTATTCCAATTTAGTTTGCACACTGGTGCATTTTTGTTAATGCTTACACAGTGTGGTGTCATGCTTACACATTGTGCTTACTAAATGGAGAAAAATAGAATGTTCTAATATAGTATGGGTAATACTGCATTGACTATGAAAGATTAGTAATATCTTTATAAATGTGATACTTTTGCTTCAGAGATTAATAAGATTTTCATGATTGTAAAACTTTTACTTCAGAAACTTGCTAATCTCATTTAATTCACTTTGAACTTGATGACGGATAGATGGAATCTGATAATATCTGCAAATAATGGCGAATTTCTTTTGAGAATTTGCAAGAAAGCATCTGATAAAAAGGAGCTACAGCACATAGCCTAGATTAAAAAAAGAAAAAAAGAAGATAGATTTGTTCAAATTAGTGTGTGTGCTTATCCCTATCATCTATTTTATATTTTTCTCTTGATAATGAGTTTATTATGAATTAGACTTTTTATCAAATAAGTATATAATATAAATACATGATCAAGACTTTGCCTGACATCATTCCTCATGTTCAATGTACAAGCATAGACACCATCAAATGGCTAAATACACATGTGCTGTTACCAATGGATGGTAATAGAATCTATAAATGGAAGGAAGCCCATTGTATGTTCATTTTCCCAAGAGTCTTATTTTCACACTAGAGTTAGCTGGCAGCAATAACCGTACCTCCTGCTTGAATGCTGCTCTGCTGACAACTACTTTTCACGATCTTGAAAACGAGGTTGCCTCCCTGCAGAGACCACTTAAGTTCTTGTATAACTGGAAGTGTTTATTTAAGTAAAGAACGAAAAAATGAACAATTTTCTAGAAATGTCAAAAGCTTTCATTTTTTTTATGCAAGAATTAAACCTGATTTAATGAATTAGATTTCAGAAATAGCCATTGAACTCTGAAAACATTTTACTTTTAAAACCATAGCCTGACTGTCTTCACTGCATAATTGCCTTGTTAAATATAGAGGATTGATAACTATATATAATAATGAATTCAACATGACATACCTATAAGAGAATCCATTTTTCCACAATCTGCTATGTTCAGTATATGCACCATTACATTAGACGATTGCACTGCAAAATAGTTTCCATTGTAGAAGACTCCATTGTAAGGATATCGGGAATACAGGACCACTCCTCCTTTGTAACTTTCCAAAGTCTGATCAAGTGTGCTGCAACACCGATTTCTCAGAGCATGCTTTATTAAACCAAACCCACAGAAGTTCATTGACTTGCATCTGGGGACTTGACAGGGTTATGTTAGAAAGGTATGGCCTTGATCCCAGTTTCTAGCATCATTCATGCATAAAAAATCTAAGTACTGGTTCTGGCAGTAGGGCTAGCAGCTTTATCCTGATGGATATGGACAGATGTTGTGTCATTTCCATAGAGGGTCGGGATTTCCCTGGTGTAAATTGGCCTCATTGTGTTTTCCTGATAAGAGGCAGCATTGATTTTCATATTTCGTCCCACCCTTCATATCTGCAATTTGCACCTATGGCAATATCGAGCGATGACTGTGAAGCCTTTGGGATATGATCCTTTTATTGCCGAATGAAATTGCACCACCCTTTCTCTGCTAGAACCAGTACGTATATATAAATGTATATAAGATCACAGTCACTTGAGATAAATCCTTGCTTCATGCAAGGTTGCCACAAACTTCCATTTGTGCCCAGCAAGGTACTTTTTGCAGAATTTGCAACAATTTGTTTTTTACTCAACTTAATGGCAGTGAAGAAGAGCATGTCCTTTCGCCTTGTGAATCTTCTTTAGTCCCAAACATTTTTGGATGACCTTAGAAACATGGTTATGATATTCCATACCTGCTCGCCATGCAACATTGAGTTGGAGGGTTTTCATAAAGGACCATGTGTCAAATCCATATTAATACCCACGATGTTACTTTAGGGCATTGTCTGTTTCGGTGGGTGCTGGTTGGTGATTCTTGTCCTTTAGGCCTGGACACTTTACCTGATATATCACCTTCGAAGTGACACACTTAACTTATGGTAGGTCTTTCTTTTGAAACTCTTTTATGATCTAATAATAAAATTAGTAATTAAACTTTGTAATTAAACCGTGTAATTAAACTTTGCGCGGAAAAGGGCTGTAACATAGACTTCCCAAAAAGCATTTAATTTAGGAGCCATGTCAATGAAACTACCACATTAAAGCATCTATCAGAATGTGTAGGTATGGAGATGTGGATAGCTGACATTTTCACTTATCATGCGAAATGGTTAGTGTGCAGTCAAATTTGTTATTATATATAGCTATCAACCCTCTGTACATCCATAGCTTTTTTCAAAAACAGATCCTACCATTTATTTCACAATATTATTGGAATGCAATTATTATTAGTAAAAAATGTTGAGATGAACTTTAGGAAAAAATTCCAAAATATGAATCAACAAAAAGAAACAAAGTGAAATAGAATTCAAACTATTAAATTAAAATTGAATGAACACTGCTGGTTACAGGATTGCTGCAGAAATTAAAAAGTAATCATTTAACATTATATTTAATTAAAATGCCTGAATAACTACCTTTTCTATAATTGAATAGGGTGATGAATTTGTAATCTACTCCACAACACAACAACGAATGAAGTATTTGATTGAATTTTCACTGAATGATGAAGTTGTGAAAGAAAATGTAAAAAGTACATTAGTATGTAATGAAGTGGAAGAAAATGAAGGCTCAGTTTTTCTAACGGATAGAGATGAAAAATGTGACACAAGTAAGTCAATATTTATCCTTTTAAATGAATTAAGTAAGGAATGGTTTTGTTGTTTGTTTATCTGTTTGTTTACACCCCTCTTCTCTTAACAATGTCATAGTTTTAATTAATATTGATTTATTATGAAGTCAGTATAGGCCTATATCACAGTGGGCTTCGTCAAGCTTATGAAAGTTGTTTGCTATGACTTTTAAAATTTCACTTAACAGTAGTAGATAACGTTAATGAACACTGATAATTCTTTTATGTCAAGAATGCAATTAAAAGTAACAATTAAAAAAGAAAATTTCAAGTTACATGTGCTTGCCAAAGTCATTGTAGAAAGTTCTGCAGGGTCATTCAGTCCCAGTAAATACATCATCTCTGTTCATAATAAATTTGAATAATTTTGATGCCATCATCAGACTTACCATATTGGTCCGAATATAGCATGACCTCGATTATAACATGACCCCCAATTTTTCGAAATCATTTCAAGAAAAATCAAAAAATCAAAAGAAAATTAAAATGTAGGCTACAAGCAATTTTTATTTACACTACAATGAATGAATAACCTAAAATTTCATTTATGTGTAGAGTATTATTTGTTCTTTCACCTAGCGGCACGTAGAGGACTTTCGGGATATTATTCTAACGGAAATCCTCAGGAACGCAGAATAAAGTTAGTTGTATAGTAAAAATTACAATAATCGTAAAAATAATCGTAAATTATGATGATTAAACAAATGAGAAACGAAGCTGAACTAGCAGATAACTGATAAGAGCGCGGCGCAGGAGGAAATGCTGCGGAGTTGTATTGCAGTTGGTCTACGTTCAGGCGCTATTTAAAATGCAAGACTGCGAAAATAATGTGAGTGCTGTTTTGAGATTGTATTTTCAGAAAAAAAACCTCGCGCTATATTCGGGCCAATTCAGTAAATAAGAATAACTGATTAGAAGAAAAATCTGAGCATCATCAGTCATAAAGAATTGAAAAACTTCCTTATTCTGTCAAAGCTTGCTATTTGCTTTTTGTGTTTATGATTATGTTTCAAATCTTTTTTGATACTTCAGTTGCCAAAGATGTAAAAGTGGAGATGTGAATTTCTATTATTATAATTGGCACTGCACAGTTTTCTAGTTGATGCTTTGTACAAAAAAAGAGTGTTAAAGAAAATTAAGAGCCAGTGAAGTAACAAGTTCTTCTTAACAACTCCTTGAAACAATATGATCTTCCTGGTATTTTTACAAATTCTAATGAAATACATTATTTTCCAGAATTGTAGATATTCATTCTTCAAACTTTAATGCTATAAATAATATCCTTTACATATTAGTGAGGTAAGTGAGCCTTACCTCACTTCTCCACTGCTCAAAACACCATTGCACGGTACAATCGGAATGATCCAGATGGTGCAATTCGATGAAGTTTCCAGCCTGCCTCTTGCAATCCAATGTTACAACCTTTCTTAAATTCTATCATTTATTCAAAATTACGCTGAATTCATTGTCGAGGCATGCTGAGGATTCAGAGACCTGCACTCCACACAACAATCGTTTGATTGCCTTTGATATGACCATAAGTCATAGCAGTACTAATGCCTCTGGTGGCAGTTCTCAGCAGGTAATCATAAGCCAACTGCAATCAGTTGCACTACCTGTGACAGTGCTGTATATTGAGTTTTGTCGTTCTGGGTGTGCTAAATTTTTTTGCAATGAATATATAATGAGATGGAGTGTTTATGAAGAATTACAAAAGAAGAGATTTTTATTTTTAATTATTAAGTAGTTGCTATTTATGTTTAATAAATTTAAAACAAATGAAAGCTTTCTAAGCATTTTAGCAATAATTTGGAAATCTTGTTAGATGGTAAGAAAATTACTAATTATGATTACTGATATTGAGCTGAATTTAGTTACTTGAGTGGGACAGTTTCTCTACAAAAGTTACTTTATTTCATTTTTAGGTATTGAAAATTTTCTGTCCAGAAGGGATCCACTGGCAGAAATGACAGCTGGTCTTCAGTCTTCAAACAACACGTCTTTGCCATTAAAAGCAGTTCACATTAGAGCCCGTTTGGTAGACTTAGCATCACAGGTATTAACGAATTAATTTCTTAGTTTCATTATTTAAAAGATCATGGAATATTCATCTTGTTTCTGTCTTGAAAAAAAAACAAAAAAATTGGACAGATTGTGAATTAAAAAGTGAAACTTAAAATTGCCAAAATGTATTTAATATATATTTTCTGGATAATAACATTATATGGAACAAGTATTTAAGTTCAGTGCAAATAAAATTATAAGAGTATTCATGTATCAGATGTTTATTATAACACAAAAATTATTAGCTGCGCAAGCATTTATTGAATACAAGTGGAATACAAAATTCTGGAAATCATCATCCTGGGTTAAGTATCTTTGTCATGAGTGATGATAGGTTGTTAAGACTAAAATACTTTGATGATTTTTTAAATGTCTTTCCCACTACAATTGAATATCGGATAGATAAAATGAAATAAATTTGTGTTCATGAAAAAATTATATAACCAGAAATACAAAGTGCTTAGTCTAGGAGATAGATCTGTAGTTTTGTAGTCAGATGTAAATTATAATTTCTTCAATTATTCATGCAGATTTAAACTATCCTGTAGTGAATAGTATAGTAAGGAAATAGTTGTTTCACCAAATACAACAAATATTTATTTCTTTATCTGAAATAAAACTGGGTGCTTCTGCAAAACACTATTATGAATATGTTAATTCATTTGTCCAAAGCTAAATCATAATATTAATTTGTGAAACACCTATGGAATAATCTCTATATTTCTTTACAGAATATCACAGGTAAAAATTGAAAAAAATTATAAAATTATAATCTGATCTTTGAACTTACAAATGCAGGTTTTTAATACTTTTGAATCTTGTGAAGAGAACCATTATTCATGACATTTTAAGAAACTAATTAAGTAATGTAAAAACTAGGATACATAGTAAAGCACAGAATATTGAGCTGCTGTGGTCATTCATCACAAGGTTGATTCCATTTGGGCAGAATACAGAACTAAAATCTGCATCTGTTCACATGTATCTTACATTTTTGCAGCAGTGCTGAAAATCAAGTTTAATTAAAGCTTGTAGAAGATTAAAACTTGTAAGGGTAATAATGATGCAGAGCTAATTATTTTTTTTTTATTATGAGGAATAAAATTATTTACAAAATGAACTTCTTCTTCTTGGCATTTAATGAAACATGAGTGATAATTTTAGTTCACTGTTCTTCCTTAGGAAAACATAATCTTAACTCAGTTCTATAATAATTTCTTCTTAGACGCACTGTATTCACTCACTTAATTTCTAGTGATTTCACTAGAATATTCACTAGGCAGTTAAATGACTCCTTAATTTTAATTTGCACTTATGACTTTGAAGCACAATAAAAATAATAATAATATTGACTTTAGAGTATCTCACCTAAATGATATTTAATCGATGCACTTAATTTCTCTTAAATAAATATTAAACTTGATTCTCACTTTGAATCAAATAAATAATATCACTAATATAATTTCAAAATTCCTTTACTTAGGAAATTTGTTCCTGGAGCACTAATTTTAATTTTAATTTCTTCTCCTTAGAAATTAAATTTTATCACTGTTGCACTAAGATAATTTCAAATTCCTTTACTTAAGGAATTTTATTCCTGTATCACTAATCCTCTTATAGTATAATTGACAATATTTCAATCCCGTTGTCTTCTAATTTCTTCTAACACAAAATAATAAATATAAACAGTTTACTTACAGTTTGTTGATTGTATTCTAATGGTGACTTCTTATTCAATAATGAATCTTTACTTGCATTCATCACTGATTCAAACTTCCCTCTCATGCAGTGGTTTAACCTCCGGCTTCTTCTTGTAGACGTTGTGGATAAATGTTCCGCTTTTTGTCTCGTCAGTGGAATTATGCCTTTTACTTTGTTGTTTCTTCCTTGCTTTAGTTTGATAACTTCTATCTTCTGCATAATTTGACTCTGTCCTTTGAAGCTTATATCTCATAGCCTTATACTTCCTCACCCCTTTCAATCTTCGTTCGATGAAGCGCTTCAAATTTCCCGGTCTTCACACGCTTTCTAGTTGCCTCTCGCAGTTGCCAACCGCCGTGTTTGTCTTGCGTCATTGTTCATCATATACTCTGGAACCGGCATGTCACCATAGGTCTTACCATTGACACTCTCAAATACTCTCTGTTCCAAACGAGGCACTCCCTCATTCTTAAATACTTCATATGACGTAATATTTAAAATATTAATTTATTATTTCCTTTTTACAAATTTACTATTCAAATTATGTTTGAAGCATTAAAAATAATTCCTCTAATTTTAAATATAAAATTATCCACAAAACTCAATTAAAACCTTTGAGTGTTTGCACATAAATTTCAGTTATGCATCAATGATCTCTTGAAAAGCTGTCTTATTTGGTATGGCAGGGACAATGCATTATCATAGGAAGATAGAAGCTGCCTGAAAAAAACTTGCTTTGTCCTTTAAATCTTGCTGAAATTGTGTACTCTTATTAATCACAATCATTAAGATGAGTTCCATGCTAGGAGGCTGAGGATGATTCTTCAAATATTCAGGTAAAATGGAACTCAAAGAAAAAAAATTGAAGGAGCAATGTACAAAGGAAGATTTGGAGATGAGTTAAAGCATATAAACTGCTGTCTTGAATCTTGAAAAGTTCAAGAGAAAATAGATTCTGAATAATAAAGCCATATAAGATAATAATAGTTGGAAGAATAGCTATTTGAAGGGTCTTTTGAACGGACAACAGAAGAGTGTCATAAAACCAGTTCTATAAAGTTATATATAAAACGTTGTGATAGAAGTGACAAGTTAAGATAATTATAATGATTTGACCACTCAGCAAGTTGTTCTATTGGCAAAAGAACTAAATAAGTGGCTGCAGTCACCATGAAAGCAGTAGAATGTGAAAAAATGAATAATGAATAACCTCCCTATTAAAATAGGGTTCAGCATATAAGAATAGATGCAGATAATTCACCTTGTAGAAAAGAGAAGAATATCTTGATTTAGAATATCTAAGTACTCTAAATGGAGTACTTAGAGATGCTCTTGAAAGAAGTGAATAACCGCTGGAGGTGTTAGGTATTTCAGCAGAATTCTTTGGAACTGAAAAAGGCTGATGGATTAGATAAGAGAGTTTATGGGAATAGAATATAGATATAAAGCAGTTCCTCAGAAGCAGCCTCTTAAGCTGCTGACAATCCAAATAGTGGTGTAAATTGAGTTCCATATTTCTTGAATGCAGAAATATTCATTGAAATAAAAAAAAAAAATATGGATATGGTAAGAAAAAATTCAAATTCATGAGAGATAGAAGACGAGTTGATAAGTATCAATGCCATTTCTAAAAGCAGAGTTACCATTACATACATAGGCTTTCTGATGTGAAAGAGTTATTGACAAGGCCAGCTGACAATTGTTGTAGTGCCTTTTATATGCCTGTCTTAGAGAGGATACTCATTATCTTGTCTTATTTGTGTTTGTTCTACTTTTGCATTAATAATGGCTTCCAGGAAATGGATGTATAGCTATTATATTGTAATGTTTGTTTGTGGGTACAAAGGACAGCAAAACATTCGGAATGGAGTGTTTGGAAGTTCTATATTCTTTATTTTAAAACAGGGGTTTTTATGCAAAAAATAATAGTTGGAAACAAAGAAATCACCTGCCATTGGTAGGTTTTGAAAAACAAAAAGGAAATGGTTAAAAAAAAGAGACGAAGGGTTAAAAGGTGAAGGGGCATGGTGAGGTCGTTGAACTGGACGATCATAAAACTAACGGTCACTTTCAACGGAAAAATACTGAGAGAATAGAGTTTAGTTAAAAATACAATATATATAATAAATAAATAAATAAAAATAAATCATTACAATATGTATAGCAATCGTATAGCTGTTTCCTGGTTTTAATATGCAAGATTTTTTACTTTAGTGTGCAAATTTATTCTCATTTAAACTCATTAATCTTTTAATCATTTCATTTTAATTTTCTCCCATTATTTTAATTTTTATTTTATGGTTCTAACTTTTTGTTTTGTGAAACCCTTTCAGCTTTATATTTTTATATCAAACCCTCTCTTTATTAATCAAATTGAAAAAATAAGAAGAACTAAATTCATAAAGTGATTTTAAACACCTTCACAACCTATCATGTGAGAAAATCTGGTGTGAAGGAATGATCAAGATAGACCTAATTAGAATTTAAGATTTTAAAAAAATTCGAAAGTGGCTGTAATGTTCTAAATTTATGGGAAAAGGGTTTGTGAGCAACACATGTGAATGATTGGCTTAAAATGTGATCATCATAGTCCTCTTTGGATGGTTGGTACAGATATGAGTCTTGGATCATTAAGAAATGTACTGGTGATGGTGAGGATGGAATGCTTTTAAAAACTATCATAGTGTTTTGATAGCATTTAAGGCTAATATAAGAATTAAATATTTTGGATTTGAAGAATCAACTAAATGGGAGAGGAAGAACCATTGGAAGGAGAAGATATTCAAAGATATATGAGAATAGTGATGCTGTCATGAAGTCCTGTGAGAAGTACATAAAATCTTGGCAAATAATTTAGGACTTACTAAATGATATCTGTCCTCACTGGGACACAGAATAAGAAGGACACAAAGATCAATGACAGAAAGATTGTTACTCTAATGGCAAGTCCATTGTGAGTATTATCCAATTAATAGTTAAAAGCTGGAAGGGGCTTTTGACAATAGGATTAATGTTATTCTTATATCCTAAAATGATACATTTAATCCTTCAGAAAAAGATGAGGGATTAATAGTTATCTGTCAATATTATGATAATTTTAGTTAGAGTAGAAGAGAACATTCATGTCAAAAGACAAAGAATTGAGAATGGGATATATAGAAAGAGAATCATATTTGAAGATATAGAATTAGTGAAACTGGTATTAAAGCCCATGTCCTTGATAACGTATGTTAATTGTTAAGATAACATAAGCTTTAAAAACAAAGAAGTTGAAAGCAAAGTGAAGGTCTTAAGATATAAATTGTATGCCAATAAGTTGTGAGAAATTTTAACTATCTTACTTTTGCTGATAAAGACTTTTCCTACACACCATCTTCAAAGTTCTTCATCTAGGCTGTTACTGTTTATCAGAAGTAGTACCATTGTTGGAAGCAATCTTATAGATCATATTCTGTATTATGCATAGCTCATCCATCATAGTTGCTTGTAACATTCAGAAATCACCACTCCTTCAGCTATTGAAACAAGTAGAAGTTTCAGAAGACATACCTAGGAAATCTTGTACGTCCTGTTCCAAAGATTAACACTATGCTTTAAACTAACAAAACTGTTGGATTCTTGGGAGGTGCATGAATGCTCATCTTGGTATGCAACTTCTATCATCTGCAGACTGCCTTTCATCTGTTGCATTGCCCAATGTAATACAGAACTTGATGTCTATCCTGTGTGAAACAGTGCTATCACAGTCAGTGATGACATGTCATACTAGATTGATGTTCAGTCTCCACTGCTTCCAAGTGCATGTGAATATTGTGGTATTACATTCATCAACATGTCTACAAGACATACCTACAGTCTGAGGCAATGTACAAGTATTTTAACTTTTCTTGGAACTTATTGATTGTACTTGTATGTAGTTCATGGCAGTGAAGTATAGCATAGACACTGAGTTGTTGATGTGACACATATGCTGGAATGAAGGGTCTAATGAGAGCAATCAAACTGGGATGGAAGCACATCCATTCACTATGTAAATGCCATTAATTGGCGACATTAAGTTAATTTAAATTTTACAAAACTGTTGTAAAATTTAAATAAACTTCATCTCGCTAATTAATGGCATTTACATAGTGAATGGATGTGCTTCCATCCCATTTTGATTGCTCTCATTATTAGAGAGCATTGTTATTAGGCATCATATGCTAGCATTACAAACAAATAAGAAACAAGCTGTGCTCGGACATGCTTTTATATGATATGTTTAAGTAGCTAGTAGATTTGCTTTTATAAATTTGATTACTTTGTTCACCTTTAAAATGAATTTATTTTCTTATTTAGAGATATTTTTAACAGAATACACAACAAACTAATTAATGATAAAGAAAAGGGAAATTACCCATCATGCACATAATGACAACAAAACAAAACAAATTCATGTCAAGAGCTTGTCAATGAATAGAGTTGAGACGACCGTTTTATCATCTTTATGATTCTTCAGCCAAACTTACCACTTCAATGACAAGCTTTGAAGGCATGAAGAATATGTGGAATCTATACTCGCTCCCTACTATGGGCTCCGGCGCAAGCAAACTAAGAGAAATAAATTACCTGTTGCTTAACAGGATTTAATAATGTGCCCCTCAACTTTCGGGACAAGTGCAAGTACATTACAAACAAAAAGCCACAACAAAGTAAAAGTTTTTAAAGAAATAAAGCTTAACATGCAGATGAAGATGTCATCAAAGTGGTAAGTTTGGTTGAAGAATCATAAAGATGATGAAACAGTCATCTCAAACTCCACTTCGTTGAGAAGCTCTTGGCATGAATTTGTTTTGTTTTGTTTTCATTATGTGCATGATGGGTAATTCCCCTTTTCTTTAACATCTTCATCTGCACTTTAAGCTTTATTTAATTAATGATAGCTTTGTACTTAGTTGGACTTCCTGTGAATTGGATTTTTACTTGCTTCTAATTTACAATTTTTATTTCCAAATAACATTTTTGTTTCTTAATGTGATTGTTATTGCCTTTGAGTCTTAACATATTGGGTAACCTTGGCTGTGTTTTAAATTTTAAAAAGTTTTATAATTCTTTGATAGTTGTTCCAGTGTGGAATAAAAGGTTAATTTTCTGAATATTATTGATTATGATTTCTCTGAGATTCTTTTCTTGGTCTTGATTTCTTATAATTATATGTCTTTATTTTAGTGTTTATTCGAGACAAATTCCTCTTTTGATAAAGTGCAAAGCAGATGAAGGGAGTTGTAGTTACATGTGTTTTATTATTCTTACATTTGTATTAAGAAACATCATTCCAGTTCCTAGTCTAGAGGAACTTAGATAATATTCTCTTCCAGAGTAGACATTTTCTGATGGGCAACTCTGTTTTTGTTTTAGGTTGTTGTGTTTCAGGAATACTTTAATGAAGGCACAGTCCCCATTGAGGCAAAGTATGTTTTTCCATTGGATGACATGGCTGCTGTTTGTGGTTTTGAAGCCTGGGTGAATGGCATTTGCTATGTTGGTGAAATCAGAGAAAAGAAATTAGCTCACAAGCAGTACAGTGAAGCCGTGAAAGCTGGCCATGGTGCTTATTTAATGGATGAAGAAACACCGGTAGGAAGAAATTTATTATATATTTTATAAAAGTTAGTCATAGTAAAAAGTTCAGGGCTCTCATTTTGAAATGAAATCTTTAAAAAAAGAATATTATATGTATATTTTATAACCCCTCAATTATTTTTTTCTCATATCGTTTTTTATAATCAAGTTCCAAATTATAAGGGAATCTTGTTTTTATTAAAATTTTGAAGAAACTGCTATCTCATAGAATCACTTCTCATCAGTGAGGATCACTCAAAGACTTGAAAAAAGAAATAAAGAAAGATAAGATTAGATAAATGTTTGTATATAAGGGAAAATGAGAAATACTTTGTATACTGGTACTGAGAAGCAATTAATTGATAATTGTAAAGAATAGTGATTAGTAATAATAGTAAAAGTATGGATTAAATTCCCTAAAAAAATTTTTTTAATTTACCATCAATTGAATTCTGACAAAATGAAAAACATGTTTTCATATATTTCATAAGTGAAAACGTGTTAAGTTTTTCAAATAAAAGCTGGTTATTTTTAATGTTTTGTATTTAATTTCTATAATTACTCCACCTTCACATTAAAATTGCTTCATTTACTTTCTTTGTCTAAAATAAATATCAAGAGCCATAAGATTCCCTGAAGCTGATACAGTGAAACCTGTCAAGTTGACCACCTTTATAAGTTGACCACTTGTCTAAGTTGACCTAATTGACCAGGAACGGAATGGCTTAATTACTTTAACATTGAGTGAACCCTGTATAAGTTGACCACCTGTCTAACTTGTATGTTGACCAGATAATTAGGTAGAATTTGTCACAAAGCATAGCTCAAAACCTTTGTAAGTTGACCACTTCCAGAATGTTTTCTATGTCTTTCTAACAACTTTTAAACTGCATTTTTTTTTCTAATTTTCTAAAGAAAGAATTGTTAAGGAGCGTTTTAACGTCCATTCCACAGACGAAACTACTTTGAATTTCGCCGACAACTAGGGGGAAGTACAAATGTACAGTATGTGTGAAGTACAAAACCCTTAACACATACACTAAGTTTATTACACCTATGCAAAATGTATTATTGTAATAATAAATTGAGTTTCATAATTAAATTAACTTGTTTCTGTTCAACTTACTACTGTAGATTTACAGTAGTATCTATGACATTATCCAATAATTAATACATATGTATAATTAATGTTTAACCCTAATAAGCAATATTATTCCTATTTTGTATCATTTTGATTTCATATTTTATTTAATTTTGTAGTACTATACAATGTATATGTATAGTAGTAGTACATGGATGAGAAAATACGAAAATCAAAAAGTAAGTGTTGTACCCTTGCTAAGTTGACCACCTGTCTAAGTTGACCACGAAAACGTGGAACCACTGGGTGGTCAACTTAGCAGGTTTCACTGTATTGCGTTAACCATGCTTGTTTTCATTCTCCTTAATTTGATTTTCATTAAATAAGTAAACAAAAAGGATATTTATGAAATGAAATGAAAAAAATATCTTTTATCTTTCTGTTTCAGGAGGTATTTACTGTCAGTGTTGGAAATCTACCACCTAATTCACGCATTTTAATCAAGATTACCTATGTTGCAGAGTTGTCACTTGAAGATGAACTAATTAGTTTTATTATTCCATCAAGTGTAGCCCCTTGGGAACAAAAGAATGCATTCAATGTAATAACTCAGGTATATTAGTTTTTAAATAGTTGTCATAATTTGCTTTTTCTTTTTTTTTCTTTCTTCCCTTTTTATTACTGTTTGTCATCATAATATTCATACAATGTTTAACTTTTCAGGAAGAGATTGAGAAAATTCAAGTAGAGAAAGCCAGCAATGTTTCTGTTCATGTACATATTGAAATGCCATTTGATATTAAAAATATTTCTTGTCCTACTCACAAGATTTTATTGAAGGTAACTTTTCTGTCTAATTACTCAACATGTTGATGTCTTATTTATTTTGAAGTATTGATTTTATTTAATATGAGGTATTAAATAATTTAATGTATTTTCCCTTTGTTTTGTTTTTAAGAAAACTGCAACTAAAGCTACAGTAAGAATGGCTCCTGATGAAAATTTACATCATGATTTTCAGCTTCTTGTTAAGCTTTCAGAAATTCATGTTCCAAGAATGTGGGTTGAAAATAATTTAGAACATGATTCACAGGTATCTTTTTTTTCTTTTTGTTAATTTTGAACATAAAAATTTATAATAAATGTTTGCTAAACTTACTACTTTTCATTGATTGGTTGATTGATTTGTTTACTTCTGAATAAGATACAATGATAAATTCAGTGCTGGCAATGGGAATAAACAATGAAATGTATGAAAGATTGAAATGAGGAGATGTTAAATTTCCAAGTTAATGATGACCTTGTAGGACCATTTGGAAGATGTTATTAGAAGGGGTTGAGAATTCTGTTGCAAGATAATTAAATGACCACTAACACATATGATAGGTTGGCTATCAACTGTAGATTGACCATACTTAAGGTACAACAGAAAAGTGAAGGGTTACAGTATGTTCCAATGTTTTAGCTTGAAGAGGGTGAATTATTGGATTAAATTAAGAGATGATAGTATTGGAGATTGGAAATCATATTGGTTGAAATGTAATTTCTCCCAAGTTACTAACTGATTTGCTTGCAGAAAGATATTGCACCAAACCTCAGAAGGATAGAAGTTTTAACAGATTCAAAGATCAGCATCTACAAAGAATGGCTGTAACTAATAGTACAGCTAACTCATGAATTTTCGTTAAATGCTGTGGACAACAACATATTCCTAATTATATGCATGCCACATCATATTGAATAGTGTTTCAAAATGATGGAAACACTTCCTTATTATGACTTAACCAAGAAAGCTATAATGACATGAAATTCAGCAATTTGAAGAAAAAAAATCTGAAAGTTTGTTTAAGGAATATTTTTTTTTTGCCTTTCAGGAGACATTCCAAAAATTATTCTTAATCCTGCATATTGTAAACAAAATCTTGATAACAGTGGTCAGAAGGAAAAAAATTAAAACAATGAATCCTCAACACTATAGCAATCATAGACAGTAGCTTGCTGATCAGAGTGTGACAAGAAATGAATATGATTTGATATTTGGCAAGCAACATGAGATTTGTAAATTCAGCTTGTAAAATAGTATTTCAAGCTTTCAGATATTTCCTTCCAGTTGTTATATTTCATGGTATTGTAGTATTTTTGATTATTTTGCATTAAAAATAAAAAATGCTACCAGACATAAACATGTGTGTCTGTTGATTACATAAATGGCTTTGCTTTTAAGATGACCTACCTAAAAAATAAAAAGTTAAAATCAAAGGTTGATCTGATCAAAAATTCCATCCCCATGTTACTTAAAATAAAATATCAAATTGCTTGGACTTTCTAGTGCTACCAGATAATATGTGGTGCTCTTTTACAATGTTATGATGGTTTTGCATTAAGTACAGAGTGGGCAGAAAGTCCATATACCTTTGGATATAAATGTATGGTATGGAGAAAGTCATATATATATATATATATAACATTTTTGGAAATAAGTTAGTCAGTGAACAATGGAAGCAACAATGAAACAATCACTTGTGAGCAATCGAATAATGACAATAATCAAAGAAACAAGTAGTGACGGAAAGTGTAGCAGATTTAAGCATATTCTTGATTGAAAAGCATTTAGTGACTGCAGTTTGGATTCACGAATGACCACATACAGAACAAACACTTTAACAAATTATTACTAATTTTCAGCTGCGATTTTGGAAGGCACCACCATGCAAGAGAACAATATTGGCATGGGAATTGAAGACTTTTACGGCAGGATCTGTGAAGGATTCACATTGGACAGGAAGACCATCAACACTTTTGGAAGTGCTAAAATGCGATCTTCCATGAAGTCGACTCAAAAGTGTGCTGCTGAATTGGATATCTCCTGGTCAACCATGAGAGACCACATGTAAAAAGATTTGAAAGTGAAACCTTTTCACCCGTTGCTAGTGAATGCGCTATCAGATGTGGATTTAACACGGTGCGAAGAAGCATGCAATCTGCTTCTCCAGCATTTCTCAACAATAGAAGATCAATGAAGAGTTCTGTTTAGTGATGAATGTGCTATCTGTAGAAGTTCGAAAGATCAAAACGCTTATTTTTGATCATAAGAAAAATCCACATTTCTTTCAAGAACTCGAACAAAATCCACAGCACATTATGATTTGGGCAGGTGTAACATAAGAACGTCTGCTTGGATTGTATTTCTTCAGTGGCCCAGACGACTTATCAGCATATGATTAATGAATGGTTGCTGTCTGAACTCCAGTTGAAAGGCACAGCTGACACTGTGTGGCTTCAACAAGACGGAGCATCAGCTCATTTAGCCATGAGAGTGCGATTGCACCTTGATGAGCTTTTCCCAAACAGGTGGATTGGGCGGAGATCTGAGAACTTTCCTTCACCTTTACCATGGCCACCACACCAGATAATTCTCTATAGAGAATCATTTAACAAAGTCCGCAAACGAGTATGTTTCCCACTCTTAGTTGCAGATTGCTGTGTGTAATGCCTTCACGACTGTGATGCCATAAATGCTACAGAGACTGAGCATATGGACCTAGAGATGCATTCGTCTGTGCAGAGACCATGGAGGAGTGCATACAGATGTTTTGTATCCATAATAGTCGCATCAATGCATTTCAAATCCAATTTACTGATGGGTATATAGAATTTTCACCCACTCTGTAGATCAATCTTATAGTGACAGATTCCTTACAATCCGATCTTTATTACACGAATGTCATTGGAGAAATTCTGAAAAAATTAGGTATTACATTTTTTTTTAATATAGCATTTTATATTGGATAGAAATAATATAATATTTTATGAGGGATTTTTCTTCCTTCAGGTGACATTGATTTGATATTTCAACTCGGTTCCTTGAGCCTTCATCAGGAGATCTTTGAGAATTACATTAACTTCTGTGCTGCTGTTTTATCATTGTTTAGGAGAAGACAATGTCACGGCCTTCTTCTCCAAGACATTGCAAACACATTGATATAATGGAGGAGAGGGTACAATGAAGGCCTTAGCAGGATAATCCCTTTTGGACATGTTTTTAATTGGGGGGGGGGGGGGGAAATGAGAAATGGACAAGTTAAAAGGGAGAGGGAGAAATGAATTGGTATGTTTGTTTAAAAAACCAAAAGAGATAAATAAAGTAAGAAAAAAAGAACAAAGGAAAAAATAATAATAATAATAAAAATATATTTATCTTTTTTTCTTCTTTGCTCTTTTTATCTTACTTCATTTTTCTCTATTTGGATTTTTAAAAAAATACCAATTCATGTCTCTCTCCCTTTTAACTTGCCCATTCCCCATCCCATCCTCCCCACACAATTAAAAACATATTCTGAAGGCCTGCCCTGTTTATGCCTTCGCTGTCCCTATCCTCATTTCAAAGTGCTTAAAAAATCTCGGAGAATAAGGCCACAAAATTGTCTTGAAAACATTGATAAAACAACAGCACAGAAATTCATGTAATTCTCTAATATTTCCTGACAAAGACTCATGCAACCAAGCAGAAATAACGAATCAGTTTCACCTGTAGTGAGAAAAATCCATAAAAAAAGATTAAATTATTTGTATCGAATTATCATGGCCTACTCCTACTTCAAATTCAAATTATATAACTTTTTATATTTTTTTTCAGGCTTGCATGCTGACCTTTTATCCAGAATTTGAAGCAGAAACAGAAGATTCCAATACTGTCATAGCTTTGGACTGTTCCAATTCAATGAATGGAGAAGCATTTTCAAATGCACAAAAGCTGGCATTGTTGTGCCTCCATAATTTACCCTCAAATTGTAGATTTAATGTGGTTTTATTTGGAACAATATTTGTGGAATTATTTCCAGAACACCAACCAAAAATAATGCAGACTATTTACGATGCAGAGCAATTTATTCAGGTAAGTTTCTTAAATGATGTTTTTCTTTGTGTGAAGGATTAAAGTTCATAAAGTGAAAACATTTCTATTCAGTTTTTAAAAAGGATTTTTTCTCATTTCATATTAAAATGATTTTTATTTTGACTTTTCAATTAAAATGGCAAAGTCTGTAATCCTTGCAAGAATAAATAACACAAAAATTTTGCAAACACTAATGTTTGGTGATAATAGGTGATTTACATTGTACTTTTTGAACTCATATTCTTTGTATGATGAAGTTAATTTAACTAGCTTTCAGTTCATCATGTTGTTTGAAATGACGGTCTTTTAAACATTTATAGAATTATAGTATAGGTAGTTACCAAATGAATTCTGTTAGAATGCTTTTATCTTGCAATATTCAAGTGTGCAGCATCAGTAAACAACAATGATCCCTTGTAGTCCGATGGTCAGGGTGGTGTCTGTGCTGCGTTGTTGCAGAGTGTATCACCATTCTGAATATGGTAGCAGAACCCTAAAGCATCATAAAAAAATTGGGTGGACATTTCGGTTCCTGTAAAATAAAGTGCAACTACATTGTTCAGCTAGTTTGAAATTGCTTCAATCGCATACCTTATTACTATTAGGTTGTCTGTCATATTTTATTAATAAAAAATAAATATATTCATTTTTCAACTTATTCTTATTCATTCAGAGGCGAAATTAAATATTACAATAATGGGGAAAGTATTGGTAGTAGGCCTATTATGTGATTATAGGATGATGTGATGTTTATTATGGACACAGATGGACATACTGCTGTAATATACATGGACAATGTGCAAATTTATTAAACAATGGAGGCATAACAATTGTTATAATTACACATTTTATCTAACAGCATATAAAAGTACAGTTTAAGGAAAAGGATTATGGCAATCTAACACATTTACACTGTGACAGTTGCAAACCTACAACATTTTTTCTCACGACAAATGCACCTACGACTTGAACTTTTTACACAAGAACAAGCTATGTTGTCTTCTGGTACTGGTCTCATCACCCTTAAAGGTAATAGTAATCCATGAATGTCTTTGTAACCAAATGATAACGGGTTAATGACTTCTCAGCATGTACGCAGTGTATCTGTTGGTATGGTGTATAAAATGCCCTCCTCAGTATATGGTCTCTAATTCCATGACTTGTTGGTGGAAGGTCTTCTACCCTACAACTTTTGCTTTGTTGATACATCCAATATCTTAATTCATCCATATTCATCAAAGTTGATTTGAGTTTGAGAACTTTAATCAAGTGTATCGCAGCATTTTTAATGTCGTTTTGAAATTTTTGTACACTATTTCCGAAGCCGGGGCCAGAATGGTTGTCTTGGGACCTGGCGGGAAGTGTTGATGTCCAAAAACACATACCAATAAATATCAGGAAATGCCCCTCCGTAACAGAGAGCCATGTGATAAAGCTAAGACAACAAGTCCTATCCTCTCCTCCTCGTTGCGGCCCTGGATATGACGCAGGGTGAGAACCTACGTCATAACTAAAGGGGAAGGACGAAAGGCGAATCTCCGGCGCCTTAAAACAGGAGAACTGGGCTAAGGGAAGGTAAACCCCAACAGAAAACCAAGGGTAGGGAGGATCTTCAGGTATAATGAATACCAACCTCCCTAGGGGAAGGAAACCCAGATATCAAACCCGGTCCACCAGTGAGGGGGGTTAAGCATAGGGTTGGCGGCCCTATCGTGTAGAAGAACCACATGTCACAAATCCTAACGATATGCCTCGGAAGATGGGATCTAATTCATGGAGATGACTCGGCAACAAATCACGGTTAAGAAAACGTGGCAGGCCCCAGAAAAGTTGGATCCAAGATGTTGTCGATGACCAGAAGAAGATGAAAGTTACCGGATGGTGGGAGAAGGCTGAAAGAAGAGAGGAATGGAGGCAGATCGTGAAGGCAGCCCTGGCCCACATCGGGCTGTAGTGCTTTGGAAGAACAAGATTTCCGAAGCCATTAAGATAAGTAACTGGATCACATTTAAGTGCAGAGGCTTTTGTGCCAATCTTACTGAAAACATTCTTGAAGGATACGCATATATCCAGAACTGCTGGAGTTGCAAACATGAAATTTCACATGAATGTTCTTAGTCAAAATCTAAATTATATGTATTCAACGAATCTTCAATATTCAGATCCTAAGGGGTGTAA
>JAFIDM010009631.1:257589248-257630600 GCA_023159025.1 Thereuonema tuberculata | reverse complement strand
CTAAAATATAAGTATTCAATGAATTTCCGATATTCGGATCCTAAGGGTGTAACAGGGTGAACTTTTCTGCAGGGTATGCATATCTCCAAAACTGCTTGAGTTGCTAACATGAAATTTCACATTAGTGTTCTTTGTCAAAATCTAAAAAATAACTATTTGACGAATTTCCGAGATTCGGATCCAAAGGGGTGTAAATGGAGGGAGGGAGTGAACTTTCTTGCAGGGTATGCAAATCTCCGAAACTGCTTGAGTTGCTAACATGAAAATTGACATTCATGTTCTTAATTCTGAGTTTCAGTTTTTAGTTTGCTTGATGTAATTTGCTTTTGTTGAAGAAATATATATATATATTTTTTTTTTTACATTGTGTATACAAAGCTTCCGAAGCAAAG
Organism: Thereuonema tuberculata; assembly: GCA_023159025.1. NCBI lineage: Eukaryota > Metazoa > Arthropoda > Chilopoda > Scutigeromorpha > Scutigeridae > Thereuonema > Thereuonema tuberculata. The sequence goes on along the minus strand of JAFIDM010009631.1, from coordinate 257,630,208 downwards.
TGACGTTAGCAAGTCTATAACATAATTTGTAATTTCAATTTCTTTGTCATCTACATCAGGATAACTCTTTTTTGTAACCGACACGAAGCACGGGTATTTTTGCTAGTAACAATATATAACAAAGAAACAAAAAAAAAACGTTCAAAATCAAAGATTCACTGAGCTATTTTTGTTATTTTGGTACCGTGAAATCAAGACAGACAAAGCTTAGGAAACCTGAAAAGATCTGTCTTGGATTTCTGGTACCAAAATTCCAAAAATAGCTCAGTGAATCTTTAATTATGTGCGTGTTTTTTTTTTCCTTCTTGTTTGTTTATAGATAATAACTTTAACAATTCACCATCTTCCACTACTAGTTTCTATTCATTAATGAGTCTGGATAGGATAACAGCTTTACACAATCGAATTATTATTCAAAGTTATTTCATTCTAAAGACCAAAATAAAGCTTAGCTTTATTATGACGTAAAATATAATTTTCAGTTTTATTGTAAGAATTATATTGATGAGGAAAATTAGTAAAAGAAAAAAGCAGCATTAATAATAAAAAAGAAAAAAATATATTTTTTAATTAACAACACTTCATAAATACAAATAACTCATAATAACTCCTTCTTCCATTTAAAACATCTTTACTCAATATTTCTACTTCTTTAGCAGAAGTTTTCTTCAGGAAAAACTACAGAAAGTGTAGAGGAAACCGAAAATTTATCTCTACACTTAAAACAGAATTCAATTGATGAGTTATTTGTATTTATATATTAAGGAAGAATTTTTTGATTTTTCATTAACAACACTTCATATTAGTATTTTTTAAAAAAAATTGTTCTTCTGAAAAGAACAAATTTCATTACAAATTCATTACTAGATCTTTTCTCCTCGTGATGTTGTTTTCTACTTCTGATTAAAAATCATGGGGTTTTCTGATGTATATGATGAAATATAACTTAAGTTTTGATGGTTTATAAACATTTAAATTGTAAAAAGTATGACTGATAATACAAAAAGCTCTTCCTGAGATACATGAGGCCTGTAGGTCATGAGTTTGACATCAGTAATCTAGCTGCTAAATTCAGGATTTCTGCTTACTCCAGGGATCAAGCATTCAGCAGATATGTATGGTACAAACAGTGCTACAGAATATCAAATAGATGTAATGTTATGAATCTAAATCCTTCAGTCTCTCTTGATTTTGAAGTCATTAAGTTGTTTAATATCAATTAATGAAAACTGTTTTTTATTTACAAGAGTATGCTTATTAACTGTAAGTTACATGCCGAGTCTTTTTGTAATTTCCTTTAAATTCAATTACTATATAAAATTATCTATATTTTTTTTGTTTGTTTATTTTTTTCTTTTTTTTAAAAAAAAAATCATTTTCAGTCCAGTGCCCCAAATCTAGGTAATTCTGAGACTATCAGGATGTTTGAGTCATATTATTCCCTTCATTTTAAGCAGCCTTCAGTTCTAAACATTATACTGATTACAGATGGTTATCTCAATAATCCCAGTTTATTATTGAAAAATGTAAGAAGACATAATTTACATGTAAGAGTATTTCCTATGGGGATCGGGTAAGTAAAATTTATTCCTAATTCTGAAAAATAGTAATAATGCATTTAAAATAGCCCTGATTAAAAAAGTGTCTTGCTAGAAAAATTCAAATATTTGCTAGAAAAATTCAAATATTTGCTAGAAAAATTCAAATATTTGCTACTTAATGCGTTTTTAAAAATTAATGAAACACTATCTATTACTAGTATGTCTACATCATTGTAAAAGTTTGGAACTCTATGTGCAGTTGTTTTTTTTAGAAAAAGAATGGGTAAGTTTAGAAGCAAATAATTATGTAATATAGTACTTAATATTTTTTACAAACATAAAGTTGGTTTTATCTATACATATAAAAGGCAAAACCCACTGACTATGCACAGCAATGCACAGCCAAAACTGCTAAACCTAGAAACTTGAAATTTGCTACATAGATGGGGTGCGAAGTCTTGGAACCCTCCGTATTCGCCAGACCTGAGTCCATGCGACTTTGATTTGATTCCAAAACTCAAGCTGCAGTTGCGTGGGAAATGCTTGCGAACAGAGATGAAATTTTGATGGCGTTTTGGCAAGAGGTCCAACACTTTATGACCCACATGCAGCCATTAGTATTCTTTGCCTTCCCAAATGCTGGCAATGCTTTGTGGACAATCTTGAAGATTACTTGGAGGGGTGTTACAATGTAAATTGAGCATTCCTGGTTCTTTTTCCTTCCTTGGCTACACAGCATTGCTTTACTAAACGATGATTTCCAAATACATATTTTCCACTTGCCCCCATCACCTTTCTCCACTGACCCAGACCAATCAGTGATGCCAATCAGAACATGAAACAGGCTTTCAGACATACATTCTAGAATTACAGTGTTGCATGTTTAGCAGATAAAAAATAGTTACCATGACTTCCATAACGGCCCACATATACACTGACTGCTTAATTAAAATTGGACACCTGCCATAGTGGAACAACCGATGCAAATTCAGGAAATAATTTGAATATATTCATTATAAAACAACACGATCTTGTGAGTTGGAGTCATTTGGTGTCTAACCACGTGCTGAGGTAAAATACCACCATCAAAGCAGCTGAGCGATTTTCAACGTGGAGTAGTCATAGGCTGCCACATTAGTGGCCAGAGTGTGCAAGCCATATGGGAGACACTGAACCTGCCAAAGTCGACCATGGGTGCTATTATCATGAACAGGGTGTCTACAGAATCAGGGAATTATCAGGGAATTTTGTTATTCTGGAAAAAATCAGGGAATTATCAGGGAATTTTGCAATTATTACTTAAAATCAGGGAATTTTTTGGTTGAATAGATCGTTTTTTTTGTTTTTTTTTGGTTGAACAGATCGTTTTTCTTTTCTTTTTTTTTTTTTTTGGTTGAACAGATCAGGGAATTATCAGGGAATTTTAAAAGAAATTGTTCATGAAATCAGGGAATTTTTTTATTCAGATTTTGTAGACACCCTGATGAAGTGGAAACGTTAAAGAGTGGAAACACAATGTCATGCAGGTGACCGATAGAGACTGGAGGGCCCTGAAGCAGTTGGTAAGGCAGAACAGGGTTGTTCACGGAACAACAGTGGCAGGACTTCCAGCAGGCAACGGGAAAGGGAACAACTGCCAGTATCATGACGATTCATCGGGAGCTTCGAGCAGGGAATGGGAACAACTGCCAGTACCATGACGATTCGTCGGGAGCTCCATGCCGTAGGGTACACTGGTCGGGCTGCTGCCCACAAGCTTAACATCACCCCAGTGTCACATGGCTTGGTGTAAAGAGCAATGGTCTTGGTCGATGGAACGCTGAAAGAGCATTATGTGGAGCGACAAATCACACTTCACACTCTACCGATTGGCTGAGCACATCTGGGTGTGGCATTTGCCAGGGGAGCGGCTGCTACCTGAGTGTGTCATCCCAACAGTGAAGTTTGGCTGTGATGGTGTGGTCGTGTTTCTCCTGGTTTGAACGTGGTCCATTGGTTGTGATCGAGGGGAAAATGGCATCCACACAGTATCTGGACGTTCTAGACAATTCCATGCTTCCGATGTTGTGGTTGCAGTTCGGTGAAGGGCCATTTCCAGCACAACAATGCGCCGTGCCATAAGGCCCGTGTTGTCAGCGCCTGATTTCCAGAGAATAATGTTCAGGAACTTCAGTGTTCAAAACACGTATCCAACTTGTGCAGGCTTTGAAGGATGAGTGGACAAAAATACTGATTGCTTGCTATTAGAAACTGGTGGAGAGCATGCCACAGGCATGAATGCTGTGCTTCGGCAAAAGGCCACAGAAGGCGCTATTAGACATGCTGTAAATAAAGCGTCTGTTCCATAGGTTTCAGCGTCTGTTTCAATTGTTTCAATTGTGTATATACAAGATGTTTACAAATGATTGGAGTGGTTTCCTGATTGTACTGTGTGTGTATTATTTAACATATCAAAAAAATTGTACAGAGACATAGAAAACTCTCCAAGTTTTTGTTCCATTTCAAAGATGCTGGCTAGCGACTCTGCATGCATCAACTCTGTAATCAAGTTCGTCCCACACTCGATGTAGCATGTCCCTGTCAATTCCAGCAAAATCATTGCAGATGCGAGTCCACAGTTCTGGCAGATCAGCCAATAATGGTGGCACAAACCAGAGCATCAAACTGCAATATTTTTTGCTTAGGTTTTTCTTCTGGATCACTCAAAGCACAAAATTTTGGTTCGGGCTCATCTCCACTCTGACCAAAAACATCGGTTTTTTTTCCGGTTCAAGTTTTCATTTCAGTTCTGGTTCAGTACCTTGGTAGCAGTTTGGACTACATGGTAATATGGTATGAGAGTTGGGGAGTCAATAAAAGTTGTTAACCACAGAAAAAATTCTGTCTTTCGCATATACTTTAAAAGAGGAGAACTGAAATGAAGGAGTGAAATAAATATTGGTTTTTGGTTTCAGTTCGGGTACAACATGTTTAGCTTTTTCAGTTCAGGTTCAGCTCCACTCCGACCAAAAATGTCGGGTTTTTTCGGCCCAGTTCCTGTTCGATGCTCTGGCACAAACACTGTATCTTTCACATACCCCCATAAAAAAAAAAAAGTCACAAGGGGAGTCAGGGGAGTGTGGAGGCCATGGCAGCAGTGTGTGATCATCATTCCTAGTACAACCAATCCATCGGGTTCGCAGTGTACAGTTCAAGAAGTCATGAACGTCCTGATGGAAATGTGGCGGAGCACCATCTTGTTGGAAGATGAAGTCCATTCTGTCTGTCTCAGCTGTGCAATGACCCAATCCAGCATATCCAGATAAATGAGTCCTGTAATGGTACTGCAACCCTCTCATGGTTGAAGGTGAAAACATATGCCTGCTGGGCAATTCAAACAAAACTTTTGAGAGATGCTTGTTTTATAATAACATACTCGATCAGCAGAGCTTTGTAAATGTGGCCAAGGTCATGAAAACACTCCAATCATGTGTAGACTCATTAGCATGTATTGTTTACTCATTAGCATAGATGTAATTTTGAATAGATATAATTTATGTATCTTATCAGTATAAATATAATTGGGCTCAAGCTGATATATTATTGTAATTTTGTGTGTGATAGTGGTTTTTTTTTTTTTTTTTCAAATTTTATTTATAAATAGATATATTTATAAATAGATTATTTATAAATACAATTGGGCTCAAGCTGATATATTATTGTAATTTTGTGTGTGTTTGTGCTTTTTTTTTTTTTTTTTCAAATTTTATTTATAAATAGAAATGTTCCAAAAAAGGCCAGACACACAACTATTTAAAAAAAATAGAAAACATAAAAGATATTTAATTAAACGACCAGGTTTCAAACCAGATTCACTGGCCGTTTTCGAGTACAATATCAGCACTTTACAGGCTGCTTAACAAAAAATGTAAAACAATAACAGATCTCTGATTGGATGGGCTGATTATCTAGTGGAATTCCTTGGTGGTGGAGAGAGGAATCAGGAAGCTATGCACAGAAATAGAAGATATCATGGTTGAAAATGGAAACACTGCAACAAAACATTCGACACCGAGGCGGCTATTGTTGATTAATATATGTATGTGTGTAAATAAAATATACATAAACATGTATAGACAAATATACATATTCAAAGGACTGTGCGTGTACTGTGGATGGCATTCCCAATGTCACATTAGCTGCCCGATGCTTCCCCCATACTCCACCCTTGAATGGAAATTTACTCCATCACCGAGCAGTGCAGGAAAGCACTACTTTACAATGTGACATTGGAAATGCACCTGACAGTACATACAAGGATGTACATATACGAACAGAATTGCACAAACAAACATTTAAAACTAAGGCACAGAAAAAAAAATATATAATGTGTTGTTAATTAACAAAAAAAATTATGAAGGAGGATGCATATCACTTATTTTGGCATGATGTGTATTATATTTGAGGCAGATGTTATCACAAATTTATAGAATTACAGATCTAGAGTTTTATATGTATTATTTTTTTCAGAAAGAAAAAATTAAATTGCTTAAAAAAATGTAAAAAAAAAAAAAAAAAAAATGTGAAATCATTTTAAGTAACTTACATATAACCAAAATAATTATGTTGTAATAAAAAAAAATATGCAGTTTTCATAAACCTTTTTAATAACACCAAACTAAAATAAAGCTTATTTTAAAATGATTTTTTTATTCAGGAATAATGTCAACAAGCATCTGTTACGAAGCATTGCTTTCACAGGATCTGGTGCCTTTGAATACTTTGATTCAAAATTAAAATACAAATGGAATACAAAGGTAAAACTTAATTTTATGTTAAAGCTATATACGCTGACTTTCTTTCTTCATCTTGATAGTAATCTTTAATATAAATAAAAACTCTTCATGTACTGCTCTTTTGGAGATTTTTCAGGAAATTACAATTTTTTTTTTTTCAGTAAAACATTACAATAGGGAAAAAAAAAAATGGAAAAATAATTTGAAATAAGAAGTCATAAAAAGTTACATTTTTTTTTCCAATTTTTTTTCCTTTTTTGTTTTCTTCTGTTTTGTTTCTGATAGTTCTGTGCATTCAAACATCACAAAGACAAACCTGATTTTCAACATTTTTTTTTGCTTTTTAATCTATTGATTCAAAAATATAGAAATTGATAACTATTGGTTGGACAGGCTAAATTCTCTTATCAAAAATTTAATACAATATCCTATGAGGTTTAAAATAAAACATATTTTATAGATAGCATATTAGTATTACATTGCTGTTACGTTATTACATATGAATGGAACTTAAGAATTTAAAAATATAAAAAATAAAAACAACAAATTAAGATCTTTTTTTTTAAAGATATACATACATACTCAAAACACAAGCAGATATTAAGCATATACAGTGAAGTCTCACTTATACGAATATGAGGGGGAACCAAAAATTATTCGTATAAGTGAATATTTCGTGTAAGTGAATTACATATAGTATTATGGGGAATGAGAAATTCTTCATATAGTTGAATGTTTCGTATAAGTGAGACTTCACTGTATATCAAATGCTTAATTCTCTTGAAATTATCTATTTTTTTTTTTTAATTGTAGGTCAAATCAACCATTAGTAAGACTCAAGAAGTAGATTTGAAAAATATTTCTATTGAATGGCAGCAGTTTAATGAATTTGATGCAAAGCCCATCCAAGCACCCAAGCTCATTTTGTCTCTTTTTAGTGGATCAAGGCTTGTAGTCTATGGCTTTGTTGCCAATTGTTCTATGGTAAGATTGTGGCATTGCCTTCTTTTAGAAAACAACAGCTTGCTTAAACTAAGTCTTCAAGCTTCATTGCAAATATTTATAATTTTGACTTTCTATATTTCTTTGTCTGTGGTACTTATCTCTCATTATTTTTCATTATTTGAATAATCGTTTTTGCAAGATAACTTTATTTTTATTCATTTCTAAGAATGTCAAATTCTTAAGCCTCCTTAACCATTTAAGGATCGCCATGGCTTATAGAGACAGTATATATTGTGCTTTAGAGGCCGGGTGTGGCTTATCGACACAACAAACTGGAGAGGAAAGGACGAGTGTGATATATAAGCTAAATTTAATTTTTTTTTTATTTTTCCTTTTTTTTTTTTTGCATTTTGCACAGAAAGACCCACTCAAAATACTCATCCTTAAAGGGTTAAATGCTCATAGAAATTGCCATTCTGTGGCACATACACTGTATAGTAATTTAATGCTTTGAGCATCTTGTTCCATTTCTGGACATTAGATGTAAGTGTTTCATTTTTTGAATCTTTTGAATAAGCTTCACTACATCTCTAGATCATTCACTGATGAGATTTTTCAATAGAATATCCTGTGTAAATTATATAAAACTTCTTGTTATTTATAATTCATTAACTGTTGCATTTGACCTTCCTAGATCATACAATTTATTCCTAAAAAAAATGATCCAAAGATAATTTTATCATCACTAAAACTAGCTTTGTAATCTTGTCTCCTCTCAAAACGAAAAAAATCTTGTTCCAGACTTTCCCGTTACTTTAACTGTAGATCAAAATCAACTATTCATTTGAGATATTCCAGTTTTAATAAAGCTAATAAAGACAAGCAAATGCTGATTGATATTGTTTATTTTATTTTTCTAACAGTATCATCCAATCCCTCTCATTCTTCATCTTAAGTTATCTTGCCTTTTGAAAGATTTAACAGTAAAAAGTTGACATCCCCAATTGTATGGTTCCATTTTTAATCCAGCATAATTGGCCAGTATAATTTCAAATTTCAGTTTGCCACTGAATTACTGTTACTTTTATTATGGTACCGCAAATAGCATTAGTTAGTAAGCATTCTGTGAATTTACTATTTATTATTTTACTATTTAAATTATAAATTCATTTGCTCTTCGTTTAAAATTTTGTTGTTCTTTTATTGTCAATGACATAGATAGATTAAAGAACCCTTTAATGAATTAAGAAGTTTTTATTTAGAGCTTTTAAACCATCAGTAATCTGTGAAAATTGTTAATTGAGCACATCTTGGAATCCACTGATTGTCAACCAGAAATTTTATTCAGAACTTTTTACTTTTTTAATTTAATTCAATAATTACTAAACAATACAGATTGAAGATGTTAATAAATCTTGTGACTCATCAAGTTGAGCATGCAGTGATGATTTAATAATAATAATAATCATAATAAAACAATGTTTATTAAATACAACTTCAGTGTATTTGTTCAATCGGATGATATATTTTCTCAGTCTGAAAGCTATTAAAATTATTTACTGTCTTCGCCATATCTTTGATATTGCCATAGAGACATCTTTGTCTTTATAACAAAATTATTTTTATGAGATATATCTTATCATCAAATCTCAATTATGTAGACTGTAATATCAGCTTAAATAGTTCTCAACCTCCAAATACCATTGTTTCTATTATGATGAGTCTGCTCAATAAATTTACATTTATAGCTATATCACTATTACCCCATTCATATACGAGGATGGTCTGAAAAGTTTCCGACCTAACAGAGATACAAGACATTTTTTCTGCAAATTTAGTTTTATTTCTCGACATAAGTCTCCTTGTAAGTCTATACGCTTCTCCCAGCGATGCTCCCATCTCTTCAACCCGTCCAAACAGGGGCGGCCCTAGGTATTTTTCAAGTGTAAGCAAACAACTTTTTGGCGCCCCCCCCCCCTCATAACTCAACTAACCAATCAGAGCATTTTTATCAAATTGTAATTTTGACCAAATTTGAAAGGTAGAAGGTAATGCTCTAATTTTCAAACATAATATGCAATTAATTACTAATAATGATATAAGACACATCCTCTTCCTATCAACACTATAAACTGCGAAATATAGCGTTGATAGGAAGATGATGTGTCTTATATCATTATTAGGTAGAAGGTAACTTATTGCAACACACAAAACTTTACAAACAAGAATTATAATTACATTACAATTTACAGGTTATCATAATGATATTCAACTGCAATAAAATTACAAAAATCGTGTCTTTAGAATCAAACTAAGAATATCCTGTAATTAAAAGTGGATTTTCCTGGCTTTTACTTTTGAAAACTCCTTAAGTAGCAAGTCAGTGTCCATTTCATTTAACAATTCATTCTCAATTGCCAATGTTGCCAGCCCACTCAAGTGTTCCTGACTCAAAGTTGAATGTAAATATGTTTTTATGAGTTTTAACTTGGAGAAGCTTCTTTCCCCGCTGGCAACTGGGAGAGTCAATAATATTCGCAGTGCAGCAATGTTGGGGAAAGTGTCTATGTAACCACTCTTGGTTATAAAGGACAATGCTTCAGCAGGGTGACTTCTTGGAGGCAGCATAGTCGAAAAAAGTTTAAACTCGTCGAAAAGGTCATCACCATTGATGTCACAGCCTCCTCCATCCCACCACTTAAAATGGTTTCAAGTCGTTTACATGATTTCTTCAACTCTGTGTCACTGAAACTCTTCTCCAGGCCAGCAATATCATACATAAATTTGAAACTTGCGTTGTGGTTTTCCATGAGGTCAAATCTCTCCTGTAAAGAGGCTATTGCTCTGTCAAGCACAACGAAAAAGAAGTTCATTTTAAATGAATCTTGACCAGAGCCTCAGAGAATCTTCGTCTTGAGCCTCATAGGAAAATTGTCTTTTTATTTTTCTTGGTCGAACTAGGTTCACTTTTTCAAATTCAGCAGGAACGTTGATTTTTTTCTGCAAGTTCGTTTGCATCTATGATGATGCTGTTAAGACCTTGATCTGATCTCATTTTTTTCTAGAAATGATTTTACACTTTTAATCAGATCTATTGCACTTTTCAGGTCATTTGTAACATTTTGCAACAATTTACTAACCATATTTGTTTTATGCAGGATCTCATGCTACGTCACTAGACAGCACAGAAACTTTAAGCTTTGCAGTTTTTTTTAAAAGTCCTGAGGCAGAGTTCCTACCATATGCATCAAGTTTTGGATCTTGAGAAGCTTCATATAATGCATCATATACTTCTTCAATGTGGTACCTCTAAGGCAACAATGCCTCGATTCTACTTTCCCACCTAGTATTGCAGAGTGGTTTTACTGTGAGAGATGTGACATGATGTAGCAAAATAGTCCATCTTTGGTTAGAACTTGAAAAAAAGTTGAAGATTTCTTGTATAGTGCTAAAACACTCTACTGCACTAATACAAGAGAGAGCTGCATCATTAATGACCAAGTTAAGGACATGGTTCCCACAAGGCACATAAAAGGCTCTAGGATTTAAATCAAGGATCCTCTTCTTCACTCCAACATTTTTTTCTTTTCATTGCAAAACTATGATAACTATGTTATCATAGCCCTGGCCTCTCATGTCTTTTAAAGAAATGCCTCTTGTTTCTAGCTCTTTGAGTATTACTTCGGTAAGACCTTCACCTGAAGAATTGGTAACAGGAACAAAGCCTAAGAAATGTTCCTTTATTGACACATTTTCATTTTGTACAATTTTGACAAATCTTACTACAAACGTCATTTGTTCGGTGTGGCTGATGTCGGGAGTACAGTCTAATATAATAGAATAATATGTAGCCTGCTGTAGCTGTGTAGCTGTAGGAAAACAAATAGAGTGGCGATTCGTTACTTTATTATACTTTGTACTGTTGTATTTTATTACTCTTATATATTTAAATTTATATATAATTTCGGTTGGTTGATTTTAATTGGCAAAACTGCAACCGACAAAATGAAAAATAACTCTTTTATGCCAAATAGTTTGTGTTGTTGGTTTGGTTTTCTCTTGTCGTAAACTATATTCACAAAGTTTACCGTGGACGCCCATGTTGCGGAGGGTGCCTTCGGCGCCAACCGCGGCCGCATAATTCACTTATACCTTGGGCTGCCTCTGCGTCCAAATAGTACTCGGTGTCTTTCTCTGCAAAATAGTTGTGATGGCCTCCTCATTCGACGAAAATCTTTGCCCTCTTAGCGCAATTTTTAGCTTGGGGGGGAAAAAAAAAAAAAGTCGCTTGGGGCTAGATCTTGTGAGTAAGGAGGGTGGTCAAGCAGTTCAAACCGTAATTCGGGAATTTTCGCCATGGCAACAGCTGAGGTGTGAGATGGTGCATTGTCTCTGTGGAACAAAATTTTTTTTCTGCAAATGTGGCTGTTTTTCTGAAATTTCTGCCTTCAGCTTGTCAAGTAATGATGCATAGTATGCTTCTGTAGTGGTTGTCCCTTTTTTGAAGATAATCGATTAAGATAACTCCATGACTGTCTCAGAAAACAATCACCATCACTTTCGCAGCCGAAGGAACAGCCTTTGCCTTTTTTGGAGCAGATTCCCCCTTCGTAGTCCACTGTTTTGACTGTATTTTTGATTCTGGAGTGTACTGGGTGTATCCAAGTTTCATCTACAGTAATTATCCGGTGCCAAAACTCTGTTTTATTGTGCCGTAAGTGCGTCAACAGAGCGTTGGAAGTGAGCAAATGCCGCACCCAAAGCCCAGACAGCTTTCGCATGCCTAAATCTTGATGCAATACATGCCAAACATGTTCTTTGGAGATATTCATAGCCTCTCCTATCTCTCTAACCTTAATTTGACGGTTGTCTAGCACCATTTGGTGAACTTGAGTGATGTTATGGTCATTGGTTGCAGTTTTTGGATGTCCCGAACGTTCGTCACCCAAGCTGGTACAGCCACGTTTAAATTCAGCTGCACAAAATTTCACGGTGGTAAATAATGCTGCAGAATCCCCGTACACAGCATCTAACTCATCTTTGATTTGCATAGGCATATTGCGTTTCAAAAATAAATATTTATTGACAGCTCAATACTCGATTTTTTCCTTTTTCACAAAAACACTCACATCGACTCACTCAAACGATTGTCAAACAATAACTGCACATCCAAAAATGGCTGCAGTTTCGGTGAGTACTTTTCAATGCATGTGCAAACATACTCCCCCACTTTTGTTGACGAGTGCTGCCATCTTCATGTTGAGGTTGGAAACTTTTCAGCCCACCCTTGTAATATCTAAGTAATAAACACTGGAATCAGCCTGCATAAAAGCCTCCAAAATTCAATGCATTTTTATCATCACTGGATATTTATTTAGTAATATGCTGTCAATAGAATATTATTGTTTCAATACAGAACAAAGTTCTTCCACCTAGTATAAACCAACAAGTCAAATACATTTTCACTCACATAACAATAGCATTAGTCTTATACCCTAAAGACAGTACATCTCACAGCCTATTCTGGTTTTAGCCAAGCTGATGGCATTATGCGTTAGTTTATTAAAATTATCATCCTTTAAGCAATAAAATGGAGGCTGCCATTTCTGAAAGTTCATTGAGTTTCTGCCTTCTTCTTCACTTGGGAATTGGCCAGGTGCTTCCAATGATCTTTTGATCATTCCGATTGTTGAGCTGGAAAGAGTTTGGAAAAGGCTGGATTTAGGACTATTTGTTCTGCAACTATATCCAAAGGTTGTTGAGATGGCTACAATAACTTCTATCCTTCTTATAAGTAATTATCTTTAAATTAATTTTACATGTGTATTACAATACAAAATTTATCACACAAACACAAGCTTTAACGTGCATAATATTTTAATTCTGCCTGTGTGTTAAATTTTTCATGTTTTAAATTACATCTTTAATATAATAAAATAGTAATATAATTTCAAAGACACAAAAAATGGCTATTTAAAGGTATTTCATATTTTCTATTTTACAATATTTTATTCATTGACAAACTTTTTTTTTATAATATAAACAAAGTCTAGAAGTTACATCTAGATGATAACATCTCTCCAAAGCATTTTAGACAATTATTGAATTTATATCTTATTTTTAATTGCTTAAATGAAATTGATTCCGTATTTAGTATTTTCATTACTTTCAGAAGAATATCTCATTAACAATATTTATTTTTAATCTTAGGCTCATTTAAAGGCTCAAATAGGAAATCAAGAATTAGAGACTGCAGTGTTTACTTCAGAATTAGCCAAAACTGAAGGAAAAGTAAGTATTCATTATTTATTAATAATTTAATTCAGTAAAGATAAAGGTATTCCACTACAGACCATGCAGGTCCTTGGATGCACGGAAGGCTTAGGTCCCCAGTGATTCTCAACTAATGGGATTAGTTGATGGTCATTCCGATGTCCGCCTGCTTTAAGAAGTAAGTAAGAAAGAAATTGGGTACCATTTGACTGAGGGTTGAGTGAACTCTAGGGTATGTCTGGAGGAAGAACAACTGTGAAAAAATTTAGAACTAAATTAAATGACACATGATTACCTTTTAAGAACATTTGGTTTTTTGCTTGAATTCAAAATGGCTCATTAACATTAAAAAACTTTCATTAGTTTTCAGCTTGATCAGATATTTTGGAAGATTTTTGGGTTAAACATCAGATTCCGGCACATTGGTGAAACAACGTTTTTTTTTTTTTTGTCGTGACGTCACAGGTGTGTTAGCACTACATTCAAGATGGCGGAGTTCCGAAAATGAGGAAAAATGCTAAAACAGGGTTACTTGCTAAAAGGGCGTAACTTGTAATCGACATAAATAGACCTACCTTATGTTTCTTTGTCGGCTGTATCTGGTGGATAAACTGTTGAAATGGATTTCATGAATGACGAAAACATCTCCTTGAATCTCGAGGGAAACTGTCGACGCCACATGAATTCTGCCAGGTAGCTGTCGAACTGATCGTCACAGTGCCTTGTTCCTTGTTTCCGCAACTGACGCTTGATTACACTCCATGTGCCTTCGATTTTGTTGGTATTAGCGCCAGTTGCTGGATTCTTGAAATTAATACTATGGTTAACGGTGAGGTGTTTGTAGCCCTCATCTGTTAACATTGCGTAGGACGGCCAACAATCCGACATGATGGTAGACCCTGGCAGAATACATTTCTTGATAATATCCACCAACACATCCTTCGATCTATTTGGAACCACGACAGAGAAACATTTGTGTGACTCTCTCTCCACCCCTCCAAAGACCCATTCACCCTCCACATGCTTGCCTCTACCATATTTTCTCTTTCCAAACTTACTCTCGTCTACTTCCACAATTACACCAGGTCCCTCTATGGGCGGACTCTCATTCAGCAAAATCTCTGCACACACTTCTCTACAAAAACTCTTCCAATCAGTTACAGTCGTACCAGCAACATTCATTTCATCCACAATCCATTCATTTGATGTATTCTTAACCCATAAATACGTAATCATCAGAACTTCACTCATACTCAAATTACTCTTATCAAACCATGTACCCTTACGCAATGATCTCCGAACATAATGTCTCGTATCCTTAACTTTCACACGGCAAACCCAGTTATATCCATCTTTAATATCTGTTCTTTCAGTCAATTTATCTTCTCCCCACACTTTGGACATTTATACTCTTTCGCAATTAACCCCACATTCATACAGAAATTGATAACATCTTTTTTACATCCATCTCTCAACCTTATCAAATATGCAAAATCACATTTACCCGCAGACAACATCTCAGAACCATCCATTTTGAAAGAGCCGCTTTGAAAAAAAAAGAACACGTTGTGTTATCACGTGATGTATCCCTCCGCGATGATGGAAGTGAAATACGAAGGCAAAGCACATATCCTTACGGCTAATGTGATTGGCGTGTGCCGGAATCCCTGTTTTAACCTATTTTTGTTTTTATTGATTCACTGAATATTTATGCACATGATTGTATAGATGACTCTTGTAATGAATTGTGGGCAAATGTTCTAGGACAGTAGTGCTTGATATTGATAAATGTCCATTTGTAGGTGTAGGGTTACCTTATTTCTTCAGTGATTAGGTTGCAGTGTAATTCCCAATACTGACTTGGTATCTTCAGGAATATTTGTAAACAGGTGTTTACAGGAAGAAGATTAATGAAGGACATACCCTCCAACTTCTACGGAGTATCCGTAGTTTGTACGGAAAATAAGTAAGTACTATGAAACTACGCGAAAATGGGGAAAAGCTATGGAGTCAGAAATTTTTTTCTCAAAAAAAAAAAAATAATAAGTAAAGTGCTGATCAATTACGTTTTCCTGTCAAAATGGACGCCGCCGTCTGTTCTCGCCAAGAAATTATAGTTAACTTATAGTAGGCTAACGTTTAATTATCGGAGAAGTTCTAATTTATTAAAATACTTGTTTATTTATAGACTTTCATTTACAAATTATGTCTGTAGATTTGAGGATTTATAAATACAATTTGCTTTTGATAAGCAACCAGCGATTAGTGCAATGGCAGACTCCTATCAGAAGATCAGACGGAAGTGCTTGACCAGAATAATCGATGCTACATGCGCAGATCTCACAAAAACCGGGCGGCCAACTCTTATTTGGTTCATAAATTTGTTGAAAGCTACGTATGCTTATAGGCCTATCATGGATCGTTTTTTAAAACCCTGTAATAAGGATATAGATGTAGATCTGCCTAGAAAGAAAAAAAAAAAACAATCAAAAATTTCGAGAGGAGTATCGAAAGCTTTTCCCTTGTCTTCTACCTTACAGACTTACATTGTCCGTTTTTTGATTGAACATAATATACCAATTTCGGCTGCGGATCATGGTGGTCCATTATTTTCAGAAATGTTTCCCGATTCTGATATTGCAAAGAAGTTTCGCTGTGGTCGCACCCAAGCTATTGCTGATATGAGCAAAGAAAAAAGTATCAATAAACTCAATAAATAGTGCTTTAAGAAATGTGAATATGTATTGCTATAGGGTATGTGCTTAAAGACTATATATTTATATATATGTGTGTGTTTTGCGGCACTGTCGCACGTTCTGTGTAAATGCATGCATGTTGTTGCATGAGTACTACTAAGGGGTCGTCCATTAATTACATGAGGTCAAAAGGGGGGGGGGATCTGGCAAAATCTCACCAAGGCGAAAAATCTCAAAGTCAACTTTTCCCGCGGCGTTTTTTTTTTTTTTTTTTGATAGTTAAAGCAAGATTTCCTTTTTTTTTTTTTTTTTTGTTAATTAATGGACGGCCCCTGATGAGATGATTTCCACTACGAATAGGAGGATGACCAATGTTGGAGGGTATGATGAAGGATGAGAAGAACACTTTAAATGAATATTTCATCATCAATGGACAAGTATAAGAGAGAGAGAGAGAGAGAAAGGAAAAAAAAAAAAAAAACAATACATTTTTCTTGTTTCTAGATTCACAAGCTACACTAGTTAACTGGACAACATATATAGACAATTCCAAAGTAACACATAGTACATCATCTAAAGTAGTATATTTAACTATATTTGTTATAAACTCATGTTTGTGAAAATTGCAACACCATGAAGGAAATTTATTATGCGCATTACTAATAGTGATACAAACAAACGATTAAAGTTTCAGAGAAACGCAACAACAGTACTTGCAAATAAATCAGTATGGTGTGAAAGCCTCCACGAGCTGCAATAAGAGCTGCTATACGCCATGGCATTGACTCAAACAGGCCTTGGATGTGTTCCTGGGGTATTGCATGCCAGGCTGCTTCTATCCGAGTCTACAGTTCATCAGTATTGGCTGCTGGATGACAATGATGGGCTAGTTGCCGAGTGAACATATCCCAGACATGTTCAATAGCTGACATATCAAGCAAACATGCAAGCCAGGGAAGAAGGGGTATCTGCCTTACTTCGAAGAAGGCCTGGACATTTCTGGCAACAAGTGGTCGGGCATTGTCCTGTTGAAATACGGCTCCAGGAGTGTGCTGAAGGAAAGGTACAACTTCAGCTTCCACAATTTTCCTGATGTTGCAGTTGCTGTTGAGAGTGCACACAATTCGTAGCATCTGAGGTCGCCTATGATACCCAATTGCTTACCAAACCATCATGCCTATCATTCGTTCAGTACGACACTAGACAATGCAGGTTTGGAAGATGGTGCTCACCTTGATATAATCTAATGCCATGAGGCCATCATTGCAATCCAAATTGAAGTGGGACTCATCCGAAACCATGACCTGTTCTCGTCAGTCCACTTGCTTCCACACTTGCATTGCTGTCGTGGTATTATGCCCCATACGAGCAGCAATTTTGTGGTATGAAAATCCTCCTTCACACAAGCTGATCATTTGGCCCTGTTCAAACTCCTTAACTTGCTTTTAAGGTGCCCTTTTACGTCGATGAGGCATGTGTACAGTAGGCAAGTGTACAGCTCACTGACGATGAAAAACTACTTGTCTGGATCCACGACAGTCCTCTACTTGTACGCTCTCACACGACAGTTCAGAGAGCACTGCTGACTCTACGCATGCGCAATCATACCCAAATTTTAATTATTTGCATATCATACCCTGTTTTACATTTCCTGTAAGCTTCACTATATTTGCATGTTTCCTTCATGGTGTTGCATTTTTCACAAACATGATTGTATAAACATATACAATACAAGGAAAATTTTCAGTGTTTTATTAGCTACCTATTTGGGAGCTATTGTGAAAGCGACCAAAACCGTTAGCTATTGCGTTTGTCCTGTCTGCCCCTGTCCACCCCTAACAACTCCTGAACCAAAATTTGGATCGATAAATGGATTTCACCATCGTTCAGAGGCCCAAACACCATAAGAATGGGGTATTTTCAGGGGCCAATCCCCCCCCCCCCCCCATGTTCGAGATATTTGGCATTGTTTTCATTGAATTTCTGCTATTAGCTTAAATGTTTGAAATGCAACCGTCTCATTTCAATTGTCAGCTGTAGCTTGATGGGTAAATTCTCTGACTCATGTGCCAGAGATTGTCGGTTCAAATCCGCACACCTACGGATACCTTCCCCCCCCCCCCCCCTCAGCCTTTTTTTTCTCAATGTCCACATGGATTTTTTTTTATTTTTCTAACTTTTTTTTTTATTTTTCCTTACTTTTCCGTACTTCCTTTTTTTTATTATTATTATTTTTTTTTTTTTCAGTCTTATGGGTCACCCTGAAATTTATGCTTTAGCACAAAAAATTATATTCACTTGTTATTTCTTTATTCAAGTACACCAGTAAAATTAAAAATTCAATATCTTTGGAATAATTAAAAACAATTATATTGTAGATATCACCTTATGACATACAACAGTATTGAATATGATAACACTCATTGATATTCAAAATGAAATTGTTAATTTTATAAGTTATTCTATTCTAAGTTAAAATTAAAAAAAGAATGAATTATAAAATGCTTTTATATAAATAATTTCACATTGTCAGTTTGAATAACAATAAGTTTTTGTTAAGTTAAAGTATTCCGCTACAGGCCTTTGTAGTCCTTGAAATTGCATGAAGTAAGCCCCCTGGCTTTCAGTGACCAATGGGACTAAGATGAGGTCAGATGGTCAGTCTGACTCCTATCTGTCTTTAACTCCAGGAAAGAAACCTGATCCCCACTTTAGAGGGCTGGTGAAAGCTAGGACCTGTCTGGAGGGGAAACACCTAAAGCTTTAACCGGGAATTGGATCTGGCTTCTCCAGTCTGCAGCCCAGTGCATTACAACTGCACTGAGGGACTTGCAACAAGGAGTTTTATTATAAAGATTAATGTTGTGTGTCATAAGGCAACCTATTTTGAACCTACTTGTTTTTACACAATTTTTATTTACTCTATTTTATTTATTTAATTTTTTTTAATTTTATTGATGTGTTTGAAAAAGAAGTTAAGAAACACTCTCAAAATTTATGATGTGGGAGTTACATTTATATAGTAAATATATGTTATAATCTGTGTTGCAAGTTTCATTTAATCTTCAATGGACTGCAATCATTAGTTTCATAGCTGTGAGTAAGGGAAATTTGTAACTACTCATTCTATATCTTAACAGACAGAATAAGCAATCAGTTGAAACAATATTACAAACAGTTGATGAGATATATAATCAGTTTGAAAGAGATATTTTTAAAAACTATTCAAAACATAAAAGATTGATTCAGCTGTAAAGAGTATATTTTTTTTCTGTTTAAAGTTTTTAATATTCTTTTCATCAATTTGTTTATTTAAGATTTGCTAATAGTGAGAGGTTGACTACACTTTATTTTAGTACAGCTGTAATGTCTTATGATAAGAAATAAATCCTAACTTGAATAATGTGATGGGAAGTTTTTAGTAATTATTAATATTAGAGGATGTGACAACATGGGAATGATCCAAAGCAAATTATATAATTGGAATGATTTATAAGACTTTTATCTGATTTAAAAGATTTCATATAAAAAAATGTGCTTCAAACTTATTAAATACAATTTTTCCTGGCATAACCTATTCCTTTTTTTTTTTTTAACTATTATTAATTTTAAGAGTAGCTAATATCTGCTGTTGTGATTTTACTCTACCCATTCTTTAGATTCTGCATGCTTTGACTGCTCGAGCAATAATTAGAGATTGGGAAAATGGAATGCTTCATGAAGATCATATTCATCATGAGGTGAGAAGATAAATTTAAATCAGTTGTTTTCTTTCTTTCTTTTTTCTTTCAGAATCAATATTACATTTAAATCTTCTGATTTCACAATTTCATGTGGAAATTAGATTAAATATTTAAGTTATAAGTTACATCTAAAAACGAAAACATCTGATATTTCTTAATTCTCATTTAACAGCTCATAAAATTGCTGCAATATAACTTTGTTGCAGTCTATTAACAGTTTCATTCACACCCAAAAATAATGATTTCTCAAGAAACTAGCAACAAAAGATTTGCTTGTCTCTTCTTGATTTTGTTTTTTTTTTAATATTTGTTTGTGATTAAAAGCTTTTAATTTTGACCAGTATGTTGCTAAATCAGAAAAGTACAACCCATTGGAAAAAAAAAATGGTTTTCATACATAAATTGCCTTTGCAATTCTTTCAAAAAAAAACTAAATTTTTTTATCTCTGTATTCTCTCTGAATAATTAAGCCTAATATAATGTATTGGGGCAGTGCTATGCTCAGCAAGACCAATTTCTTATGTTCCAAATTCAGTGTTGTTGTCTGTAATAAGTCTCTATAAATTTACAATTAACAGTCTTTTTTTTTTTTTTTTTTTTTTTTAACCATATTGAAATGATTCTGCATTTGCCTAATTGTTGATGTGAGGACTTCCAGTGACTCTTCGTACAAGAATACCTTGTTTGTGTTCTTCCTTTATTAATGTTTTTTCACTTATTCCTTCTTGCAAAAGAAAGGTTATGGTATCTTAAACAATTCTTCGTTTGTTGTATTTACATTGCTTCATTCTCATTCATCATTTCCAAAAGAAACTACTATCAATAATCTAGTCATTTGATTTGATTTCCTCTGATCTCAGATTTTTGTAGAATCAGTTTAATCTCTTTACACAACAGCCACTGTTATGAATTTCAGATACATTAAAATCATGCTATTTATTTATTTCACAAAGATCGTGAAGGTGTATGGAATTTTGTCTATACCACTTGGTTGTCCATGTTTAGACGCATCTTAATGTTTGTTGATTGTTCATCCTGGACTAATCTTTTGAACTCTTCCGTCACATTTACATGATTGTTTTCTAGTCATTATTCTATTCAGGCTTCAAACCAGTCCAGAAATTCAGATTCTTAGGTTCATACTCTTACTAGATATTTTTCTCTTGTGTTCATAAAGAAGCACATTGTTCTTTTTAGGACATGTTCTTTTCCATTCTGCAACAATTCCAACTTGTTTCTTTGCTGGACTTATCATTATACAAGGTCTAGCTGCATTGGTGCTCTTCATAAAATTCAAGTTTCAATAAAAGACAACCCAATTAATTTATATTCCAGAAACCAGTGAGATTGCATTCTACATTGTATATGTATCAGAATCCCAGAATTCATTTTTTTAATAACAATATATTGGATTTGTGTAATCCCGTTGGTCTAGTCAGTTCCAGTTTCTTCTGAGGTCTACAATACTCACACTATAAATAAATTAGAAATAACAACTGGGATGGCTGCAATGACATTCAGAGAGCACCATTTTGCAGTCATCCCATTTGTGCTTTTTTGTGTGACAGACATTTTTTGAGCTGAATTTAGATTCTGGAAACCAACCATTTAGATTCTGGATCATGTCCTATAATAGATAGGTATCAAATCCCAGAATTCATCTTTTGAATAACATATTGACTTTGTGCAATCCCATTAGTCTAGCCCAGGGGTGCACAACTTTAGGAAGTCTGAGGGCCAATATTTTTACAAAAGTTCTGATGGAGGGCTGTAACATTCCATCCTCCAACCCCCAACTCTTACTATATCTTAGTAATTAATGATTTGATAATGTCATTTATAATAACAATTATTAATAATACTTGTAATTTATATAAATATCTTACTAATTAATGATTTGACAGTACCATTTATATTAATAATTAATGATAAATGTAATTTACGTAAACTTCAAATTATCAAATAATGCGCTAGTTGTGTTTCATACCAACTTTCCAATAGTAAAGTCTGAGACAGTTGCTATTGTAAGTTATGACATTTTTCAATGTATCTGTTGACAGCAATGTAAAGGCTTAAATTTAACTTTAAGTTTAACATTACCGGGCTGCAGCAAATATACTGATGGGCCTGGATTATGCACCCCTGGTCTAGCCAGTTCCAATTTCTTCTAAGGTCTATACTCACTCACACTATACTTCTAACTATACCGAAAATCCATAAAGCACAACTGTGCTATCTTTCACAAACACAAGAAAGAACTAATTATTTTTTTTTATTTATTAATTGCATTTTTATTTACAACCATTTCACAAATCAGAAGATGAGAAAATGAGTTAATTGCATTACTTTTCAATTGCAAATCACATTAAAATGAAAATCAGTTGTTTGAAGTCTCATTTTATTAATAATACATATGGTAATTACACTGCCTGCTCAATTGAAAGTGGACACCTGTGGTATGGAACAGATGCTTTATTTACATCGTGTCTAATGGTACGTACTGTGGCCTTTTGGCCTAAGCACAGCATCCACATGCCGTGGCATGCTCTCCACCAGTTTCTGATAGCAAGCGACTGATTTTTTGCCCACTCCTCCTTCAAAGCCTGCACAAGTTGGATGCGTGTTTGCATGATTTGTCACTCCACGTAATGCTCTTCCAGCAGTCCATCAACCAAGACCATCGCTCTTTACACCACCGTTGTTCCGCTGATACAGCCCTATTCTGCCTTAGCAACTGCTTCAGGGCCCTCCGGTCTCTATTGGTCACCTCCATGATGTTCTGTTTCCACTTCGAGATAATAGCACCCACAGTTGACTTTGGCAAGTTCAGTGTCGCTCCTATGACTCGCACACACTGGCCACTAATGTGACAGCCTTTGACTACTCCATGTTGAAAATCGCTCAGTTGCTTTGATGGTGGCATTTTACCTCAGCACGTGGTTAGACACCAAATGACTCCAACTACACATGATCGTGTTGTTTTATAATGAATATATTCAAATTATTTCCTGAATTTGCATCGGTTGTTCCACTACGGCAGGTGTCCACTTTCAATTGAGCAGTCAGTGTATAATATATTGCATTAATCAACACGTTTTTATTTTTGTAAATTTTGTAAATAATAAATTCTTTTTTTTTTTTTTTAGATGGTTATATTTTACTTAATTTATTTATTAACGACCCTGTAGCAAGGAACTATTAGAATCTATGTGTAATACCCTCCACAGCCCGAATTGGGAGTCAGAGCCCTATGAGTCAAATTTTGTTGGACTTTCAATGGAGGTTTGGGGGGTATATATCCAACGTATATAACGTTGTCCATTGTGTTGTTTACTTGCATATACAGTGACGGTAGATGGTGAAAACGCTCTTAAGAATCGCAAATATATAATTACATAACGTATATATCTGATATATCCAACGTAGATTCTATCCAACTTTTGAGTTTTAAGTGGTCATTGATTGGATAAGAAAAATAGTTGCAATTGGACAAAATTGGGGTCTATCGATGTCTATTATGCTGAGAACTAATATGATACTTTTGATATTTATTTATTTATTTATTTATTTAAAGATTGTATCAGCTGAGCAGCTTTTGTTTTAACTAATTTAATCCCTTGGCCTCTGCTTTTGGAAAGACAATCCTGGTTTATTACTTAAAAAGAAGCAAAATTAATATTGCACATCAGAATTTATTTGAAGTCAGGAATTAGTATGCTGCCTGTAGAAAAAGTTATTCAATTTACTTACAAGCATCCACCAGGGATTAGTCTTGATTTCTATCCCAGTTTGATGAAGGAATCTGATATTCAAATATATACTGATGGCTCTAAAACATCTTTGGGAGTAGGAGCTAGTATTTGTATTTACCTTTGAGATAAAAATAGACTTCAATGTATTTTAAAATTTAAATTTGCTGAGTATTCAATTCAGGCATAGCTTGAGGCTCTAAATTATGCTGTTAAATGGGTTACTACTATTCATCAGTCTGATATATCGACAGTGACTTCAATCTAACCACATAAAAATATACATTATGTTGCCAAACATATCCGGATATTCTCATAGCTCCACATGGACTTTCCATAATGATGCAGGAATATGTGTATAATGATATGAAAGGAATGAAATGTTACCTTAGCGGTGTAGACATTCTTTGCTGTCAGGATGAGTGGCAGAAAGAGTTGAGTCAGTTTGAACATACGATATTTGGAACCTACACTTTTGGTCATTCGGACCGAGAGATTTCTACCAAATTGACCTGCCCTGTTCTATTTGTCAGCGATGTTATTGCGAATTGGAAACGATGATGAAACCTGATGGTTACCCAAGTATGCCCAAGAATTGACAAATCGGAACCAGAAAACTCTGAAGCATGCTGTCAAAGGAAGTAACAAATCAGACTTAGCAGGCATCGCAAAGGACTTCCATACGTACTCAGGTACAGTTGTCAGTGACAGAACAATTCTCCAGGAGTTGTTGCCCTTGGTTTTCATGGTTGTGCACAATAATCAGTGCACTGGAAACACCTAACTCCAAATATATCAATGTTAAACTTACTCAAGTCATGGAAATATTACAGCATATCTGGCAAAATATAATAAAAAATATTACTGCCTTTTGTTCTTAAAACTCTAGAATGACAAGAGATAGTAAAACACATTTATAACTATGAAAAGTTTGCGAAAGCTGGAATTTCTACTTCTAATAGTTGGAATAAAATGGTCTTGTCCTTTAGATCTTTTAGTACAAAGAACACAGATATTTTGTTTTTTAAATTTTATTAAAATGTAACACCTTTTAAAATTCCAAAAAAGCACATTGTATAAAAAAGGTCAGCTACTTGCAATTATTTTGTAAAAATATTATTTAATTAATAATTATGTAGTAATTGCATTAATTTGATTAGTTTTAATTACATAGTGTTATACTCTTCATAGTGGTACACTTACTAAAATTCCTTCATTCCTTATTTATTTATTTATTTATTTATTTATAAAAATAAATGTTTGATATTTACTTTTAAATTATTGGTTAATTTATTCATCTTTAAATATCTGTTTCTCTTTTTCTTTTATCGTTTTTTTCATACTGTTTTATATATATGTGTGTGTGTGTTTTGGAGTTATTTCATCAAAATTACAATTTAACTTTTATTATTCAGTATTTGTATTTAAAAAAAAAAATGCAATGTTCTTCTGTTTTTCAGGCAATTAAAAAATCTCAAGAAAATTACATAATTGATCTTAGTAAACAATATGGAATTTTGACATCTCTAACCAGCTTTATAGCAATAGAAAAAAGAAATGAGGTAGTATTTATTTATTTTTTATTTGGAAATAATTATTTTCCTCTTTTGATTGAAATGTATAAAAAGTCAAATTAAATACAGTAGAACCCCTCTCGTCCGCCCTCGGCTAGTCCGTCACTCCGGTTGATCTGACCATGCTGGAGTCAGTGGTCCGCCCCGGGCCCCCACCTGAGAGGGGCCCCACTAGCCAGTCTTTACAACATTTTTTTTTTGGTTGTTGAAATAGAGATTCCGTTTTTTTTTTTTTTTTTGGTTGTGACTCACCACCCGTCGCGCCATTGTGTTGTTTACTTGCATATACAGTGACGGTAGATGGTGAAAACGCTCTTAAGAATCGCAAAACATTGAAAAAGCCTAAACTTGAACTGCTTAACAACGCAATAAATCTGTATTTTTCTGTATTTTCTGATAATCTGACCTTTTTTTGCGTTCCGACCATACCCCCAGTCCCAAAGATGACAGATTAGAGGGGTTCTACTGTAATTCCTTCTATTTAATTCCCAACAGTTTACATGAATGTGTAAACATATTTGATTAAATTTGAAAATAAATAAACAAACAAATTCTCTTCAAGGAATGAATGTGCATTGACATTTAGAGAGCTGACCTCTGGCTGACCACCCAACCTCAACTTAGTCCCGTTGCTCACGAAGTGCCAGGAGCCCTATCTCCCGCGACCCCAAGGACATGCAAGCCTACAGTGGGATACTTTAATTTATATCAGTTTTTGACCAAAGGCTTTCTGGCTTTATTAAACTGAAATGACTTAGCCTTGTTGCATTATCATACTTTCCTCAAATTTACACCATGTTATCAATGTTTCTGAAGTCACTGGGCTTATTAATGCTTCCACATGGAAAGTATTTATTACTTTCTATTATTACATAAGATTATCCACTGATTACCTGTGGATATTGGTAAATGATAGTCAGATAATTTTCCTAGACAATTTAATCCCTTATTTATCTGTAAAAATGAAAAAAATGTAATATGATATTATTAATAAGTGCATATTTAGAAGATGGGGGGGGGGTTCTAGTCCAGTGGTTTAGGCACTGGGTTGTGGTCTAGAGGAGCCAGGATTCAATTCCCGGCAGTGGTCGGGGATTTTTCCATCATTATTTCTCCTACAGACGGACCCTAGGGTTCACCCAACCCTCTGGCAAATAAGTTCCGGGGTTATAGCGACCTGCCATCAGGGTGACCATCCACCCTCGACTAGTCCCATTGGTCACCTGAACCTCTCGCACACCCCAGGGCCTGCATGGCCTGCTGCAGTACAGTTTTTTTTAACATTTAGAAATTATGGATTACAACACTAGTTGATGGTTGTAGTTGTATTCTATAGATGCACTAAAATTTTTGCAATAATTGTTATCATTTTCAATTTTTTCCTAATAAGAATTAGCACTGTTCTATGTTTGCAGTAGAAAAATAAAAATAACTGTGTATCATCTGCACAAAGTGTATATGTGTATTCTCATGTACTGGATAATTGGCTGATAGTTCTTCTCAATCACTCCAACCTCTGGAACATCTCCTCATAAGATTTCATCTACTTGATCATGGTGTAGTTACTTAAAGTCAAAAGGTTAAGCCAATTCTTCTAACATCATGTTCCAGTGCATTTAGGTTATTCAGCTGCTGTCGCTTGTATCAACTGTTCATGGAAGAAAGTGGATTTTTACCCTCCTGTCAATTCATTTCATCAATTTTTTTCATAGATGTTTTCATGTTTTTGCTTTAGTTGAGAATGTTACTTAAAGTAATAAATTAAAGTTTACAGTCTCTGCAGACTTTATATAAGGCTCATTAACCTTCAAATGTCTATAATCTATTCTGGCTGCTGTGTGGCCATCTATATGATTTTCTTGCCCTCGATGATTTCTTTGCCAATCTCTATGAGTCTTCATGAGTGGTCATTTCTCATTATATTTTTAGTATCATTTTTAATATGTTTATCTCTTAGGTGTCCGTAGTCTTCTTTTAGCCAACTGATCTTTCTTTCATCCTCATTTGCTGTTTGGTTTCTTCTTAGGATTTTAGCATCTTGGTCATTTGGGGTCTTCAGACCAATGCAAATATTTTTCTCACTCTTCTGTTTTAGCACTCTAATCAAGCTTGTCTCAAGTCAGCTGATTTTGTTTTTAGGATAGTTCTTAGCTCTGACTTTCATTTTTAAAATGTATTGCCCTCATAACTGTCAAATGTGTCATTGCTTCCATCATAATTATCTCGTTATGAGCTTTTACAAATTGGTAGGCTTGTCATTGTTGCTTCACTATACAATTCCAAATGCATATTTACTTCTTTATGTTAATTTTCCTCAATTACTTGTAAAAAGATATGATCTACTTGATGTCTTTGGCATTTTATCAGTTGCCCACTCACTTACATTTTCTATAATGAATACCTTTCCATCCCATCTTCCTTCTTAGTATTTATTAACTATACATTAATTATTTGATTAACTACTATGTGAAATATCTCTCCTTCCAATGTAAAATTAGAATACTTGTTATGACATTTGTAATTTTAATTGGTAAAATTAGCTACTCAAAAGATTCCCTCTATAACTTCCTATTTTATATAAGTTCTCAATTTCAAGACTACAGTATGATTGTGACAGTTTGTTACTTTGCAAAAACATAAGGAGGTATGAACATTGTGACTGAAATTGAGGATTGTATACAGAATATCTCAGTGGAACCTTAAGTTTGACTTCAGTTTTTGGGTACATTCGAAGACACACACACGTGCATTGTGGTGGTATTTTGATCTATCTTTTACTCTTCTTGTCCATCCTCTAACACCCAAAAGGTTGATATCCTCTTTGACATCATCCAACCATCTCTTTCTGGTTTCTGATGTTGAATGGTCTGTTTCTTTGAACACTGGCATTAGTTTGTCTAAAGTCGACTAATTTGACTAAAGTGATATTGCATTCATACTTCTCTTCTTATAATGAAAATCTGGTTAGTGGCCAGTCTTCCTTTTCAGAAACCATATTGGTATTCACCCATGATCTTTGTATAAGGTCTGGTATGCAATGATTTTAGACAAAATTTTATAGGTAAAGTTCAATGAGAAATGCCCCAATTGTTTGGCATTCCATTTGGTCATCTTTCTTATGAATAGATTGTATATCATCTTCCATTCAGATGGTATTTCTTCCATAAGCTATATCTCTTTCAAATGATCATATATCTCCTTTCATAAAGCTGTCCCTCCATGCTTAATCTATACAATAATCAGGCGCTGTCCAGATGCTCTGTTGTTTCTAAGTTCTCTTATGGCCTTTTTAACCTGTATAAAACTTGGTTCTTCATTGAGGACTTCTGGTCCTTCATTTACAATATCACTTTTATCTGCCCTGTTCTTCTATGGTTGGATTCAAAAGTTTTCAGAAAAGGTCCACCCAAATCACCAGAATTTCATCCTTATTTCCAGTAATATCTCCATACTTCTTAATATAAAAAGCTATTCTAGGTTGAAAGCCTCTTTTAATGTCTCCTGTCCTCTTGATACATTTTCTGAATTTCTTTTTATCCTGACAGTGTTTCAGTTTCTTTCATCTTATTATTTTCTTCAATTCATTGTCCTTCTACATTCCTTACTGGCTATCCATATATCCAAATATATAAAAGTTCAAATGCACTTGTTGAAAGATTCCTCTTCGAGACACTAATTTCAATAATTGAAATTAATATTTATAGTTATATTGTTACTTTTATTTCAATTTTCACCCCTCAGATATCTTTATAGTGAGGAAACATTAACTTTCTATGTGAAAAATTGCCTAATTGTCTGTATTGTCTAGTCTCACTGTCTCCTAAGATTAGAGCCAAGTGCATGCGATGAATGGGCAACCATCAGAAGAATGGACGATTCTGGACTGTGCTTGGAACATGTCCTCGCTAACAACCATCTTTTTTAAATATTTTTTTATTTTTATTCAAAGAAGGAAACCATTAACAGGTTTTCGAAACTTGTAACTTGTTTTTTATTTATTTTTTTATTAAATCAGTTTTCTAATGTTTTGTGCAAGTGGTCACTTCATCTTTATTACTACAGTTGCATGTTAAATCCACATTTATCATTCATTTTTATGTGAAAATTTGTGAATTGTTTGTATAGCTAAAACTATTAACAGTGTAATTCTTCAAATTCTATTTTTAAGATTCTACTTCACTGACCTCCTTTGGAGATGACAACTCTTTTCTAATTGCTGAATGTTATTTGTTTATCATGGTAGTAACTGATTTAACTTTTGCTTTTTTTTTTAATGCAAATTCTTAGGAGTGTGCTTTTAAAACTGCTACTAGCTATTGTGCTTGATCATTTCATCATCATCATTGCTTAAGTAAATTTTTGTATTCAAATTAAAACAATTGCATTAACTGATAGTTGTGTCCATAAAATTTCGAAAAAAATTTAATAATTTCTTATATTCTTCCCTGAATATTTTAATTGGGTAGATTATTTCCTTTTTTATTGTTTACAATTTAGGAAATTGTACTTAATGAAGGACCAACCATTGAAGATCTTATTAAAAACAGTGATGTTGATGAATTATCGTATATTGAGGAGGAAGAAAGGTTGGCAGAAGATGAAGGTAAGAATTTTAACAAATTATTAGAATATACAGATTTTTCACTTCAACTTAGACAAAAAGCACAGGGGATTCTAACAAAATAACCTATTCAGAGTGATTTTGCAGATAAAACCAGGGGATAAATATAACTTTTTATTATAGAAACATTTCATGGAGAAAAAATTTTCAAAAATATTCCAGCAATGTAAAAAATATGACATTATGAACAATAAAAGCAAATGTTGCATTAGCAATAAGGTTTACTTGTGATTTGTTAAATAAATCAAAGAAACAACCTATCTTAAATCACTTATTTTATTTATTTATTTATTTATTTATTTATTTATTTATTTATTCATTCATTCCACATAATAATGTAGCTGTAGATGAAACTGAGAAAGGGCCAGTGAAAGTGATTTATTTATTTATGAACATTGAAATATCATTTGATAAATTTCTGTAACTATAATATTTTACTTAATTATAATCAACTAAAATCAACAAGTATACCTAAAATGTTGAAAATGGCTGGAATGACTGCATATGCAGTGCAACAGGAGGAAGTATAATGGCCAAATCACTTGGATAAAGTTTTTGTCATTTCTTTCATCTAAGAAATAGCCATAGTTTTTGATGGTGTGCTTCTATCATTTGATATTGTTGCTCTCAAATCACACTTTCATAGAAATGTAAAGAAATGCTTCATGTGATTGGTGCTGCTTTTAAAGCCAAGAACTAATTGACAACGAGATCTTAACTTTCGAATTGAAACTTTCTACTTTCAGTTTTCATTATGGTTAATGCAATGCAATTTCTGTTGAATATTTAAATGAATTTCAGGAAGTTGGCAGATTACATGGACATCGTATTTTAGAATCTCTATAATTTAAACAAAATGCAAGTTGTGAATTTTCTAAGAATGACAATTACTCCCACACTCCTTTGTGAATCAAGTGCTACTTAAAGAAGAACTGAAATAATCTCTTTTAAATAGACATCTGCACATTCTGATGCATAGAATGAATGTATTTCATTAATAATTGTTTATATTTGAAAGATAATCTCCTAACTATGGCACTGAATTCATAATTTTGGATTCAGTCGAAACAGTGGAAAAAACGGCACTGCTGTTTTACTGTTGCTGAATGTCTGGGGGCTCCCCTTTGTTTACTGCTATGTCACAAGTCCACTACTGCTGATTGGTGCTCACTAATACCTGTCACTAAAATTTAGAGTAAGTTCTAAAGGGTGTTCAGCGATGAAAGTGGTCATGAAAATAACGACAAAAGCAAATCACACAATCGTAGTGTGTCAGTGATTGTATCAGTGATCAAAACTATGATGAAAACTTTGTCTGTATGATTTGGCCATAAGTAGAACAACCAGCATCTAAATAATCTTTTTGATAAAAAATTATATTAATTATAACATAGTAATGGGTAAAATGTTAAGAAGTAGAAAATGCCAAGCAGAAGACTTTATTTAAGTTAAAGATTCCACAATACATCTTTGTGGCCAGTGCATTGCAGGAGGTAAGGCATTCTATGATCAATGCATCTAGATAAGTTTAGATAATTCAAGCATTTTAAAAAGATTTATTTATTAGAATTTAAAAAAAAAAAAAAAAAAAAAAAAAAACCCACACACACACACACACAAACATGATTGGAGGTTGTAAAAAATAATAAAAAAAAAAGTAACAAAAAAATATTTGTTTTAAATTCCTTAGAATCTCATCAGTTACTTCCATACTTACTTAGCAAGATCTATAGCAAGATGATTAATGCATATGGTGGCTGACACAAATGCACAATAGTTTCGAAATGGCAAGGGAAAACTCAAGTATCTGAACAACAGATGTAAACATTAATATTATCCATTAATACAAAAGACCAAACACACAAAAACAATAGAGATATAAAGAATAAATAATTTCATGACATGTTGTAAACAACTGGAAGAATTGTTTAATCAGTCTTTGTTGTAAACAATGAAATAGATGATTTAGCATCAAGTAGTATCTGTTGTGGAAAAAAAAACGGATAATTTTTATCGTTTAGTCTTTTTCTTTTTCTTCTTCATTTTTTATATCATATTTAGTCATGAATGCTACTGATAAAGACAGTACCTCTATCATAACTCTTTATCAGTAGTATCTATGACTAAATATGATACCAAAAAATAAAAATTATCCTTTTTTTCCACAACAGATACTACTTAATGCTAAATCATCTATTTCATTGTTCATAACAGAGACTGATTCAACAATTCTTCCAGATGTTTACATCTATACCAATGCTGCTGCTTCCACTATAGCAAAAAATTATTATTACGTCTTTCTGGGCTGCTTATTATGCCATTCAAGGCTGTTTATCTTACCAACAACTCATTCACTCGAAAATGACTTATCAATTTTAAGTCGAAACCTGGTCATTTTAAATATTGTAAAATTTTTTTAATTTGTTTAATTATGAATTAAGCAGGTATATCGGCTTTATTATTGAATTTATATTATAAACATTCATGTAACATTAATTGGGAAATCCAGTCACCTTTTCAATATGTTTACCTAAAATCATTTTATTTATGTTTTAACACATTAATAATTTTAACTTACAAGTGCATTTATTTATTTGCTTGTTTGTTTAGTATCAATAACTTCTTCCTTGTCTCGTGAAAATAACTGGGCTGAAGCAGTATCAATGGCAGAAGATACAGGGTCAGGAGATACAGGGTCTTCTGATAAAGGATTTGGACTATTTGAAGATTCAGATAACATTTCAGTTGAGTCAGATAAAGGTAAAACAAAAGGGTTTAGCTGCATTCATGTGAAAAATTAAAAGAATAAATGCTTTTTAGAATTTTTTTGAAAAAAGTAAAATGTATTTAAAACTGTAACTTTTCACATAAAGTAACATTCAGATCAGTAATCAAATGAGAGAGAGAAGAGAAAAACTTCCCACACTTCGTATGCAAACACAGAATGTTGATTTAATTGGCCACTTTCCTTCCCATAGTTCATTGCAGAATAAAAAGAATAAAAACAATAGAAATATTGCTAAACTTTCTTAATCCTCTTAATTCCCTCACTTTCAACATACCCTTCACCCATCATGTCGTCCTAAATGTTGTCCTCTGTCCTATATGTTTGTGCCGTCCCTGATGAAGGAATACGCCTAGTATTTCGAAACTGTCGGATTATTTCCATGTAAATCTTTATATTCAACCTTTCATAAGTAAGTGCGTTTTATTTATTTACTTTTTTATTCTATTTCATTCCACGCACGTTAAGCCTACATAGTTCATTGCAGTCGATGTAGCGCAGAGAACCAGTAAGATTGTTGTGCATTTGCTTTATTGTGGTTCAGAAACAACATTTAGACCTTTGAAATGGTGAGCCATTGCTAGGTAAGAGTTAGACCAGATGCAAGCTGAGTTACCCACAGTCACGAATATTCCTACAAGCATTATAAATCGATGATCTTTAAACAAATAAACAAAAAAAAAAGCATTATGTTTGGGAACACTTAATTAAATTAATTAATTTACAGAAATTTTGAAATTGTCTGACCAAGGACAATGACAACACAAGATGACTGTTAAACACCCTAATTGTCATGGGTTATTATATCTTATTAGTATGTCAATTTTCATTGGTGCTAATGCCAACTTCAACATGTGTATGATGAAATGGCGGATCCACAAATAACTAATTAAAAACTTTAAAAAAGAACATTTAAATAAAATTTACAGCAACTGGTTTCTTCGATGAGATCATCGATGTCTTCAGGCTGAAAAAATCACAAACAAGTCCTCATATTTATAGGTCCAACAGAGTAAAAGTTTACATAAAATTAGAATATAATGTGCTGTTGATACTTATTTGTTACCTGATGTTCCATGTTGCATTGAAAAGATGGGACCAAACATCAGGATAGGAGCAGGCATTTGGAGACGAATCCATAATCCAAAGAGAGGTAGAGTGATTCAGGAATGCAGGGAATGGTGGAGAGGATCCAGAACACTAACTTCATAAGTTGGAGATCCCAGAAGGAAACTTCAGAATGACTCCGAACTGCATAAATAAGTAAATAAAGAAAAAATAAATAAATAAATAAAAATTTCCATGAATCGTTGTGAAGATCATAAGCAGCAACGGATTGTACAGCCAGCACATCATTGTAGCATTGCCTTGAAATGCAAATATAAACTGATTCCTTGCAATGCCATAGAAGTGTGTTCTTCTCCCTAGCAACCAGCAAGGTATTATTGAAATCCAATTACCAGTAAGTGCTGCTTGACTGACTGTTAAGTAAGAAGCGTTGAGGCTTTTGAGTGCATGAGCATGTTCCTTAATATGCATATGTAAGGGGTGCATGGTCTTTCCTAGACATATGCAGTTGTTATTGAGGCACTTGATTCCATAAACGACTCTTACTTTCTTGCATGTAATTGTGCTCAGTACGGCATATGATGATACTGGAAATGGTATTGGTGGATCTTGCTGTCGTTCAAATATTGAAAGGTACAAGTAACTTATGAATCAGAGGAAAAATATGGGTATTGTATGAAATGGAAACATGACTGATGGTGCTGGTTTTATTATTATAGTCTTCAGCTGCATCATTGTAGATATTGTGAAGAATTCTGCGTATCTGGTTGTTAATGTAGCCCAGTCGGTAATTATTGCTGGTCAAAATATTGTAGATTTGGAACAACTCCATTTCAAAAAGATCCACAGATAAACACAGTCATAAAGCCCTATGCATTAATATGGAAATAATATTTGATTTACAGAAGGAGGGTATCAAGGATTGAAAGTTTATAGTGATACCTGAAAAGGCAGGCTTGTGAGATACTGAGGTTGCAATTTGACCATAGTGCCTAATTATAAGTATTTCCAGGAATGAGATGGGGCCATTGCTTTCTCTTTCAATTTCGAAACTTATGTCCTCGCTGATCATGGAGAAAATATCACAAATTCCTGCTTGAACAGAAACATCCAATGCTAAAAGGAGATTATCAAATATATCGTACATATAGACATAGATGGATATCACCAGCTGCCATGAGATTGATGTCTCTTTCCTCAATAAAGGACATAACGAATTCAGCCAATAAAGCCAAACTGGCTAGACCCATGAATAGCCCTTTTTTTTGTAGAAGAGATCATGCGCCCCTTACATGTGCTCATGCACCAAAAAAAAAAAACCACAATGCCTTTTACTTAACAGTCAGTCATACAGCACTTACTGGTCATTCATTGGATTTCAATAATACCTTGCTGGTTGCTAGGGAGAAGAACACACTTCTATGGCGTTGCAAGGAATCAGTTTATATTTGCATTTCCAGGCAATGCTACAATGATGTGCTGTCTGTACAATCCATTGCTGCTTATGATCTTCACAACAATTCATGGATTTTTTTTTTTTTATTTACTTATTTATGCAATTCTGAGTCATTCTGAAGTTTCCTTCCATGATCTCCAACTCGATAAAGTCAGTGTTCTGGATCCTCTCTACCATTCCCTGCATTCCTGAATCACTCTACCTCTCTTTGGATTATGGATTCATCACTAATGCCTGCTCCCTTCCTGACATTTGATGTCGTCCTTTCATTGCACATGGAGCATCATGCCACGAAAGAAGCATCAACATCACATTATAAGTGCAACTTGGATAATTCAAAGCTGAAGGGACCACTACAAAACTTCGAATTATCCAAGTTTTCGAATTAAACAAGTTACATCTTGTAACTTTAATTTCAAGTCCACTGAATGCTTGAAAAGATTATTCTGTCAATAAGTAAATATTTATTCAGAAAGATCATGGTATGAAGACTTAAACACTATATATATGTAAACAAAATAAGATTTATATTACGTAAGCTACAGTACATATTACATTCAATACAGAAAATTATAGTTTTCAAAAAATTGTGCAATGTCTGATTGTTTTGTAGAATTCAGTCGCTTAAGGTTAGCAAAATCATCAAGCATGTTTAGTGAACGGAAAACAGCTTCACTTACGTTGGTTTATCCTTCAATGTACCGACGAAATTCGGCGCTATCCCATACTCGTTGGCGATTTGGCATTTCTTCTTCACACCCTTTTGCACCTCGCGAATGACGGCGACCTTTTCAGCGAACGTTAAATTCTTGTACACGCGTGGTTTACTGAAAGACATGGTGAAACTGACAGCAGGAAGCTCGAATGGTGTCTGAAGTGTCATGTGTCGAATGGCGTCACGTGTCGAACGGTGGCGGGAAGCGGATTTCAGTTGTCATGTGTCGAATTTCTTAACGATGAAATGCCGAAAAGTCGTTATGGTTCGAAATTTTTTATTAAAAACTTCGAATTAAGGAAGTTGAACTTCGAATTATCCACGATTTTTTAACATTGATTTAATAAGAAATTCAAGGGACCAAGAGAAATCTTCGAATTAACCACGATTTCGAATTAAAGACGTTCGAATAATCCAAGTTGCACTGTATTTGATAACCTCATTCACTGCATGGATCAAGAAGATCTTGCTAATGAGTCCTAAGAGAAACAAAATGCCTGTTTGAGATTCTTCAAATCTAAGCATTTTATTATTAGAATAAAAAGAAATATAAATAATAATTAAATTTCAAAAATTCTAGGGTTTTCAATTTCAAAAATTCTTATTTCTCATCCCACAACTTGGCAAAGAAAAGAAAATAGAGGAAGTGAATGATGACTAAATTATGATAAAAATTTCAGATTTCTTTTGATTATGGGAATTATATGGCAATATTACCATAAGCTCAAAAGGAATGAGCTTAATAAGGAACCATCATTATCTTATCTTTCAAATATTGTGATATTTGTTACTTCATCTTTGATAGCCTTTTTTTCTAAGCAAATTTGAGGGTTGCAATAGAGCTTTGGGTTTCATACAAATTAGCTGATATGGGTATAAGAATATACAACAGCACAGTTTATTCTAATGCGGAAGATATTTGTTTGATTTTTTTCCCCCTCATTATTAACAGAAATGAACTAAAATAACACTTTGGAATTTTTAAAGCAATACAAAGTATCCTACTTCAAGCCTACATGGCTATTGATGTCACCGGAGATAAAGCTCCTGGCATTTTCTGACCAATGGGACTAAGTTCAGGTTGGTGCTCAGCCTCACACCTGCCTGCCTTTACCTCTGGGAAAGAAAACCAGTAGTTCTTCAGAGGGTTGGGTAGTCCTTAGGACCTGTATGAAGGATATTTCTGTGGAAAAAAAGAATCCATGACCTCCACCAGAGATTGAACCCTGCTCCTTCAGCATATGCACAAGGAAGTACCACTTGGCTACCAGGATCACAAAATTAATGGAGTGGAATTTGAATTTTGGCTGTAAGAAATAGAAAAAAATGATTTTGCCATTTTGTGATGTAATAATAATAATAATAATAATTATTATTATTATTATTATTATTATTATTATTATGTTTCAAACCTTGGGTTTCCCCAGCTAAAACAATATGGCGGGCCAAGGACCAAAGCACATATTGCCAAGGGTAAAGATGTGTGCAAGAATGATTAGGGATGTGGTTGTGTCCATAAATTTCCTAACTATGCGTGTTGTGTTGAGTACTACAGCCTTCTGCAGGACCGTACTCGGTCCTGCCTCCACTGCTTCTGGAGCTCATGTGCTAGATCGGTGTATTTACTGATCTTGTCTGCGTGAGTTTTCTGCATGTTCTTGCTGATAGGCACTGCAATATCAATGAGATAGGTCTGTTTGTTGACCTTATCAATAAGTGTGATGTCAGGTCTGTTGTGATGTATGGTTTTGTCTGTGTGAATGGGGCGATCCCAGTGCAGCTCATGTGAGGATGACTCTAATACGCTTTGTGGTATGTACTTGTAGTACGGGACAGTGTTCTTAATATTATTATTATATCGAAAAAAGTTTCAAACCATGGGTTTCCTCAGCTAAGACAATATGGCGGGTCAGAACCAAAACACATATTGCCAAGTGTAAAAAAAAAGGTTTGGAAGAATAGTTAGGGATGTGTGCTTGTGTCCATAAATTTCCGAACTATGCATGTTGTGTTGAGTACCACAGCCTTCTGGAGTTGTGCATAAGTGTTTTTATGAAGTCCTAGTGTGTTGAGGCTGTGGTGCAATGTGTGAGGCACCAGACCAGTTGCGGACAGGATGATGGGTACAACACGTACTCGGTCCTGCCTCCACTGCTTCTGGAGCTCGTGTGCTAGGTCTGTGTATTTACTTATCTTGTCAGCATGAGTTTTCTGCAAGTTCTTGCTGATAGGCACTGTAATATCAATGAGATAGGTCTGTTTGTTGACCTTATCAACAAGTGTGATGTCAGGTCTGTTGTGATGTATAGTTTTGTCTGTGTGAATGGGACGGTCCCAGTACAGCTTATGTGAGGTTGACTCTAGTACACTTTGTGGTGTGTACTTGTAGTATGGGACCGTGTTCTTAATAAGTGAGTATTTGTGTGCTAGCTGTTGATGAACGATCGACGCTACCTGATTGTGTCGGTGGAGGTAGTCTGTTTGGGAGAGAAGGGGACAGCCTGATATTATGTGGTCGATCGTCTCATGTAGTGTGGCATTTCCTGCATCTGTCATCGTGTGTGTGTGGGTCGTGTAGAATGTGTTTCTTGTAGTTGTGTGTGGGGATGACTTGGTCCTGTATCGCGATCATGAGCCCTTCGGTCTCCCCAAACAGCTCACCACTCGTCAGCCATCTGTTCGACGCTTCCATGTCGACATGAGACTGGCTAAGTTCGTGGCAATGTCTGCCATGGAGTTCCTTACGAGCCCATGATTCATGCAGCTGCTGTGTGTGGGTGTCGGGGGTGGTGAGTTTTAGAGAAGGGTTTGCGAGGTCCAGGGGTGTGAGATGTATGTCAGCCTTGACAATGACTGAGTGGAGTGAGGAGTGTTGTGCTCTTTGGTGGAAGTGTTCCCTAAGTGTGTGTACTTGTTTTTTGTGTAGGGTGATGAGATTGATGAGTCCTCGGCCTCCCTCCTTGCGTGGAAGAGTCATCCTTTCCGTAGCGGACTTGGGGTGGTGCATGTTGTGTTTCGTGAATGTAGTGCGTGTTGTGTGTTGTATTATTATTATTATTATTCTCTTAATTTCTCATCCCACAACTTAGCAAAGGAAATAAAATAGAGGAAGTGAATGATGACTAAATTATGATAATAAGGGGAAAAGTGTTTTAGGAACAAGTATTTTTTTATGATACATTCCAGGTTGTTACAAATGAAATGAAAAAAATGGGAATTTCGAACTTCTACAAAATAGAATGTTAATCAAGCTTCTTGACCTTTCCTTTGTCCTGGCATACATTGTGGTTGAATACCATGACATACCATTTTGTTTGACCATGTACTCTTCATCAAGTAATATGGGGCAAATGCCATAGTCTGACCCCAGTTGAAGGAAGATGTGATGGGTAAAACCAACTGCAGTACACAAGCAGTGACAGTGTACTGCATTTTTTTCTAATGTTTTCTAATGCAGAGCTAGTGTGATAATGTGCAGCAGAAGAGGCTTACTGATGAGTGTTGATAGTGATCCTGACCATTTATGTCATTGTATATGACTCATTTTCATCAACTGTTAGAATCCAAACTAGGACTTTAACTTCTGAGTAGCATGCCATTAATGATTTACTTGTTTTTCTTGCTCATTTCATTTTGGCACCTATTTGTCCATTTTCTTTAGCTTATCTGATCATGTGCAGATGGCCAGAAATGTATCTCCACAATGAAGACATAAAACTTCTCTGCATCCTCTCACATGGTTTGGTGCTTATTCATTCAGATGTTTGCAGTCTTGGTTGTTCACGGCTGATAATGACCTAACATGGTTGTAGTTATTCAGCTTCTCATTGAAACCCTCAAAATTCATTAACCAGTGGTATATGATATTTTAGGATTTGTTTCCTCTCCAAAGGTGATGTTGATCTTTTCTGGTAACCTTTTTCTTATCACCATCCAGCATTCAATCATGAAGGCAAATGACATGGATATTGCAATCTTTCATCTTGATTACATCAATGACTTAATGCTCATACAAGTTGCTAGGATGTGGAAAAAAGTTTCAATATAACATACTATACTTTCAGAATGAAGTATACTGATCTAGACTATGAGCAACTATTGTTTGCTCTCTGGCATGGGGAGGAATGTTCCTTTTCATATGTAACAACTTAATACTTGCATTTTAACTTTCACATAGGCTGCTGATTGCAAAGGTCTGTGAATGATTTCTTAATCAGGGTACTTATATTATAAATCTCTGAAGAATTTGGAAAAAGCAGTTGACCAGATAGATGAGAAAAATTTATAGATAGAATAAAAGAGGGAAGAATTGAGAAAAAGAACTGAGAGTTAGGAAGTCCAAAGGAAAGGATAAAAAAAATGAAAGAATTTGGTTGGAAAAAGTTTCAGTGCATGATGAGAAGAAGAAGAAGAAAAATTGGTCAGGAAAAATGCCTAAAAAAACTTAAGGTGTTCGTTGGTTTTCTGTAGTTACATATATAAAGAGAGTTTATTTTACATGATCAAAAATTAACAACTTTAGAAAAATTTGATACTTTATATTGTAACCATAAAAGGAAGAGTATACTTTGTTCTGAAACTAAAATCTAACTGGTTTATATTTTATTTTTGAAAAATACATTAATTTAATGGATATTTACAAAGGCTACGTAGTCACCAGTCTAATTGATAGTCACAAGTTTTGTAATGATTGTGTAATTTAAATCAAAATCAAAAAGTTAAAGTTCAATTAAAGATACCAGAATCAAAGCAAATTCCAAAATTGCTAATTTTATTTGATAAGTTTAGCAGATTAATAAAAGGGATTTATAATAAAAATAATTCATTACACAATGATACAAACATTTGCACAAAAAATAAAAATTAATATGGTAATTATTGTATAACGTTAATATATTTTCTAAAGTTTATAAGATTCAAAAAATAAGTAATCTTTTATTATTATTATTATTATTATTATTATTATTATTGCTGTTAGTCGGCAGAAATGTGAAACCTCCAAGAATTAAACAAAAAACA
>JAFIDM010009631.1:257578510-257589238 GCA_023159025.1 Thereuonema tuberculata | reverse complement strand
TGAAATAGCTATCCTGAGATGTCACCTAGTAAAATACTGGGTCTCAGCCTTTTAATGTGTTCTTATTATTGCTTTTGATTAAAAATTTTTGATAAATAAATTTTATGAACCTAATTCTAATCCTTTGCTTGTATTAATTTCTTATAGTAATTTGATTCCATTTTATTTCTAAATTTTTATTTTTATTTTTTCTATAAAACTGAAGTATAACTAAAGTGTAGTTATGGGTTTTTATATTCTTATTTTATGCATTGACAGCTGTAAATTAAAACTGTGAAAGAGATGAAAATTTGTTGAAGTTATTTAAATAACTTTTTAATATTCAATTTTTTTAATAATTATTTCTTGTTTTATTAAATAGAAATTGTTTTAAGATGTCAAGTTATGAAAAAGAGAAAAAAGAAAATGAAATTATATCATGAACGATCAAGAGATAGAGAAGAAGTTTTAGATTATTACAGTGAAGGTAATTCATCATTACAATAATGATCAATATAATTTTACAGTGTTGCTTAAATTCATTCTTTGAACAAAAAAATGAAGCACCCGGAATTAATCATCAATCGAGATGCCAATTGGTATGTGCAATGTACATGTAAAGGAAAGGAAACCATTATAATTCCAGAGCAGTTGGGCCATTTATACGGATAAAAGAGCTACATTAATGAACAAGTCAGAACATTGTGGTGCCCATCTGGCTCATATACAAGTGGTTACCCGGTGTGGCATAGACACATTATAGCATGTCAGATTGTGTCCAATTGGCGGTCCAGTCCGGCGATCATCTCATCATGGCCCAAACATTTGATTGGTGAGGAGTAGAATATCATCGATTGTACTCCTCCTCTTTCTGCGGATCCATTTTCCGGGGTTGGTGGTTTTGTCCCAGTTTAGATTGTAGGAACTTAATTCCTCTTACGCTGAAACTCCTTGTTAGGTATAATGTGAGTACAGACTGATGTTGTGCTGTGAGGGTGGTACAGAGGACTACCAAGATGTGTCCAGCTATCATAGGAAATGGCTCCCTAGACAACCATTCTTGGTGTGTGAGCTACGTGCAGTAAAGCCAGAATCCTTGTACTTCCCGAGCTGTCTCCAGACACTTATGGGGTGGTCATTGGTGCCCAGTGCTAACCATGACTCATCACTGAAGACAACACAACATGGCCCTAGATGGTTGAGAGTGATGAATTCGGGGCTATTAATGCTGCTCTTACAATTGCTCGATCTTTGCATTCTGTTGTCTCCCTTGGCCGTTCATTGTCTGTGCACCACTGGGCTGGGCTCTCCTCGATCCACTGGCATCAGCATCATCCGATTGCTGCATCACTCTGTCCCAAATATCAGGCAATACTGCGATTTGACCAACTGCCCTCTCAGTTGAATGATATGTCCTCTTTTAAACTCGCTCACGGATCCGATGTTGAGGCATTATCACAGCCCATGGAGGCTAATGCAATCACAGTCCACTGTCACAGTTGTCCCTCCTTTGCAAGCTTTGCTTTTGATATACCTTTCTCGAGGTGCAGTTTCCATGTGCTGTGATGTTCCACTATTTAGTCATTGGCTGTGATTTTCTAATCATATTCGGCCTTGAGCTATTTGTATGTTAAGTTTCGTGGTGATCAGGCAATTTTCTTGGGGTGCTTCATTTTTTTTTTGTCAGAGTGTAGTTAGAGAATTTACTTGATACTCCAAATGAATGTCATTTTTTTTAATTATTTAATGAAAGGGGGAGAGAGAAGCGTTTATTTTATTTACTTAAAAAGTTTTTCTTAAACATTTAATTTTTTTGTTAATTTTAACAGTCTGCAGATAATTTGATCCAATTCCTATCTCCAAAAGATTTTGAAAGTTCTAACTTGTTGATTGTCATTAAG
The DNA here is from genome assembly GCA_023159025.1 of Thereuonema tuberculata. Classification (NCBI taxonomy): domain Eukaryota; kingdom Metazoa; phylum Arthropoda; class Chilopoda; order Scutigeromorpha; family Scutigeridae; genus Thereuonema; species Thereuonema tuberculata. Next base: position 257,587,358 of record JAFIDM010009631.1, on the reverse strand, counting down.
TTGCTTGTCCTCTATTGTCATCTAAAGGCTGATATCAATTGCTGCTTATTGTCTCGAGAAAGTATAGCTTTGTAGTCGGCTGTTAATATTTGAGGAAATAGAATCTTCACTCTGTTGTATTTGACTGAAGATGCTCGAACAATTACTTTAATGGAGGGTGGACTTTGGCAGGGCCAAAAATATCCAAAAATTGATTAACTATGATTAACTACAATATTCAGTAGTGATGCTAAGCCTCATGTCCACCTGTATCCTATCCCTCAACAAGTGCTTTTGCTATCTTCTCCCCTTCCCTCGCTACATTATAGATTCTGTAATTTAGATCAAACATGCAGTGATGATAGGGAAGATCATTTTGAAAAGACTAAACTTTTTTAGAGTTGTTCTTGGTTGTAGATTTTCTAGAGTTACATGTTACCAAAAGGTCAGTTACATTTGCCAAGTCCATAGAAGAGAGATACTTTGCAGTTCTTCCAGAACAGATAAAAATTACATTGTTTTACACACAACAAATCACAGCTCATTATTAATTTTAACTATAACAATGAGGAAAAAGTTAGGAAATGATAACTACTTACCCTAGCCTTAGACACTCGTAACACCAGTATCTCACCGCCATTAAAGAAATTTTTGCTTCTTTCAGATGCATTAAGAGTTTCATGTCTTTTCCCAGAACAGATCTGTTCTACATCTGATCAGGTGAGATAGCTCAAAAGATCTGAAATTCACATCATTACAAAAGATATTCAACCCCAGATGGCATCTGAATATTTCAGCTATACCATATATGAAACAAAAAAACAAATCTGAAACATAAAGGATGCTTGAAAGATCTAAAACTCTTACTGCTTCTGAATGAATAAGAAAAAAAAATCCCTAATGACTGCAAGGTATCTCATAGAGTAAAGGAATGAAAGAGTATCGAGAATTACTTAAAGAGAAAAACCTCTAGTTCAAGTGACACCTTGAGGTAAGGCTTTGTCAGAACTTCTCTCCATAAAAATTCCTCTTTAGGACAGAAGAAAAAAAAAGAAGAAATTAATTGATTATCATTGGTAACTAAAACAGTGGTATATGATCAGAAATGCAGAGCTGTCAGCAATTAAGAAATAGTTAGATTTCAGTGAAACATAAAGTTGTATGGGGCTTTGTTATTATAAATAAAGATAGAAAGAAAGAACGAATATTTACTGTTGGAAATGAAGTATGGAGAAGACAGATTATAAAATTACTAAAAATAATTTATTTCATATAATTAATTAATTTATGCAAAAAATATAAATATTACTGATAAAATATCAATAATTACTTCTTATTTTATGAAACAGATATGGAGCAAATAAATGCAGATATGGAGCAAATGAAAAAAGGGGAAAATATTGAAGTGGAATCTGAAGCTGCTACATATTCAAATGAAGGTACTGGTTGATAACTTTACTGCTAATTTAAAGTTAATTTAGAAATTATACTTGAAACTCATCCAGTGGTGTGAAAAAAAATTTGTAATCATTTAATTTTTCACTAAGAGGTTAGACTTTTTATTGCACTTACCATTTTCCAAAATCTTTTATGCTGCTTTATATTTATGCTGCCTGTCAATAACATTTGTACACTTCTTAGCATTTTTGCTAGTCAGATAGGTTCATTGTTAACTTGAACTATTACAAGAGTTCTTGGTGGCTGGTTTTCATCATCATCATCAGTCGTAGACAGGTCCAATGGCAAGCAGCAAATAAGGTCAGCAATGTCTCTTTCTCCAAGTCGTTCTATCTCTTGCCTCCTCCTTCAGGCCTTGATATCCACTTGTAGTCAATAGGTCATCCAGGATCATTTTTCTCTTTCTTCCTCTTGGTCTCTTTCCCTCAATCTTCCCCTCCAATACTTTCTTTATGAGATTTTCACCTCTCAGCACATGAGCAATCCAGTTCTTTTTTCTTCTTCTAATATTCTTTAATAAACTTCTCCCTTCCCCTATTTTTTCCAGAACTTCATCATTAGTCATCTTGTCTGTCCATTTAATTTTCGCCATCCTCCTCCATAGCCACATTTCAAATGCTTCCAGCATCTTAGCATCTCTCTTTCTCAGAGTCCAAGTTTCCGAACCATACAAGGATATACTCCAAATGTAGCATTTTATAAGTCTTTTTCTTAAATCAATATACATATTATTTGTGAACAAGTTTTTTCTGTTATAAAATGCAAATTTACCCTTACGAATTTGATCTCTAATATCAATGTTACATTTACCGTCATCCTGAATTATACTTCCCAAATATTTGTATTACTTAACTTGTTCCACCCTTTCTCCACTTAATTTAATACATACTTTTTCAGCATTTCTAGCAATTCGCAGCACTTTTGTTTTCTTGGTGTTAATCTCCATTCCAAATTTATGACAGGCTTCTCCAAATCTTTTCAGCAAGTGTTCTAAATCTTCCTCACTCTCGGCTACTACAGCCAAATCATCCGCGAATCTAATGCTTTTTATTCTTCTTCCTCCAATACTGAGACCCGTATCCTCTTCACAATCAAAAGCTTCCTTTATCATTTCTTCCGAAATGATATTGAATAGCACCGGGGATAAGCAGCAACCCTGTCGCACTCCTCTTCCAATTATACATTCCTTTTTGCTTCCTCATTTTGTCTCAATTATTGCTGTTTGATTCATATATAGTTCCGCAAGTAGTCTATGATCTCGCCAATCCACACCTATCTTTTTCAGTACTTCCATCAGTTTATCCCATTTCACGATATCAAAGGCTTTTTTCAGATCAATAAAACAAATATAAACTTCTCTATTAACTTCGATATGTCTTTCACAGATTGTTCTCATCACTCCAATTGCATCTCTTGTTCCTCTGTTCTTTCTAAAACCACATTGGTCCTCTCCTAGATAGTATTCCACCTTGTTGTATAGTCGTCGTTTGATAATATTTAGCATCACCTTAGAGGTATGCGAGATTATACTAATTGTTCTATAGTCACTACATTTAGTAGGGTGACTAGTTTTTCCAATAGGTATTAGAAAGCTTTTAGTGAAATCTCTAGGCCATTTGCCTGTTTTATAAATGAGGTTGCAAAGCCCCAAAATCTCATTAATTCCACATTCATCCAGCGGTTTCAACATTTCTCCAGGAATCTCATCTACACCCTCCATTTTCTCACTTTTTAGCTCCTTAATAGCCATTTCCACCTCACATTTCAGTATGTCAGAACCTCTTTCTTCCAATAAAATTTCACCCTGTTTTTCTAGTACTATTTTATCTGGTTTTTCATTCTTTGCGTAAAGCTCCTCAATATATTCCTGCCACCTATCACCCTGCTCTTCCTTGTCATATATCAGTTTTCCTCGTTTATTCTCAATGGGCAGGCTCCTTACATCTTTCTTCTTAAAATGGGTAAGTTCCGTAGCTTTCATAAACATCCTATCATAGAGTCCTTTTCTGTCCATCTCCTCAATAGATTTACATTCATTACTCAGCCAAATTTCTCTTGCCTTATCCGTTTCTCTTCTTAGTTCATTATTTAGCAATCTATATTTATTTCTTCCTTCTTCGCTGTTTCTATTCTTCCATTTTCTTCTCTCTTCCATCTTGTTTATCATATCATTTGTTATCCATGGCTTTTTTAACTTGCTGCTTTCAATAAATCCAATTTCCTCTTTAGCTGTTTCATATATCATTTTTTTTAGTCTATTCCACTTTAAATCGGTGTCAAGTACTTCTTCAAAAGTTACCTCTAAGTCTCTAATTTTATTATCCATCTTCTCTCTATATTTAGCTCCGGCTGTTCCTTTAGGCATCTCTACATTCCATCTTTTCGTTTTTTTTTTCCGCTAAATAATTTCTTCAATCTTATTCTTTCCTCTAAAACAAGTAGGTTATGGTCCGAATCTATGTCTGCTCCTGGATAAGTTCACACTTTTTTCACACCGTTCCTGAATCTTTTTTGTATTAAGACATAATCCAACTGATATCTTGCGATGTCTCCAGGCATTTTCCAAGTATATAATCTTCTTTTAGGTAATTTAAACCATGTGTTGCCCACAATCAATTTTTGCCTCTTACAGAATTCCAGTAGTCTTTCACCTCTCTCATTTCTTTTGCCAAGACCATATTTCCCAACTATGTCATTTACTTCTTCATCTCCTATTACCGCGTTCCAATCACCCATTATTATAGTACATTTCTTGGCTTTATCTTCTTCCATGACTTCCTCTATTTGGTTATATATCTCTTCCACATCTTCATCATCGTACTGACTTGTGGGCATATAAGCCTGAATTATCATCAAATCTATATTATTACCTTTGAGTTTGATCATTATCACTCTATCACTTTTGTAAACAATTTTTTTGACCAAACTTTTCACTTTTTGATTCAGCACAAAAGCCACTCCATTAGAGCCCCGAGTTTTACAAGAGTAGATGACTCTGTAACCATCACTCTCAAAATCTCCTATATCTTCCCATCTAACTTCACTTAAGCCTACCAAATCCAATTTATTCATTTCCATTTCCTTCTTCAAATTTTCCAGCTTTCCGGACCGCAACATAGTTTTTACATTCCATGTTCCCATTCTAATGGTTTCTTCTTTGATATTGTCTAGCCTTTTTTGTATCCCCATTGCTCTATCTTTTCCTTTTAACTGGATGGTCTCTTCGTTGACGTTACTTCGGGGGTTTCGCAGCAGGTTAACGACCTGAGAGGCCCCGTTTCCTCTCCTGCCGGGCACAACATCCACCTTATGCTGTTACTGCCACTTGCGTGAGCTTTATTCTACGTGTTTGCCATTTTTCTTGGAAAAAGACTTACTGAGGTGGTTTTCCATTGCCTTCCTCAGGAAACCAATATGGTAAGGCTTCAGACCTGGAAGAGTAGCAGGTTTCCACTGCAAGGTAAGGCCGCTTCTAACATGAAGTACAGACGCCTGTTGCTGCCGCTCTTCTGGAGTACAGACGCAGCTAAAAGAAGTATCGCCGTTGGTCTTAAATAGGACTCCTCCGTCGACCTCTTCACCAGTTCAAATTTAGCCGCTTACAGAGTTCTTGGGGAAACCCACAAGCTATCTCTTTATCACGTTGCCCGTCTCCCACCACGTGGAGGTAAGGAACTGGACTTTGGGAGACGGCTGGTTTTCATCAGATTATAAAAATAAAAATTACAATCAAAAGCAGCATTTGCTACAGATAGGAAGTTCTAGAGCAGATATTATTCTTAGTAAGTGTCTATCTTTCAGTTCTTTGAGTGTAAGCACCTTTGAATCTCTCCCAATACATATTGTATTCTTAAAAATACATTCTATTTTTAGGTGCTTATATTTTTTTATGTGCCTCCATGATTTTGGCACCAGACAATTTTTAAGAGTTACAGTAATTTTATTTTTTAAGGGAAAGCAAATATGTCATTACCATTTGCCAGTAGCTGTTGAAATTGATTAGCACTCCAAGTAATATTTCTTCAAGGATTCTCTCCTTTACAGCTGCAACTTCCATTTCCATTTTCTTAACCTTGTGTGTCATATTTCTATCTTTTAAAATTTTCTGTAAGTAATCATTGGGATTCAATTCCAGCTGAAAGATGGCCAAATTATTTAGTTCCATCAAATGGATATTCTACTGATTACAGCTTAATTTATTCACATAAAAAAAAGAAGTTTATATATTCCTAGCAAAGCCATTGATTCAAAAGAAATTATTATAATCCTGTTCTAAAGACCTTACTGTCTTACCTTAACTTTCGTCACTGTTTTCTGGAGCAGAGTAAAAATCAGCAGAGAAGATGAAGAGCAATAAAACTATTAATATAACATAAGCTTAATAATACTAAATAATCTGAAAGAGCACATTGGAAATGGGGCTGATTCCAGAACATATGCTTGCTGGGCCCATGAAATGCATCGGTCCACCCTAAGAATTAACAGAAATATAAGCAAAAAAATTGGAAAATTATGAATAAAGTAATCCTAAGCTAATGTTATTAAACTGGCTAATTCAGCATGATATGTTGTGCAATGTAATTGTAAAAGGAATGAAACTTAGAATAGTATGATCAAGGCAATATATTTATTCTTGTAAGCAGAAATTTATTCCGAACAATTAACAAGGGAAGTACGTGACCTCGAACGTTAACCGCATGAAAATGTGCTTAGAATATAAATCGCTCATGCCAAAAACAGTGGTATGAGTCATTCTCTTGCAAAACTGCATGTCTTAACCACGAGAGATATTTGATTGATCACCTATCGAAGGTCCAAGAGAGGAACTGTGGTAACGCAAAGAAACAAAATATCGATATAATAGGACCAAAAACACACACATTTCAATGTCGTGACTATATTGCTATATTTCCCTCTCTCTCTCTCATCCATTACAGCTTCCAACCTCAGGCTGGGTCTGTCGGGAACATAAGCCTCTCCACCTAGTTCTTATCTCCCACCATCTTTCCGCTGTCACCCTGTTCCAGTCCTCCCCCCTCTTTCGGACACATTCCTCCATTCCTCTAATCCATTTATCTCTTGGTCTTCCCCTTGGTCTTTTCTTCTATACTCATCTCATGCATCCTCCTGGGAATCCTCTTCTCCTCCATTCTCTTTAAGTGCCCATACCACCTCAATCTAGATGTCTCAATCCTTTCCTGCAGGGGCTCCTCTTTCACTATCTCCCTAATCCTTTCGTTCCTCACCCTATCTCTTCTAGTAATTCCTAACCTCTCCCGCAGTTTATGTGTAAATACACACATTTATTTACATTTTTATTTACAAGTATATATACAGGGTTGATGGATACCAAAAAAAAGGGTCAAAGCAATAAAAGGCCGAAGGCTGAATTCCTAGTGATGGGATACGCGAGGTCAAAGGTCCCTCTTTTGTCTGCCATTGGGAGAGGGAGCCAATCGCATGAAGTTTTGCCCTTTCGGGTCAGCCAGTCACAGTGAAGTTTAACTGGCCAATCCAGGAAAGTTTTCGATTTTGCATCAATATCTAGGAAGCAATAGATAGATAAAGAATTTCTAGCTCTCGTACATTATTTGGTAGAAATTCGTTGATAGTTAAAAGTGAAATGGGAATTAATTCTGAAAACAGTTAAAACATATTGCCACTTGCAGACAGTCCTATCAAACGGACCTGGTCTAGCTTCTTTGAATATTTGATTACGTGTTTCCAGATGAAACAGAAGAATATTTATGTGTTGTTCCAACTTCAGCGAAATTAATCTAAGCCTAACAAAACCATGTTTGCTCATTTATCATCCTACATTGCTCTGTTTATCCTAATTACCAACTGCCATCTAAATTTCCTAAATAATAGGCACCAAATAATAATAATAATTCTGTGGGAGAGATAATTTTTTTTAATTATTATTATTATTTATTTATTTATTTATTTATTAAAGTCGTTTTTCTTGTTTTCCCTTTTAAATTCAATAGAAATAGGTAAAATAGCATCTTAAGTTTCTAATCAAATCACTCTTCACAAGTAGCATTAATTCACGATGACAGCTCACAACAGTATTATTAGTCATTCACAAACGATATTACAAAAACCAATAACCAATTGAAGATTATTTGAAAGTTGTATTAATTATAAAAATAATAATACATTGATATAAAACCAGTTATATTTTTGGAAAGATCCTAAATGTAGAACCGTTGCTAGTAATTATTATATACATACATAATTTTAAAAAATGCAATTATATATTAAAGATATAAATTACATTAATTAAAGATAGAATAAAGCAGTTTAATGATATGATTTGAAGTGTATTACATATTCCTCCATTAGGAAGGGATGGCACAAACAAGTGCAACAACACGAAAGATATAGGAAAGGGCGAGGTAAATCAGCAGTTTATAATCTTCTGATAACACTGGACGGCATGAAAATTGTCGCTGACACCATTCCTGTTGATTCTTATGTAAAATGACCTCCTGAATCCGAATATAACCTCCGTTTTCCCCCATCACCCACCGTTTTCGGGCGACCCCCCCCCCCTATTTTTATCACTTTTCGATAATTTGGAGGGATTAAAAGGATTATTTTAGCCTTTATATGTCTTCTGAGGGGCTAGAGAGGTGAAAAGTTCTAAAACATAACATTTGTAGCAATGAGGTAGATTGAAGGGGGGGGGGTTGCCCCCTTAAATTGTAAAAAAGTCATTAAAAATGATCGATTCTTCATGTTTTTTTTGCCAATTTTTCACTTATTTTCTACATATTTCAGCTTCCAGCCCCCCTCATCCTCCCCCAAATAATAAAAATATATATTAACAATATATAGCAACAATAATAAAAATTTCTAGCAACAATAATAAAAAATATACAGCAACAGTTCGGAAGAGTCACTGTAGCACGCTCGTGGTCTCAATACCTCACGCACAGAAATAAAAAGTAAAATAATAAATGTAAAAAGTAAAGTAACACATATGTAAAGAATAATAAATAAATAAGTATCTTCATTTGGTGCTTGCTTTCCTTTTGTACCCTGAGGTAGAAGTTTCTCGTACCAAAAACCAGCAATACTCTGCCAACATGCTCGCATTCCACTTCCCTGAAAATCTCCTCTCGAACTTATTGATGACTTGATGGAACCGTTCCCCGTGTTCATCCGAAACTGCTCCTAAATTTTCAGGGAAGAAGTCCAGGTGTGAGTGAAGGAAATGCACTTTCAGAGTCAAGTGACACTCCATGGCCTTGAACGCTGACAGCAATTCCTCGACATGAGCGACGTAATCATCACTTTTGTTGTTACCCAAAAAGTTCTTTTATTTATTTATTTATTTATTTATTTATTTATTTATTTATTTATTTATTTATTTATTTATTTATTATTTTATTTATTATTTATT
>JAFIDM010009631.1:257557268-257578410 GCA_023159025.1 Thereuonema tuberculata | reverse complement strand
TTTATTATTTTATTTATTATTTATTATTTTATTCATTATTTTTATTTATTTTTTTTATTTATTATTATTATTTATTATTTTATTTTTTATTTCTGCGCGTGAGGTATTGAGACCACGAGCGTGCTACAGTGACTCTTCCGAACTGTTGCTATATATTTTTATTATTGTTGCTAGAAATTTTTATTATTGGTGCTATATATTGTTAATATATATTTTTACTATTTGGGGGAGGATGAGGGGGGCTGGAAGCTGAAATATGTAGAAAATAAGTGAAAAATTGGCAAAAAAAACAGGAAGAATCGATCATTTTTAATGACTTTTTTACAATTTAAGGGGGCAACCCTCCCCCCCCCCTTCAATCTACCTCATTGCTACAAATGTTATGTTTTAGAACTTTTCACCTCTTTAGCCCCTCAGAACACATATAAAGGCTTAAATAATCCTTTTAATCCCTCCAAATTATCGAAAAGTGATAAAAATAGGGGGGTGGGGAAAACAAAGGTTATATTCGGATTCAGGAGGTCATTTTACATAAGAATCAACAGGAAGGGTATCAGCGATCGAAACATAATTTTTTTTGGCCGTCCAGTGTAATATGATTATAAATATTAGTCAAATTACATAAAAACGTTTCTGCTAGAAGGTGATTGTTTAGTTTGTTATGATGTGATAGAAGTTTCATGGCATTAAAATTGCTAGAATATTTAGTATTTTACTAATGTGTATTACCAATTACCATTGCTTTTGTAACATTAAAGAATAACAATAGATTTTATATTCTTGTAAGATTTATAAAATGATCTAGTAAGTTTCTTTCAAGGAATGTAAAAAAAAATAATTTTCTTTATACTTTTCAGATATGGGTATCCATTATTCTCTGAAAGATAAACTTGATGAAATGTTATGTACAAGTGCCAGTTCCCTCCATGAATATCAAAATAATCCCCTCAATTTAAGTACAGTTCCACTTCAGCCAAAATTTACATTACTTGGAAGTTCTGTTCCTTTTAATGAAGGTCAATGGAAATCTCATATCCTTTCAGATTGCTCTCAACAGTCGTTTCAACAACAGCAGGCCAGATCAAAGCATTATTCTGCATTGGATTCACCAGCCGAAAATTTGAATACACCTGGAAATGTATTCTCGACATGTCTTTTTGGCTCAGGACCATTACCAGCTAGACCTCCTCCTATGGCTACATCAGGCTTTACTTTTGGACATCCTCCTACGTTTGGAAGAGCATTTCAACTTGGAGCTTGTTTGTCTTCTCCGACAGAATCATTTTGCCATAGTAGTCCTAAGTTAACCTCTGAATTTTATGCATATGCTCCAGTCGGCAGTGCTTTTGTAAAGTGTAACAAAAGTGTTGCGGCAAAACTTGGGTTGCCATGCAGAAACAAAAGAGCAGTAATCAAGAGAGAGCCAAAATGTTCAGCTATTTCTTCTCCTATTAGCAGGATTACAGATGAATTAAAAACTGTTAAATCTGAATTAAATCACGGTAATGGCTTGCCATTTGGTTCCTGTTTGTTGAAGTGTTTAACTCCATATTTACCAGAAATACTTGTGGACATCATTAAAAAAGGTAATAATAATTGTATAAACTTTGTTTGCAGTGAAAATTTTGACTTAAAATATTAATGTGTGAGAGACTCATAAACTGAAGCAAATACCAAAAATATAGCAGAATAAAATAAATACATATAGCATTAATTGAAGAATATATTAAGGCTTTTAACTGAGAAGAAAATCTTTCATTTAGGACCCTAGAAAATATATATATACAAATATAGCCCATAGTTTCAGTTAATACGTTTAGAATATTAACAAAAAGAGAAGAAAATGTATAGATCATCAGAAAGGTTATACTGTATATGTCAAGTTATGTGGTTGCAAAGTTGAACTGAATCCAGGTACAAATAATTTGGCAATGGAAACATCATTGGTAGTCCATATTGAATGTAGTATTCTTGTAAAAAGACTCTCTCTGTTGTTCAAATTTGAGAATTAACATCAGCAAGTGACCCAATCTTGTACTTCCTGTTATCAGTTTCAGCTCTACAAATATATTAATTTTAGGTCTAATTTTTTTTTTAATCATATTTTTTAATCAGGCTAGAAAGCTTTCTTTTAAAATTTAACTTCAGATGCAATACTAATAATGTACTTGTTCCCTTTTTGTCTTATAATGTTACTTTTGTCTTTTTTATTAGTCTTTGCAAAAATTATCATTGTATTCAAAAATTAGTATTGTTACACTAGAAGTATTCAGCTTTAATTACTGGTTCATTCCTAAGTAAATCTTCAATATTTTAAACTCCCTAATTCATTCGCTGAAATGATTAAGAACAAAAGTGTTTTGAACTGACTAGAGCTTTTTATGTGTATTATTAACAAAATTACACCCCTGCCAAAATGCATTTTATTTCTGCAAACCATCTAATTACTTTTTAATTAATCTTAATGATTTAACTTTATTTTTAGTCTTTTTTCTTCCATATATCCATTAGGATTCTTTAGATATTTGTTCAGAGTTATCCTAAACAATTTCTTTCTGATCATTATTTCCAATATTCTGAACAGTATTAAATAACCAACTATTTTACAGAGCTCCAAAACCATTGTAAACAGCTTATAACTTACTACATTAAAATTTGAGACCAATGTTCAAACTGACATCTCAAGACAAGCCTGTTTCATGCTTATTCGACCATCATCAGTTGAGAGTAGTCAGAATGAACAAAGCAGGTCTCATAACGGAGGTGTATTTGAGGTTGAGTGGAGAAAGAAATAGAACCTCCTTGAATATAAACTAAAAACATGAAAACTCATTAAAAACAAAGAAAATGAGAATTCATGTGCTGGGCTCTGCCAGCCTCAATGAATTTCTTATCCTTTTCCTTTATTTAGATGCACATAAGAAATTCATTGAGGCTGGCAGAGCCCAGCACATGAATTCTCTTTTTCTTTATTTTTAATGTGATTGTATGTTTTTAGTTTATATTCAAGAAGGTTCTATTTCTTTCCACACTCAACCTCAAATACACCTCCGTTATGAGACCTGCTTTGTTCATTCTGACTACTCTCAACTGATGATCGCCTAATAAGCGTGAAACAGGCTTGTCTTGAGATGTCAGTTTGAACATTGGTCTCAAATTTTAATGTGTTTAAACATTTTTTGGGTGCTTTTCCTTTATTTAGATACGCATAAGAAATTCATTGAGGCTGGCAGAGCCCAGCACCATGAATTCTCTTTTTCTTTATTTTTAATGTAATTTTATGTTTTTAGTTTACATTCAAGGAGGTTCCATTTCTTTCCCACTCAAGCTTATAACTGAGTCTCAATCAAATATAGTCTGTAGTTCACTTATTTACATTTTGACATAAATTGGACAGTAAACAAAAGCAATGTATTCTTCACAAGAATGTTGCATTTCGCAGTGAATTCTCTTTAACGGCATTACATGATACTATTTCTATAACACAACAATTCATCGCTTATATGAAAATTCAATGTGGCTTCATAACTACAGTGAATGTGTAATACTCAAATGGAAGAAATAAAGAGATATATTTATTGTATGAAATCATTAATAAAGAGATATAGGTAGAAATTACACAATTTTTTATTTCTAAAAGAACTTCTTTCAAGTTCATTTTTACATACACTATATGGCCAAAAGTATCCGGACACTCCTTGGTTGGGAAGCAGAGGCTCCTGAGGCACGTATTGATATGATGTCTGTCCCTCTTTTGCATCGATGACAACCTGTGCATGTCTGGGAAAACTTTGAACCAGGTTTTGATAGGTGGTCACAGGAACTGACTTCCAGGCTGCCATGACAGCTGAAGTGAGTCCGGCCACTTAATCTGGCCACATAAGCTGCGTTTTATTTCATCCCACAGATGTTCAATGGGGTTGAGATTGAGGCTCTAAGACTGCCAGTCAAGTTGTGAAATACCCATGTCATCAAACCATGGGTGTGTAAGGGACAATTATGTGTGTATAAAGGACAGTGTGTGTACAAGAAAGTTATCCTGCTGGGAGAGAAACGGGCCTTCCCCAACTGTTGCCACAGAGTTGGGAGGGCAGCGTTGTCCAGAATGGCCTGATACATCACAGAATTCATGTTGTCCGTCACAGGAACTAAGAGAGCCAGGCCGAACCACGAAATACAGCCACACACCATTATGCTGCCATCACTGAACTTAATAGTTGGCACAATGCAGACGGATAAGAAGCATTCACGAGGCATCCACCAAACCTACATGCGTCTATCGGACTCCCAGATCGTGAAGCGAGATTGATCACTCCACAGAACGTTTTTCCACTCCTACAGTCCAATTGCAGTGAGCTCTGCACCATTGTAACCGACCCTTCACATTGAAGGCGTAGATGTTTGACTTGTGAGCGGCCGCGAGGCCGTGGAAATCCAAGTAGTTTAGCTCTCGGCGAACAGTCCTGCTGCTAGCGACAACGTCTAGATGTTGGAACTCCGCTGTCATCTCTACCAACGGAGACTTGCGATTTTGTTTCCCTACTTTCTTCAGGGTTTGACGGCTATAGTTAATAAGTTTTCTCTGTCTACCACTTTGTGCAGCTGTCGTTTCACTGCCTCGATGTCTCCATTTTACAATTACATCACTCACAGTTGATTTCGGCATGTGTAGCATGTTCTTGAGACACTGGTAGATAAAGTATGTGGTCGTCCTTTAGCTTTTGCTGCTGCGTCACGTGCTGCTTTTGCCAATTCAGATTTTCCAGCCGGTGTCAGCTTAAACCTGGCGCTGGAACCCTCTTCCCCTGCTTGCTGCACTATGCCTTTAGTGATGGCTCTCTTCAAGTACGATCTTATATTTTGTGGAGTTTTAATGGGGTCGACTTTGTACTTATTTCTGAGGTAATGGTAGATATCCTCCACGGTTGAACCGTTGCGTTCCTTCAGCTGCAGGATTGCTTCGTTTACTAAATCACTGATCTTTGGAAGTGACTGATCAGGGAAAGAGGAACTGACTTCTGGTTGTTCATTATCAGGTCCGTCCTCTTGTCCATTTTCTTCTTGACTCTCAGATCCTTCTACTTCCTCTTGTTCTTCAGAAGGAGAAGGATCTTTTTCAAGGTTGGAAACATCAACATTCCCTGATTCGTCCATTTCAAACTTTCAGCTGAGTGAAGATTCTGTTCCAATTTTGTTGCCTTAGGAAAAGTTCCAAATATCAAAACTGTTACGAATTTCAAAATAGTGGGTTTAATTACAGAACCATTGGATCATTTCTTTTACTATGAAATTTTGTTTAGAGAAGCTGAAAGAATTATAACTGTAGAAATGATCCTTTAATGATAAGTCATAAAGGATCATTTCTACAGTTATAATTCTTTCAGCTTCTCTAAACAAAATTTCTATAGTAAAAGAAATGATCCAATGGTTCCGTAATTAAACAAGAGGACGGACCTGATAATGAACAACCAGAAGTCAGTTCCTCTTTCCCTGATCAGTCACTTCCAAAGATCAGTGATTTGGTAATCGAAGCATCCTGCAGCTGAAGGAACGCAACGGTTCAACCGTGGAGGATATCTACCATTATCTTAGAAATAAGTACAAAGTGGACCCCATTAAAACTCCACAGAATATAAGATCGTACTTGAAGAGAGCCATCACAAAAGGCATACTGCAGCAAGCAGGGGGAGAATGTTCCAGCACCAGGTTTAAGCTGACACCGGCTGGAAAATCTGAATTGGCAAAAGCAGCATGTGTAGCATGTCCGCAATTTCACAAACCGATTTCCTACAACAGTGGCATCTGATTTTCACGTCATGTTCGAAGTCACTGAGCTCTCCTGACTTACAGATTTTATTGGGAACATAGAATTATGACCGCCCAAGGCCACACCAATGTTTTTATAGCGTCCGATGCTGCATCAAACCTCCTGACCTGCCCGATCCACTTCGTCGGAAGGGTGTCCGGATACTTTTGCCCATCTAGTGTAGTTCCATACACATTTTGTGACATTATCCCGGCATTTCACAACCTGGTAGGTTTCCTGTCCAAGGTTGAAGAAGTATTCCAGAAATGTTTAGTACTATACTATATGTCTTAGAACCATCCATCAGTTCAGCAATTTTACAAACTTTCAGTATTTGATCTTTCATTAGCAGATCTTCTATATTGAACCAATTTTATTCTATACAAGGTTCTTAGTCTGGCTTTTTCTTACATTGGACATTGTTTAATTCTTTTTGACTTTTGAATTTGTTGCACCATATGCTTACTTTTTCCCTTGAAAACCTTCAAGCCATAAATGTACTCTAACCTGCGATGAATCTCGCTTTGCATGACACCTTCTGCTTAAGAAGTCAGATCACTTTTGAGATTGGATGAATTTATAATAATTTATCATTTTGTTTGCATCCTAACCCAGACTGTTAAGTGAAGAATAATAGAAACTTGTTTTCATACTAGTCCTTGTATTAACTGCAATTATATGTTTGAAGGCTGAGAAGGCATTTTATTTTCAATTACAGATATAAAATTATACCTTATTTAATACAATGTACACCCTTTGTCGTTTGTTTTTTTGCTTTAGTTTTTTGACTTAATTATTACATAATACATTTTTTTTTTCAATGAACAAATCAATCAACTATGAATCGCAATGCTTATGGTGTCATTGGACCTATCCACAGTGATTTGTGGTCTGTACTCACAAAGCGCTACAGCAGTGTTTTCACCATTCTGGTAGAATATCTTTGAAAGTAAGGCACATTCTGGTAATGTGAAAACCATCACACTCGTCGTAGAATGTCTGACCAGCCTCACATTTCATTTATGTGAGATTCGATGCCTTTTGATCTACACTATGCAAATTTCAACAATTGGTGCTGCACGCAGCACCATATTTCCCCTTGTCAGTCATTTTTTGAATCACCTTGTATATTAGACATCATATATATCTCCTGAAATAAGTGTTTAAGTCTTGTCAGGATACTCATTTAAAATCGTATTTACGGAAAATTCTGTATGGTATTGCAACAGTCCGATCCAGTTATGATGTAAACGTTAAGAATATTGGTTCTAACAACTAAAGGATGGTTAGTTGTCTTCTGAATCTGCTGAGTCCTTTATTTGATATTTTAGTCATGTAAATGGTTGATTGCATTTATTTCAATACAACACATAGTTGTAATGCATTAGTGCTTACTACCACAGTTCATATTGGAATTTGGTGCTTATATCAGTGTAGGCAAACTTTCCTAGTATCATCTTTAACAGTCATCATCTTGGTTCTAGTTTTTAAAGGCTACACATTTGTATTGGTCATATCTGTTCCAATTACTTCATTCTGCTTTTAATTCTTTTGTTTAATCACAAAGGTAGCATTCCTTAGCATAGGGAAATCTACAAAAAAAAAAGGACTAAGTTTAGGAGTACAAACATTTCTTTTTCAAGAGTTCTGTGCTGGAGTCCATCAAATCTCTTGCCTTAAAAGCTCATCTGTTTTGTTTTGTTTGTTTTTTTCTAATTCCCCTTGTTAAAAGTCACAGTGCCAAAGCACTGAAACAGAACAAAGTTCCAAATGTTGGCCAATTCATGTATATATAATACAGAATATTGTGCTGTTTAGGTTAGGTAGGATAATTGCCTGCATCCTCAAACATTGTAATGGGATGGAAGAAAGAGAGAAATGAGTGGGCCAGTCTAATATTTGCATGTTTCATTCAATCCTAGAAAGAAGCATGGTTCTCATTTTATAGAAGGTTGGGTAATTGTAGTGAAGATACAAGCTCTTGAACCTACCTGTTAAAATTCTCACTCTGACTCACCAGTTTATGGAAAGGTGTCTTTATAACTTGATCCATGGGCTATCTTAGTTCTTCTAATTCACATTTTTTTTTTTTTAGATTAATTGTGACATATTGATTACAGCCCCATATATCAAACACCTACTTTCAAAGTTAACACAGCTTCCATTTTTCTCATTTACAGCACCATATATCTTCTAGAAGTGATTTTTAACTAATTTTCCAAAAATATCTTCTCCATGTTCTGGAAAATGGTTCTATTAAGGCACAGCTATATCACATACTGTTTTTCTTTATAGATAGCTCTGAACAGCGATACTTAAATTACAAGTATTTCAATTACTGTTCCTTTCTTTCTTTCATTCCTTTCTATTCAACATTAATTTTATGGTAGATGTTGAAGTTTCTACTTGTTCACTGAATTGTAAATCAAGGAAATTGTAAATAGTAATGTAATTATGAGAGTCTATTAAAGGTTTTGAGCAGAAGCATAATCCTTATTTGGCTACCATGATCTAATATTAAGAGATTAGCTCTTCAGGTTTGTTAAAGAGCCAATATGTACTTACAAAGAGAGGTCATACCCTGTATCTTACCAAAATCAATGCCATTTTGGAATGAAAATACACATGGAGTACTTCAAAAATGTATATTGGTTGTAGGGCCAATCTTCAAGCATTTTCGAGATATTTGAGATTGTTTTCATCGATTTTTGAGAATTAGCTTATTAACTTCCTGTTGTTCAGTTCCAACAAGTGTTGCTGTGGTCCAGTGCATAAGTCTTCCACCTGACAATATCAGGATTCAAGGTTTGATTCTGGTGAGGAAAAACCTTTTTTTTTTCCTTTCTGTTTCGTTTCTTTTTTTTTTTTTCCTTTTTCTTTTCTTCTTTTTTCCTTTTGTTTTCTTTTTTTTTTCTTCTTCTTTCTGTAAGATAATGTAGGTTTCATTCTTTTTTTTTTTTCCTCAGTTATGTTATGAACATTAGGCAGAAAAAGAATATAGGATTAGAAATAAATAAATAATATTCTCCTTAATATTTTAATCAATATTGCATTCTCCCCTATCTGAGCAGATAACCCCTTGACCTTGTGATAAAAGCCGATCAGGGGTCATATATCACGAATATATATGCTATTCAAATTCTTCTTCCCATGATATATATATATATATATATATTATTTCCACTTTTTGACGATTTTTTCCTATTTTCAATGTAACTTTATAGTCACATTGTTTTTAGAGTTTTTGCCACAAATTTTTCAGAGCTTTTAGGGCATTGGTTGAACTACAAATAAGTATAAAAACATTCAACATCTGTTCATGGGTTTTTAGGGGGCAGACCTTTGAAGTAGGCAGGCCCCCCACATCAAATTCCGGGCCCAGGTACCAAATGCAGTATCGGGCCTTTTCCCCCTCCCCGCATCTTAAGAACAAAATAAAAAAAAAAAAGGAATCTCCAAATCGACAACCAAAAAAAAAACGGAATCTCCAAGTCAACAAGCCCGGACCCCTTTCGATCTCAGCCCGGGCCCTTTTGACAGCCGGGCCCCAGTGCTGAGGGACCAACTGACCCCCCCCCCCTTGTGGGGGCCCTGGAAGTAGGGCATGACCTTAAAGTTGTGACGTGGATAACTGCCATAAAATTTGAGCTTTTGAGCTAAAACTTTTATGGGTGCTAGATACCCTTAAGGTCATGGCTGGTATTGTATTGGTATTGGATCAACCGTTGAAAAATGGCGACCGATAGAAATTTCAACTTTTTGATGTTTTTCCTATCTTCAAACCCTTATCCTGACGTTGCTTTTACAGCTTTTAGGGCATTGGTATAACTACAAATAAGTAACAACAAAGTCACCATTTGTTCATAAGTTTTTAGGGCATGAAGCTTAGAAGTGAGACATGACCTCAAAGGTGTTTTGTGGATAACTTCCATAAATTTTGGGCTTTTCAGCTAAAACTACCTTTACTTTGGATGACTGAATATCAAACTTTATTATTAAAATATTATTAATAAATACTATTCACAAATCTTGAGGTGGTTGACCTTTGGAAAATACACTTAACCGGTAGATATGCGACAGAGATATTTTTTATTAAAAAGTATTTTATTTTATTAAAAATAAAATAAGACATATATTGTATAATTAACACAACTTAACTAAACTTTTCTACATAATCTTTGTTTTGTTTTGTTTTTTCCTATACTAATATGCTTTTCTCTTGACATTAATATTAATACTAATACTTGAACCATTAAAATCGATTGATGAGAAATCTAAAAGTATCAATTATAATTTAATAGTATATATAGTAAAAAAGAAAAGAAACATTCATAATATAAATAATTGTTTCTTTTCTTTTCTTTTTTTTAAATAACCAAATTTTATAGATTCCACCAATTGTGGTACGTAACGTGCTAATTGTTTATGGTAATACCTGTTTTAGTTTTTTAAAATGACATTATTTTAGTTCTAATTTAATTTAGAAAAACTAATTTTTTAAATACTTGCTTTTTACTTAATACTTAATTAACAAAATTATACATTAAGGATTTTTATTGCACAGTTCAACAATTGAACAATTAGCATAGTTACAGTTATGTAAAAGGATTTTCAGGGAACATCTCAGAAAAAGCATTAATATATGATTGTGAAGTTAAACCTCCCTTCTCCCCCCCCCCATTACAAATTCAAAATGTCAATAGAAAAGCGTATTTGTATAGGAAAAAGAAAAAAAAATTAAAGAAAAGTTTAGTTAAGTTGCGTAATTACACAGTATAGGTCTTATTTTATTTTTAATAAATTAAGATACTTTTTAATAAAAGAAAAAGTTAAGGAGAATATTATTTATTTATTTCTAGTGGTATATTCTTTTTCTGTCTAATGTTTATAACATAACTGGAGAAAAAAAAGAACCAAACCAACATTATCTTACAAGAACGAAGAAAAACAGAAAACAAAGGGGAAGAAAAGAAAAGAAACAGAAAAGAAGAAAAAAGAAACAAAGGAAAAAAAAAAAAAGGTTTCCCCTCACCAGAATCAAACTTCGAAGATTGTTAGGCAGAAGACTTACTCACCGGACCACAACAACACTTACTGGAACTAAACAGTAGGAAGTTAATAAGCTAATGCTCAAAAATCGATGAAAACAATCTCAAATATCTTGAAAATGCTTGAGGGTTGGCCCTAGAACCCATATATATATTTAAAGAACTCCATTTGTTCTTTCATCCCACAAAATGGCATTGATTTTGGTGAGATACAGGATACGACCTCTCCTTGTTAGTTAACTAATTTTGACAATTATACGAGGGCTGTAAATAAAGTAGTGGTAACATTGATAGAATGCAATATTTAATGAACTAACAAATACAATTCCTTCAATATAATCAACTGCAAAGTCTATTACCTTTTGCCAAATGACGGGAAGCCATAGGGGACTGTTGGCAAGGCGTTCTCTATTGATGACGGCGACGGAGCGCCCTACTGCGCGGAATACAGTTGCCACGTCGTAAGAATAACACCCTCGTAGTCATAGGCCACAATTAGTATAAGCTTCACCTGACTGGATTCCTGTCGAAATTTCTGTGGACACCAACCTGGGTGACGATTGGCGCTTTAATTCATGCTGATTGTGGCATACGACTACGAGGGTGTTATTCTTGCACTTGCTGTGCCTGCGGTACAAACCGTCACCAATGACTACTTTTGCCGATTTCCGGAGCAACATCTGCGTCCGGCTATGCGGCGCAAACGTCCATGTTTCTTGCAAGACGATCGCCCTATCGTGTTGCATGACAATGCATGTTGCCAAGTCGCTCAGAATGTCAAGCTCTTATTGCAACAGTGGCATTGGGTGGTCTTGGAATACATTCCGTACTCACCAGACTTGAGTCCTTGTGATTTCGACCTGTTTCCTAAGATGAAGGAACCCCTCCGAGGCCACCGATTTCCTAATGTTGCATCTGTACTCCGCGCAGTAGGGCGCTCCGTCGCTGTTATCAACAGAGAACGCCTTGAAATCGGTCCCCTACGGCTTCCCGACATTTGGCAAAAAGTAATAGACTTTGTGGGTGATTATATTGAAGGAATGTAATGCAATTGTACGTGTTAGTTCATTAAATATTGCATTCTATCAATGTTGCCGCTACTTTATTTACAGCCCTCATATTATTATCTTATTATTATTATTATTATGTTTGTATGTTTCAAACCTTGGGTTTCCCTAGCAAAAACTATATGGCAGGTCAAAGACCAAAGCACATATTGCCAAGTGTAAAGACGTGTGCAAGAATGATTAGGGATGTGTGGTTGTGTCCATTTGTGTCCATAAATTTCCTAACTATGCGTGTTGTGTTGAGTACCACAGCCTTCTGCAGTTGTGCATAAGTGTTTTTGTGAAGTCCTAGTCTGCTGAGACTATGGTGCAATGTGTGAGGTGGCAGACAGAATGTGGACCAGTGGCAATGTGGACCAGTGGCAGACAGAACGATGGGTACAACACGTACTCGGTCCTGCAATCCACTGCTTCGGTGTATTTACTGATCTTGTCTGCATGAGTTTTCTGCATATTCTTGCTGATAGGCACTGCAATATCAATGAGATAGGTCTGTTTGTTGACCTTATCAACAAGTGTGATGTCAGGTCTGTTGTGATGTATGGTTTTATTATTATTATTATTTTTATTTTAACTGTAAAATAAACTATATGAACTGGTACTTTTTTTGATGCTGAATATCATGCAAAAATGTATTCAGACTCCAAAACAGGAGCTACTAATAAAAAATATGCAGTTAATTGACAAAATAAAATGGGCAGTTCCCTTTTCATGCCATTCATAAACATTAACAGTTTTTTTTTTTTTATTGCATTTAAAAACAAATTTTATTTTATTATCAATATATTCTGTTCTCAAATTTCTTTTTTATTTCATTGTACTGTATATTGTTTTATATCTACAGAACATTGCAATTTCAAAGAAATGCTTTTATACATCATTATGTTTAAACTTCATTAAAATTCTCAAAACTACTGACTAATTCTTAATATTAGTAATTTTGTTGAAATATGACTTTAATATAAAAAAGAATTTGCTAATTAATCTACTCTTTCTTGTTGTATAATGTTTCATAAACTGTGATATTTCATGTTCATTAATCTTAATCAATTTTTAATTTTCAATTTAGGCAAAAAACTAACAGAATCCGATTTAAAACACCTTGCTACTGAAGTCCAAGTAGATTTAGAAGATTTGAATGAAAAATTTCGAAAAATAATTTTAGAACAGACAAGTGTAAGTTAATTTTCTATAACATAGGATAGCTATTTCCTGAGAATTATACATGCTCATATCTCATAATTATCTGGCTGCAGTTTTGAATAAATCAAGAAAATTCATATTTAATAGTATCATAATTCAACATTTAGATTCTTATGTAAAATTCTCCTGTTTCCCAGTAATTTCAAAAAATAGATAGAATTCAGTTTCTTTTAACTTTCTGTTTTAGTGATTTTAGTGATTTTAACTATTTTAATCTATATTTAGACAAGGGAAAGCACTAGTGGAATATTTGATATTTAAAAAAGTTACAAACAATGAGAATCCCTATTTTAATTTAATCCATATCCAGAATTTAGAATATATGTGAATTCTGATTACTACAAAAGTTTACTTATTGGTGAAATACAAAAATCAGCAGTTATCACACAAGAAGAGACTTATTAGTTAATAACAGTTATAATATATGATGTCTCATTTTAATTTCAGTCATGTTAAAAATATAAAAAAATAATTAACATACTTAAGCCTTGTAGTTAGATGTATGAAAGGTAGAAGGTTGTGAATGAAGCACTGTACACAAATTTGACATTGACAACTTCAGAATCACTCCTAAGAGCTTGATTTCCAGTAGTCTTAACTTACACTACATATGAACATCACATAGACACGATCATATCTGTTTTTTTTTTTAATCTCCTAATTTCACATAGGCTGCTATGTTTGTGAAAAATTCTATTTAAGTTGGGGGGGGGGGGTAGATTTAGGGGAAAAAAAAACAATCTTTATACAGGAGGGTCATAGAAATGTAACCTGGTATATGTAGAGAATAAAGTTAACTACACTTTGTGGAATTATCTTGATCTTGTTCTATTATAACTAAGTTTCTGCAGAATAAAATAAATACCATACATTTATCCCATAAAAAGAGGCTTTCTTTTTCAATTTGATTTGGATGATAGACAATTTTGCGTTCCTCATTTGAAACTGTGTCAAACCATTCAGTAATAGGATTGCAGTAAAATTTCTTATGAAATAAGAAATGCATCATGATGCTTAATCATTAGGGTTGCTAACTCATATACAGAGGAAAAAAAGAACCCTTTGGCAAATAGCTATACATTACTATGTGCTGATTTTCATGTACACTGCTCAAAAAATTTAGGCGATATTGCGAACAATTTAATTAATTAAAAATTTGCATGTTTGCTCACAACCCTGTATAAAGAGGCTGACGCTGCTGGGTTATCTCCACTTTCCTGGATCAACAACAAATGGCAGAATGGTTCATTGTCACCTGAAAATGCCCCTGCAACATTATTTACCCAAATCTGAAGCATGGAGAGTCATAGGGCATCTTGAAGCTGGCCAAACACAGATGACAGTGGCAGCAGCGGTTGCAACCTCCAAATTGTGATTAACAGACTCTGGAATCACTTCAGAGAGACTGTCACAGCACGAAGAAGACCAGGGCACGACTGCCCAAATGCCACCACTGCAAGAGATGATCACCACTTGATGGTAATAGCATGAAGGAACCGGCAAAGCAATGCGACTAAGCTGCGGGGACTGTTTCTAGCTGCTACTGGGCGATGGGTGTGTACTCAGATCGTGCGAAATCGACTCCATCACGGTGAACTGTATGCTCAGCGACCAATGGTATGCATTCCGTTAATTGCTGAACATCGCAGAACCCGCAGAAGGTGGGCTGAAATGCATCTTCCTTGGACCCATGAAGAGTGGTCCATGATTCTCTTCAGTGACAAGTCAAGATTCAGCCTGCAGCCTGACAATCGTCGTTCCCTGATCTGGCGAGAACGTGGAACACGGGAGAATCCATGTTTCGTGCAAGAAAGAGATTCCTTTGGTGAAGATGGAATCATTGTGTGGGCAGGCATCAGCATTGGTGGTCGTACCGACTTCCATGTTTTTAGAAATGGAATGGTGAATGCTGTAAGATATCGGGATGAAATTCTACAGCCTATACTGCTGGAGCAGTTGGGCCAACTTTCTTTAGTGAAAGTTGGCCGAGCATGCATGCTCCACCATGCGCATCTCATCAACAACATGCTACAAGAGGCTGGAATTGAGCGCATGGACTGGCTTTCACGGTCTCCAGACCTGAATCCCATCGAACATGCTTGGGATGCACTAGAAAGACATGTTGCCAGTCACCAATCACCTCCCATAACACTTCCTCAGCTGGAAGTTGCCCTGGTGTGCGAGTGGCCACGAATCCCACAGGAACTGCTGGATAACTTGATCCTCTCTCCATGCCTTATTGCTGTCAGTGTGTTGTAGTAGTCTCAGGTGACCATACACCCTACTGAACAGTCAATATGCGACACATTTTTCACGTTTGACATGCGAATGTTAACCCCCGTCCATGTGTCACATTCTGCTCAATCCCGATAAATGGATTCTGCACCTCATTTGCATATTCATATAACTTCCATTTTCATGTCATTTGCTTCTCTGATGATTTTCTTTAATAAATAAACTCAAATGCCTATTTTTTTTTATTTTTTTTTTGGTGTATTGTATTCATTTTGCAATATCCCCTAAATTTTGTGAGCAGTGTATTTGGTTCCCTCCCCATGTTTTAACAAATGATAAAGAGAAATCTGATAACTTATATGTTCTTATACTGTGTTTAACGTGATGTCATTAAGTTTTTGCAGAACTCATTTATGCTTTGATAAGTGCAAAACAAACAAATTATTAAAATAAGATTTTAAAATGTTCTAGTTTTATAATTAGAACTAGCTGGTTTTCTTAAATGTTATACTTATACAAGATGAAGACTTATAACCAAAACAGTTGGCAACCAGAAAATAGATGGTTTTGTTTGTAAAAACTTCAAATGATTTTGTAATTCTTTATACTGTGGATATTTTGATTGGATCATATATGTTTATTGTTTTTTAGTTTTTCGCTGTGGTTCCTGATTTTCTGTTGAACCAGAATATTTGTGTTTGTGTATTGTGCATTTGTTGTGTTTCAAAATTATGATTCTGTTTCAGATGGGCTATTGGACTGAAGCTTTTATGAAATCCCTATGGAATGAATCAGACTGGGAAGCAGTTATACAAAAACTTACAGATGCAGGCTTAAATTCATTAGGTAAGTAACTAAATTCATTATTAATCAACTTAAAAACCAAGATTTTTTTTATATTTTTACTTTCTGTCTTTTTTTCCTTTATCTGTTCTTTATTTAAATATGGAAAAAATTCAGATATTTCAATTTTCAAGCGAGTGTAATATTTAAATTCCGAAAATGTTTTGTTGTTTTTTTTTTTAATTTATTGATAAGCTGAGTTTTTTAAGAAATTTTTTAACAGTTATGAAAATGTACTGAAATGAAGTGAATATTCTGAGATTATATTTTGCAAAAAAGCAAGTAATTCTGCAGTTTTATTTAGATTACAATGCTTTAAGACCCAAATAATTTATTCCAGTAGCAAGCTTTATGAGAAATGCCAGCAAATTTATTTTGATATTTTTTTTATGTTCTTTATTGTCAGGGCTTGCAAAATAAAACTTAAAACTGCCTACCCACCAAAAAAATAATTTAATTGCCAAAGTATTTGTCTGCAACCAAAAACAAAACAACAAAACAACCTATTTTTAAGAAATCTAGGAGAAAATAAAAATTTTGGTAATACTTTCTTGTATATGTAATTGCAATTTAATCTAAGTTTAATTGATCCTCAGGAGTTTCCTCTGGACTAGAAATGAACAGTCCAATTGTCTTGACAATACCATGGTGATTCAAAACAATTGCCACTTGAAATGAACTAAAAGCCATTTTACATATACAGTAAAACCCCGATTATCCGAGCCCAGAGTATCCGAGTTTCAGCTTTAACCGAGCTATCAAATATTTCTATGATTTTTTTTTTCGCAAATTAATCTTCGTTTGTCTAGTCATATGACCCCCTACCTGGAATCGGGGAATGGTTTCAACACCAGCAATCTTGGATTATCCTTAAAAAAATGCCGAACATTGCTGCAGAAAAACACCAAAGTAATGTAAAACAAAAAACAATTAAGGACTTTTTTAAGTAAAAGAACTCTTTCAATATGAATTGTATGTGGTGTATCTGTATAACTTTTGTATTTGTTAAAATATAAATTTAAACCTAGATGATTTATTTTATTTACAATTTTCGGTTTAACCGAATTTTTCGGTTATCTGAGTTAGTCTTGGTCCACATTAACTCGGATAATTGGAACTCGACTGTACTGCTATTAATAATCTTTTGGGAAAAAACTTCATTTGCTACTTTGGCCTTATTTTTGTCTAATCAATTCATAGAAATATTTTAACATTTTTTTTTTTAATGCCTTAGAAATAATTTCAGTAGCTGCGATTAAAAAATGAAGAAAAAAAATTCTACCGATTCGCAAAAACTCATGATAAAGTAGTCTTGTGATTTAGAGTTTACTGAATCTATGAAATTTACATTGTAATGAATTAAAAAATTATTCTTTAAGATAGTATTTTTAGAAAACATTTGTAATGAAACTGACAGTTCACTCATCAGTTGTATCTGATAACTCGCCAAGGTGAGTGGATTTCTTGAACTCTGTTCATTGTTAGAAATTCTTCTATGACAAATTAGAAGCATTTTTATCTTTAAGAACTAGCAATAATCCACTTTCCTGTATTTTCTGCCAAAGTAAACAGTTAAAAACCAACTGTCTCCAGATTTTTGCTTAACACTCAACAAGTGTAGATATAGTCAACATTGATTAGTGTAACATAAATATGGTTTTAGAGGGCCATGTGAAGGATGTTTCTTTTGATTATGCTATGGGAATCTTAGCCATTCATCTACTTCTTAAATTCCATGATCAGCTATTTCATAGATTTTCCTTTGTGGGCTTACAAAAGGCAGACTATCTGCACTGACTACTCAATTGAAAGTGGACATCTATCGTAGTGGAATAACCCATGCAAATTGGGACAATGATTTGAATATATTTGTTATAAAACAACACAATCATATGGAGCTGCAGTCTTTTGGTGCATACCACATGCTGAGGTAAAATGCCACCATCAAAGCAGCTACATATAGGCTGCCACATTAGTGGCCAGAGTGTTCGAGTCATAGGAGCAACACTGAACCTGCCAAAGTCGACCGTGGGTGCTATTATCACGAAGTGGAAACATGATGTCATGGAGGTGGCCGAGCTCGCATGCTGACTGATAGAGACCAGAGGGCCCTGAAGCAATTGGTACAGCAGAACAGTGGCGTCAGGACTTCCAGCAGGCTACGGGAACAACTGTCAGGACCGTGACGATTCGTCAGGAGCTCCATGCCTTAGGGTACACCAGTCAGGCTGCTGCCTACAAGCCTAACATCACCCCTATAGATGCCCAGCGTTTTGTGGCCTGGTGTAAACAGCGACGGTCTTGGTCGATGGACCGCTGGAAGAGCATTATGTGGAGCGATGAATCACGCTTCACACGCTACCGATCAGATGAGCGCACCTGGGTGTGGCGTTTGCCAGGGGAGCAACTGCTACCTGAGTGTGCCATCCCAACAGTGAAGTTTGGCGGTGTTGGTGTGATGGTGTTGTCGTGGTCCATTGGTTGTGATCGAGGGGAACATGGCATCAACACAGTATCTGGATGTTCTAGACAATTCCATGCTTCCTACATGTGGTCGCAGTTCGGTGAATGGCCATTTGTGTTCCAGCATGACAATGCGCCATGCCATAAGGCCCGTGTTGTCAGCTCCTAGTTTCCAGAGAATAATGTTCAGGAACTTCAGTGGCCTGCCCTATTGAACATCTGTGGGATGAATTGGAGCACTGGATCCATGCACATCCGATGCAACCACAAACACGCATCCAACTTATGCAGGCTTTGAAGGAGGAATGGGCAAAAATACTGGTTGCTTGCTATCAGAAACTGGTGGAGAGCATGTTATGGCATGTTCTTCTGTCCATCTTTCTATAGTATCCCAAACATTCTCTATTGGATTCATATCTGGAGATAATGGTGGCCATTCTATGCAAACAATTTCCTTGCTTTCAAGAAATTCGTCTATCAAGTTAGCCCTATGTGGATGGATATTATCATTCATGAAAATATAATCAAGATCTCAACTTTGTAGTACTTAACTATCGAAAGACTCTACATTTTTTCAAAAAGATGTGCCACCATCTAACTTTCTGCTTCCCCACACCATCAAACCTCCATATTGATTCCTCTCCTTAATCGCATGGTATTATGATTTATATACTCCAGATCAGTATATGTTTGGAATATGCATATGTAGGCTGAATCTTGACATATCAGAGAAGAGAACTTTAGAATAATTGATATTGATTCCAGCCATTATGATGGAGATTCCACTCTAGATGATTTCTTTTAGCTGCTGTCAGATGAACTGAAATTTTAGGTCTTCTTGCATAAAGGGATCTGTAATAAAGCCTTCAAGACTTGGTGAAACAGCCTTTGTTGTGGCTGCGGAAAGCTCCAGAAAGATTTAACATGTTCATAAGTCGAGATTGCTTATTTAGTATAAATTTAGTGATTTTCAGTAAGGAATATAAAATAACAACATGTTATAATTGATGGGACTGTTTACCTTTCTATATTGGTGAGACCCTTAGAACTGTGAAAGAATGCCTCCAAGGGCATCTGGACAATTGCACACATGGAATGTGAAAAATCAGGCTGGGCAGAATATTCTATATGTCATAAATATGCACATTATCCTAAATTACAAATTATTGTTGATAATAAAATAAAATAAAATAAAATGTATTTTTATCTTCACTTTGTAATCAAGAGGCTTCATTGTTATCTTTTTCTATGTTCACAATTAAAACTTTGCAATTATTTTCTAATTGTATTACTTAGGGTATTTTTTTTATAATATGGTGTATTTACCACAGAAAATTTAGTTACCTCATATAGAAGATTATGTTTGTTGAGAAGTAAATATCCTACAGAAAAACATGTTGTAAAAACAAATCAAAGATTGCAAATCATACTGATGTGTGTTCTACAGGGTGCGGCAGGTATTTGAGAACACACATTCTAAGTGACACAGTATTCTGAATGTCATCGTAACACATCCCTTTGTTTTGTTGGTAAACATGGCTGAACCTAGGCTAACCCAGGAAATGAAGGGGCATGCAGTCATCGTCTCCTTGGCTGCAGGACACTTTGATTCCGAAATTGCTGCCTTCCTGAAATTCGCCCGGTCATTCGTCTTCAACGTTTGGAGAGAGCTGGAGGCCACCAGTGGTAATGTGGAAACTGTTTTCCATAGGAAACGACATTGTCAGTGCTGGGACAGGACCAGGACGCCTGAATTCATCGCTTCCGTCCAAGTTGCTATCGAAGTTGACCCAGGGAAGTCCAGGAGGGCACTCGGCAGGGAAATGCAGGTTGACGATGCCACCATCCGACGTGTGGTTCATGAAGACCTCCGCTACAAGTCGTACGTGATGCGGAGAGGCCAGTTCATATCCACGAGAACCCGGAAGAACAGAATGACCCGAGCCAAGCTCCTCTTGAACAAGCTGAAACATCCAGAGCAGCCAGGAATGCTGTGGTTCTTCTCGGATGAGAAAAACTTCGTCCAGGACCAAAGGTGAACCGCATAAATGATCGGTGGCTGTGTAAAACACCCGGGGAGGTTTCGACCGTTATGCACACCAAGTTCCCCGCCTCCGTGATGATTCTGGGTGTCGTGAGCAGTGAGGGTGATGGGATGCCTCACATTTCTTTCGTCAAGGTGCCAGAGTCAACGCCGTTGCTTACACCGATATTTTGAAGATGGTTGTGCAACCATTACTGCTGTATCTCGTGGCAGGCCTTATGTTTTCAGTAGGACTCCGCTCCAGCCCATACGGCCCATTCAACCCAAGAATGGTTGGCCACCAATTTTCACGACCATGTCACTCCAAACATGTGCCCCCCCCCCCCCCAGCTCCTCTGAAGTTAACCTTTTGGACTATTATGTCTGGGGCATGGTTGAGAGGTCCTCCAATAAACATCCACACAACACCGGTGAAGCTCTCAGGGCAGCTATT
>JAFIDM010009631.1:257523088-257542268 GCA_023159025.1 Thereuonema tuberculata | reverse complement strand
TATATTCCTGACATAATAGCTCAAGGTGCAGCCTTGCATTTCTTCACTTTTCATAGTTTTTCTTCTTTACATGTAACAGGTTAAATGGTATGATTGAACCATTTTCTGTACTGTGCAGTTACTTTCTGTAAAAATCTTGGAATATCCTTTAATATAACATTTCCTCTATCTACAAGGGTTAAAACAATGCACATGGCTTTATCCCACAAGCCAAGCAGTAGTCTGGTGGGGTATTCTGTAGCTATGAAGCCTATCCTCAAGTGGTCCATTGCATTTTTTTATATTTGAAGGTGGTGGAAGAATAAAAATAATCATTTCATTTATGATCTTTGTGAAATTTTTTCTAATTTTATCTCGAATGTGAATTTCCCAGGAAAAACCTTTTGTCCATTTTTTTGAGTAAGGTAACTTCACTTGTGCGATTATTAGGTTTTTATTGGCAAGGGAATAATAAATTCCTTAATTCCACTCAAGACAAACTCAACCGAAAAAAATGCATGAGTCATGAAATTAAATTATTGCTCTTTTGTACTACAGTAAAACCCCGTTATTACGCTCGTCAAGGGACCATGACCTAAAAGCGTAATAAGCGGGATAGCGCTATAGACGGGAAATGATTTATGAGATGGAGAAACATTTAGACACCATTTTACAGGAAAGACACTTGTTTCTGCAATAGATATAGTGCAAATGTGAGCTTATTTCCTATTAAAAAAATCTTTGATTGTGGTCTGCCATGTGTGTGCGCTAGTGTTATGAATTATGACATTTTCAATGCGGTTCAAGTAACTATTAACATCAATTGATACACAACTAGGAGCAACACTAATATATTTTCGCCCGCTATTTCAAGCGCCTTTTCTTGAATGATTGGGCCACTTAATGGCACTGATAAATCCATTCAGTTAGAATTTTCTCGGCATCTTCATATTTTCCACACTTTACTTTTTTACGTTTGCTGCATTGGTAATTCCATTCTTATTTTTTATTATTGTTCTCAGACTGGATGAGGGAATTCCTAGAGATTCTGTGAAATCCTCTTGACTTAGTGTAGAATTCTCGTCATACTTACGGAGAATTTGCAATTTTTCACTTATAGAAAGGGATTTCCACTTTGACATTTTGCACTAACTTACTGTATCACAGACCCGCACTTCAAAGAGTTCAAAGATTCTCTCCTATCAGGGAAAGAAAAGAATCTTTACAGTGTTATATTTCTTTTCGATACAAAATTTCCGATATAAAAAAAGCGCTACAAGTGGGATTTGAAGCGTTATAAGAGGATAAAAGTATAAAGAGATACATAGAAAATTCCAGGGACCGTAGAAAAGGAGCGTAAAGAACGGGATAGTGCTATAAGCGGGAGCGTAATAACGGGGTTTTACTGTATTTCCTTCTAAAAATGTTTCTTTTCTGTCTTTTGGGCCGATCATAAAGTAAGCCAATTATGGTTTCTCTTTCAGTAATATTGCTGCCTCAGTGAAGGAATCCATTAAGACTGAAAAGCACGTCACCCTCTTTCTTTGCCTTGGGCTGAAGAAATTACACCATGAAGGTGGTTACGCTCCCCTCATTTCTGTAGTGCAACTCTCCGATCAACTCATGCAGTCCCAATAGAACCCTACCTTTAACACGAAACTGTTGTTTTGGAATGTCGCTTGTAAACACTGGTCTCTCCCTTTTAGTTTCTACATTTTAGGCGTTTTTCTTATTCTTAAAAATGCACAAGAAATTCTTTGACTGCTGAGCGGTCTGCCATGCAGCTGTGTGTTGGCATCTGGGTTCGAATCCCGATGAGGCTTGGCTGTTTCAGTTTCCTTTCCTGTGTTTGTCAGCCTCTTCTTCACTTTCTCTTCAGTCTGAAGTTATTCCTTAATGATTTCCCGAGGAAGGCAACGGGAAACCACCTCAGTATCTTTCCCTAGTCAGTCTATGGGTTCTTCGAAGGGATCGCCCTGTTGGGAACCTAGAGTTCCGAAGATCGCACTTTGAGATTCATTTTATTTTGCAGTTTTCCAAAAAGGTCCTAAGAGCCATTGCCCTTCTTTCTATTAGAATGAACCAACTCAAAATATTTCTCTGCAGTGAATGTGCATTATTTTTTAGTCCTACAATAGAAAATGAAGTCTTTTTATGAATTATTGCAGAACCTACAACCATGTGATTGAACTCATCACTAGCTATTTTTGGGCAGACATTGTTCCAACAGCAATAAAAGGACAACTTTGCCTTAAAAATATAAGTCTTATGTCATAATCTTACTGACCTTAGAAGAGTGTTAAAATGCCTAATAAGGCCAAAGAGGAATTAAATAAGACTGGTTCAATCTGATCCAAAGTTGCCCAGATCCAGAATAAAAACTCCATGTACGTAGTGTGAATACCTTATTCACATGTAGAATCAAGGAAATTAGAGTTGACGTTAACTTTCAAATATCTGCGTGGAAGCATTCATGTCTAATTCAAATCTTCACATTGGCTACACATCAAAATGAATTAGGACTCCTTAAGTGGTAGCACAGCCTCGCTATTAGTATCAAGTGTAAACTCAATAAGCAATCCGGGGTGGCTTACACAATTCTTCAAAGTTCACAACCTAGCATCTTTTTAAGTAATTATCAATAAAGGATACACATTTTAATATGAATTAACTTGTGCTTCACTCTCATGCAGATGTAAGTCGCAAGCAAGCACACTAAACAACTTGCAGCATTAACAATTCCTTAAAGAACTTAACTTGCAAATAAATTTTTTAATAACAGGATGCCGACACACCTTGAATAAAAAAAATTAAGTTTAAAATAACATTAAAACGACCAGTTTCGGTTCAAGTTGAAACAATTAGAACCTTTGTCAAGTGGATTTCATTTAGCTAAAAACATGTCTTATATGGTAACGCAGACATTCATTTGGGAAGAAAAATCTGATTTATATGAAGACTTAACCGGACTGGCTGGATAGTAAGTACACATTTTTAATGAAGGGGATGTTGGGGTGGTTTTTTTTTTGTACTTACTAGCTTTTTCCAGTCAGGTTAAATCTTTGTAAAAATCGATCAGATTCTTCTTCCCAAATGTTTGCGTTACCATATAAGACATGTTTCTAACTAAATGAATCCACTTGACAAAGGGTCTAATTGTTTCAACTTGAACCGAAACTGGTCGTTTTAATATGTTATTTTAAACTTTTAACTTTTTTTATTCAAGGTGTGTCGATGTCCTGTTATTTGAACTTCTTTAACGCACGTTAAAAAGATTTTAATAAATTTTCCATTTTCTGCAAAACATAAAAGTAATTAAATCCCATTTTCTAAAGCAGCTTAATTTAATTCATATAGAAATACAGATTAATCTCATTCTTAGACATCATTGTTTAATTTCTAATACTACCTTATTCAAAAATTACTTTCTATACAGGAGCTCTATTAGAAATGAAGAATTTAAGAACTAAAACTGTCTAATATGCATCCCAAGCTTTATGTATAAGATTAGTATACAAGCTTCACTTTCCTAGAAAAGTAACCTAAAAATTATTAATGTAATATTTAAAAAAAAAAAAACCATCTAAGCTCCCTGTTCAATATTCAGTGGTATAAATACATTCCTTAAAATGGCTTTATATAATTTCTCAAATAACCCTTGTGCATTTATATAAAATGTAAAATCCAGGTTTAAAGAGAACACAGCAAACTAATAGTGAGGTTGTGTACTGTGCAGCTAACTAGTACACAAACAGTAATTCAAATATAGTATGCATTTTAATATTTAATAAACCAACAAATGATCATGTTATTTCCATTTTTCTGGACAACCCAATGATTTATTTTTCCCACCTTAGGTAAGTGAACACGTTACTTAATACAATATGAAATAACTAGGGTGTAAAATTTACAATAATGATAAACATAAGCAAATCACAATTATTTCACAAATTTATTGAGTTATTGTACAGCAACAGAATTATCGGCATCCATAACTCTCAATTATTTTCTGATGGTGATTTATCTTTTTGACCACTGCTAACTTTGCCTTTTCACGAATTTTCTAAAAAAGAGTAAATAAAAAGACAATGAAATTCATATATCATTATATATATAATGTATGTTTTGAATGGTTAAAGAAAGAAGGAAATTGTATATACTATTTTTTTCCTTATGTCTTTAAATTAATGAACAAAAAGTAAAAGGATTGCAAAGTCATTATACAGATTACAGCAAAAACAGATTAAATAAGAAAAGCTGGATTTCAAACTGGAAAACTAGAAGCATTGTCTGCACAAATCATATGAAACTATGCTTGAAAAACTGAATGTTTATACATTTGGATGGGGGAAGAAAAAAAAAAAAAAAAAAGGAAAGATTTACAGATTTTACCAAAACTTTATAATTCAAAAGAATTAAAATATAGAATTTAACTTCCAAATATCAAGAAAGAAACTGACACCCTATTAAGAATTATTGATTCTAGCAAATAAAAAGTTATCAGATTTCAAAAGCTTATGTAAACAGGGTAGACTAAATCCAAGGTATTCAAAAGCCTGAAAATTTTTCATGTGGCTTCTAAATAAGGAGGTATCTCTTGACAAAAAAACTTGATAAAGACAGCTCTTAAAATCTTTAGGGGTTAAAGTCTATCTCTGGTTTTCAGCTTAGGATTGCCTTTAAAATTAAACTGAGGAAAAGTTATTATAAGCACACAAAAAAAGGTTTTCCCTCTAATTCAAATTTTATAGTCAGTAATTTAGATTAAATAGGCACAGATGCAATTGGACTACAAGTTATACAATTTGATAGCAGATGGATGGCTATCTCCTTAGAAAACAGAACCTGTTCTATATTAGAGGAACTGAGGCAAAATGTCTTGTTCATCAATGGGCTACAGATTGCCTTCTGAAATGGGAAGTCTAAAACGGCCTTTTAGGGTTATGTATGAAAGAAATATGTGGGTCATAATTATAAAGGCAAATGTAAATATTAGTAAGTGTCATGAAATGAATCACATTACTGATAATGTCACTGAATGTGGAGAATTTCAATAACCATTTGTGAAGTTATTTTCACTCGAGTTCCCTCTTTAATCAACCAATCAATTAACTAATAAACACAAACATGACCAATGTGATTTTAAACAAACAAACTTACATTTTCTTCCTTCTTCTTTTTATAATGAACAGCAGCTTTCATTTTTCTTTTAACCTCCAGTGTAGCCACAACATTTTGATATTTCCAACCAACTTCATGAGAAAGTCGTCCCAATGAGCAATACTAAAAAAAAAAAGGATATTAATCAGATGGACCAACACTGAAGATAAAAAGCCATTATTAATAATGCTAATGTCAGAAAAGCATTTTAAATAAAAACTTAAAGTATTACTTTTCTCCTGGGATGCAGTCGTAAAATTCTCAAGGCTGCAGGCACCACCATCCTCTTTTTCTTGTCATAAGGGGGAGGGATTCCATCAAAAACCTTCATTCTTTGCAAAGCTTCAGCTCCTCTATGCAATTTGTGTGGCAACATACCTTTAAATAATTTACAGAAAAATAAAACAATTTCATTAAAATCAAACAATGATTTTCAGTTGAGAAACTTAACAGCAATTAGTATAAATAATATCAAAAAGAAAATAATTAAGCATCTAAAGCTATTTTGATCAACCCTTTAAGATATTCAAAACTTAATCATTCACATTTCTGTATGAATCTACTAAACTCTGAAAATCTGCAGTTATCTGTCCTTTGATTTATAATAACTAACATTGATCTATTCCTAACAACTTTGCCTTTTTGACTATTCTCTCACACACACAAAAAAGAAAGTTTTGAATACTACGTTGATGTTTTTAGTCATTTTGTGTTGTAATTCGCTTTAAATTTCTGCAATCTATGATTTTTAACAATTTGTTCTAGAGAAACCATAATTATAGTTTTACTAAAATTGCAAAACCACAAACCAACAGTACGTCATACCTCAGAGAGAAATTTCCTATCATTAACATTCAAACAATGTAGGTAAAGAAATATTAGCATCATAGGTATGAATGTTATGTTTGCAGAATAAAGAAAAAGGGGAGGGGGCATTTCAAATGTGGCATAAAAAGATCTTCTATAATTTTATGTATAAAATAAATAAATAAATGAGATTGTTTTTGTTAGGCTGATATAAAAAAATTATCATAAGATTTATAGATAGATTTTAAAATAGGCTTAAATAACCACGCTTGTGAATGAAAATTTTCTGATGCTTAAATATAACTTGAAATATCCTAAGTCCATATTTCACAGCATTCATTATTAAAACCTCTAAGAATCAAGAAATAATTTGTATTCGACATACCTCGCACAGTTCTCCAGAAAATCTTGCTTGGAGCTCGAAAATGGAAAGGCCCACGAGCTGGGTTTACGTTACATCGTTTACGCAGAAAAGCCAAATATTTCACTGCAAGGAAATTAATAAATCAAAATGTGAATTCTGTATTTCAAACATGCTGTAATCTTCAAATTCATAAATAAATACCTCAGACCTGTTACCATTTCATTAATATTTTTCAAACAATGTAGGTAAATATAACATCACAGGAAATGTTAAGATGTATGACAAAGACGAAAGGGGAAATAAAAATCATATCCTTAATTTACTTCAAAATTTAATTAAGTAGTCATTAAAAAAAAAAAATAAAAAAAACCTTCAAAAAAATCTAAAGCATAATTCTAAGTCAATTTTAAAATGTAAGTTGTAAATATTAAAAAACAAAAGTTAATAGAACAATGTTCTTCATTTTTAAGCTGTTGATCTTTATGTCTCCAATTTGATAACCCCACCCAATTTATAAACAAATTTGAGATTTTTACAACCACATAAATAAAACAAAACCAGTGCAATCCCTAAAATGGGGATCATGATCTATCATTTGAGAAAAACTGCATAAAAACAAAAAGCAGACAGTAATTATTTTTTATTTCTTTTTTACTTACATTTATTTCT
Organism: Thereuonema tuberculata; assembly: GCA_023159025.1. Taxonomy (NCBI): domain Eukaryota; kingdom Metazoa; phylum Arthropoda; class Chilopoda; order Scutigeromorpha; family Scutigeridae; genus Thereuonema; species Thereuonema tuberculata. Next base: position 257,535,289 of record JAFIDM010009631.1, on the reverse strand, counting down.
GTAGAAATTTCCAGAAATGTTTATTCCCTCACATCTCAAAACTACTACTTTCTGTCCTGCAAAAGAATTAAATATGTTTCAATAAGAATCTAGTTAGTTTTACAATTGGTGGTCGGGGGGGGGAAAAAGGAAAGGATTTTATTTCCTTTAATTAGTGCCCATACCCTCACAACTGAATTTTAATAGGATGATGTTTGAAAAGAATTAATTTAGCATAAATCGAATATTAGTCCATTACAAGACGAAAGCCTCTCCCCATTTTCTCTATTGTAATCTATCTTGGGCACTTCTTTGCTGTAATTTTCCATCAAAATTTCTCCCTATTCCTATACTATTATTAACGCTTCAGGCCGGCAAGTTTCTTTCCTGTATGTCTTTCCCCTGGTACTTTTTTTCCTTGAGAAGAAAGCTAAAAGAAAATTTTTTAATGCGTTAACCACAGTGCAAAAATTTAAATTCCACCACTAAATTGCAATCTTATTTCATTGTCTCAGTGGAAAAATACAGAATTAAGTTGAAAATAAACAGTGGGAAGCCATGAATTATCTACCCTACAGAGAACATACCCCACCCCTGGTACATCAAACCAGCTGCGAGACACATGAGAATATATGCGTATAAGATTTACCGGCTTGAAGGGTTAATGGAACTACTTTACTTTCCCCTTGACTAAACAGATCTCTGTAAAAAGAGGCCTCAATTCAACACATCAACTTTTGCTGTAATATATATATACAACCTCTGCAGTGGTTTAGTTGGTAATCTTCCAGAATGTTTAGTATACTAAAATATATTCAATTCAGAAATGAACATGTATAGGAAAAACAGCATCTTTGTAGCCTATGCTCTTAATTACTTTGTTTTGAAAAGACTGCTACAGGCAAGGCCAATTAAGGATGACTATTCCTACTTAAACACTGCCTCCCAAATCTGAGTAAATTACCCAACATTTGGGAAAAGTGGTGTTTCTTTGGGTAATGGCACCAGAAGAACACCGAAGCGATAATAATTCAGCAAGAATTAATAAATAACTTTTCCAACTCCATGGAATCTCATACAGATCAAGGTGTGATCTGTAATACGTCTGCAATTATTATTATTAAAGTATTTTATAATTATTTTATATACTTCCCAATATATAATTTTATATACTTCCCAATATATAATTTTATATTTTAGCTGAAATACAATTACATATTTAAAAAAACATGATACCAGTAATTAAATAGTTAAACATCTATTTTTTGTTTATTACTACATTCGGTAAAAAGGATTTTCTGATAAGCAATTTTGGTAGTGAAGGAAAAGTGATGCAATGGCTTAACCCGCTCTGTGCCACCACAAGTTATCTCATCCTAGTGACCTTGACCAATGTGTGCCACTCCGAAGTAAACTCGTGCTTGTAGGGTGACGAATGTTTTCTAACAAATTGTTAATTGTTTTGGTTTTCTTGGAAAAATTATATTGTCAACTGTGTTGTGAGTTGTTCAGCCACTAAAAGAGGCTTAAAATAATTTTCTTTAAACACCACGGATATTTTAAAATCGCAAATAACTATCTGCTGGCTTGTAAGTATTTCAGAATCATGCTGAAGAAAAAAAAGGCTTGAATTCCTGTGAATTATAATTTATTTCCTTAATATTTAAGAGCTTTTAATCCAAGATGATTCTAAATTATTATTTTTTTTTTTATCATCACTAAAAACTAAAACATTATAGATTTTTTTTTTTGTTAACATTTTGAAAGCATTGTTATCAATTTCAATCTTGGACATTTTTCTTCAAAATATAATACTGTCAAGCAACATTTAAACTGTTCATTAATATTTTCATTATATAAAAAACTAAGCAATTAATCATTTCAGAGTGAAAAACAATCGAAATTAACTAAGTAACATGTCAATACGTTAGGCTTAATTCGCTAAAAATCACAGCATTCAGAACACCCCTCTGCCTTGTAAAATTTGGCAGTGAACGAGTTAAAGGAATATTTACATTTTACCTCCCTTGTCTCAAAAATCAAACTATTTCTAAGATTTCAAGCAAGAATTTTTCTTAAATTTTCTTGTTAAAATCTTTCCTCTTTTTTAATGGCCAACCATATTTCACAATATGATGCTATTACTTTTGGTAGCAAAAATGGAGAAAAATTCAGATAAGAGTGTTTATTAATAGTCCCAGAATTTTGCCTTCTCTAAACATCATCCCTTATCATTCTTTCAGGTATTTCAGTCAGAATTCACTTTTGAAAGTCTCAATATAAAAATTCCCTTTTCAAATATAATTTTAATGAAACAATTTCAAAATCCAAATTACGTACCTGTTAGAATTGTCTTTGCTACAATTGCAGCTAATCTTCCCAACAAATGACCTCGTGCATCAATAATTAATGGCTAAAAAACAAGAAAAAAAGGAAATATCTTATGTATTTTAAGATTAAGTTTATAATGTGTTATAATGACCTAAAAAAAAAACAAAAAACAACCCATACCATTCAACCTTTTCCACAAACAAGATTCTTATAAATTTTAAAACAATTTAAAATCAGAAGGAATCTTCCTTGTAACAACTTAAGTCTATCCTAAAATTTCAATTTTCTGTAATGTTTCGTTTTGAGCTATGATCAGATGGACAGACAAATGTACAAACCTTTTTAGTTTGAACCCTTATTCCTCTGTAACATAGCAAGGCACCTTACAAATGTTACAAAGCTATAACTTTGAGATAGCTAACTATCATGTGAAGAAAAAAATTAAGTCATTAACATTGGCCATTTTCAGAAGCAGCTCATTTTCTAAAAATGACCCCCACACAAGGCAAAATACATCAACTTCCTTAAAACAGATTAATTTTGGAAAACTGGTTAATTTCTTAAGGAAAATAAGTTGCACTAGAATCAACTGAAGAAACATTCCTCTCCTTTTCTGTAAATCTAATTAAATATATCAAATTTAAACAAATGAACATTATACAGAGCATTACTCGTTTACATATTTTTAATTGAAATTGAATTCACAAGAAGTGTGTGTTAATTTACCAATGTAGTCACAATACGAGGGCCACTACAAAAGCTTTGAGATATGGAAAGCTGGAAGCTGATCCACCTGAATTTGTCAGTCAGCTAACATCGAAGTGCTGGCATCTCCTCCCTCCACATTTTTGCGCACTCCAGAAAGACCACATATAGTGATTATCAGTTACAGCAATGGAGCTGTAACTGATAATCACTATATGTGGTCTTTCTGGAAGGTGCAAAAATGTGGAGGGAGGAGATGCCAGCACTTCGATGTTAGCTGACAATGGAGCTGGTAGGAGCACTTTCGCCTCTTGATGTTCTACAATTTCAAAAGTGTTAAAATGCCTTGAGCATTTGCAACAGACTTTGGGGAACCTTGCTCCTACCCATACAACAGTTTTTCTGTTGTTTAAAGATTTTAAAAAAGGCCAAACATCACTGACAGATGAGAGAAGTGGGCGTCCGGCAACTGCAATGACTGATCAAAACATCACTCCTATGAAAACAATCGAATGACGTTGCAGGAAATGGAGGCAGCATTACATATTGGATTGCCAGCAGTGTCAAAAATCCTACATGATTATCTTCACATCAAGGAGGTTTTATCAGGCTGATCCGTGCAAAAGAGCATCTGTGTCGAATGATGCGAAGAAATGTTGGTCAGTTTTGATGGAGGCAACTCTCGACAAGTTTCCATCATTGCTACTTGTGATAAAACCAGATTGACCCTGAAAATAAAGATGAGTCGACAGTGTGGATCTTTCATCAAGATCCGACAAAAGTGAAGAGTCCCTGAAGTGTATTAAAGAAACAGTGGCAATATTCTTCTCCAAAACTGAGCCGTATCGCAACCATTTCTCTGAAGGAATAAAGGACTGATACTGCCCAGTCGTACACTAATTTGTATACCAAAAGTTTTCAGTAAGCTTCAAGACCAGGACTGTGAGGGATCCTCCCCTCCACCATGACAACACGTCTGTACACACTGCCAACATCACCATGCGATTTCTGGAATCAACAGAGGTGAAACTTATGGCCCGTCTCGCCTACAGTTCTAACCTGGCTCCATGCGATTATTTTCTGTTCCTAACAGAAAAAAAAATAGCATGTGTGGCAGGAGATTCTCTAGCACTGAAGAAGGTCTTGAAGCCTATGAAAGTGAGCATACAGCACTTGACAAAAATGTGGAAAAAGTGTTTTCAAAAGTAGTTTATGAGAATGCACAAGTGTATAGATTGTGGTGGTGATTATTTTTTAAAAAAATAAAGTAATCAAAATGAATTCTTGTGTTTTAATTTTTGAGTATCTCAAAGCTTTCCTAGTGCCACTTGTATTTTAATGCAGTAGTAATTTCAATCCCATTCTCAGTTTTCAGGGAATCACCACTTGCGTATTTTGCCGGCCTAACAAAGTATTCAACACCCAAAAATAAATATAATAAAATAACATACATTTATTCTAAAAAAAATTCTCAAGGAGAAATCATCATCTCTTTTTCAAGCATATCTACAGAATAAGTTGCGAAATTCTTAATCTCGGACTACATGCTACATATTATTAACTAATTGTTAATAACAATTAACCAATATAATAAAGTTTAAAATTTTCAAATAATAATCAAATGCTTTTAACAATCTAATTCATCAATCATAACCTTGTTATTGCAACCTAAATACAATTTTTGTACCAACTCTTTAGCTAATCCTACGATACAAGTATTGACTTCATCTCCGTCATTTCTATTCAAATTTTTTTCCTTCGTATTTCTAATATACAAACTTTCAATTATTTTCAAATCTTTTTCAATGCGTACCTAAACATCATAGCTGACCAAGTGCAACCCCGTACATGTTAACACTTTATCCTCATACATATGACTAATTCCAGCAGGATAATGTGCCAGTGCACAAACTCCACATCACTAGGGGACTTTTCCTTGCTGCAGTGGCTTGCTCAGTCCCCAGATCTCAGCCAGATTGAAAATTTGTGGACGAGCTAGAACGGGCTGTTCGTTCCAGGCCTACACCTCCATCAAATCTTCAGGAACTGCGTGACACACTCATGTGTGCATGGTACACATTACCTCAACAACATTTTCAGCATCTTGTGGAATCCACGCCTCAATGAATTCAGGCTGTTTTGAGGGTTAAAGAAGGCCCACCATGCTACTAGGTAGGTTACCTAATAAAGTGGCCAGACAGTGTATATCATTTTCACTGAATATAACAGTTCATTTCAGAACTATGAAATCAAGGATTGAACTTAATAAAAAATTAAGATATTTTCATTTCTAATGAATATACTGCCGTACACCTTATGTACATAATTATCAATAAGATACATTTTTTGTGTCATGTAGAATATAGAACTAATGGAGGAATAAACAATTTAGATTAAATTTTATAAAAAAAACCCAAATTCCTGAACTTAAAAAAAAAAGTTAGAAGGATCCTACAAATTTTATATATATTGCACAAACATATGTATGTGTAAATATAGAAATATATTTGTACAATAAGACGAAAAAAATATTCTGCCTTATTGGCAAACCGTAATGTTTGTTCTATGTTTGTGTTTATAATTTTGATATTTTAAAGAAAAGCTTAAAAAAAAATTGTTAAAAAATTATCTAGATATCTAAAGAAAATTAAGATATTTTTCCCCCAAAAACGTTTTTTTAACAGTAGTTGTCTTGAATTCGGCTAACTTCTATTATAAAGACAAAATATTGATACTGACATCTTATGCTCCTTCTGGCAGAAGTATACATTACGTCATCTTGTAAGCAGTCTGCAGAATAGAAACGGGACAAACTGTAGTTAAATTTTTAACTTCCAGATTACTATATTAAAAAAGTGCTTCTCCAATCTAAGAACTACTTTTTGTTCAAGTAAGAAAAATACTGACCCCCCCCCCAATAGTTTATTTCTTAACGTTTTTTCAGGAGGAAAGTTTACCATCTGCCATCTGTACATGGCAAGCCTGCAATTGACAATGACTATTACCCCTCCTGCAAATAATCTAACTGCCTAATCTACCCTCTCTTTATTATCTGTTGTTCTTTTTCAGACTGGAATTAACAAAACTCCAGGGAAAGACTTAAGGAAGAAAAGGTCAAGAAAATGCCTCTGGGTGTATTTGAAAAGTCGAAATGGAAACAAGCAGTTTCTTAATAGATATTTTCAGGAATTAAATGGCAATTTGAATTGAAATATAATATCAAAAGTTATAATATTGAATTTACTAAAAAAACTAAAATTCTAAAGTTGCAATCTTCATTTAATGCTTGTGCCTTCAGTCTTGCTGAAATAATACTATACTTTTATTAAACAAAAATAATAATTATAATAATAATCTGAAAGTTATTTTTGTCTTTTGGAAGATCTTTTTTCTTTTTTAGCATCAGATATTTAACTTTAATTCAACAAATTTTATAATTGAAGGGGTCAGAGAGATAGTCACAACCCACAATTTCATCAATTTCCAGATTTTTATTACATGGCATACTTGATTCCATCTACCTCAAAGTTAATGGAAAAAGTTTCTGGTTTTCTCAATAGATGGCAGCATATGACAGGTTAACATTATTAACTGTGCTATCTGGTGATAGTTTGAGAGGGTATATAGTCATATGCCACAACAAGATGGAGTCCAGCTCAGGAGAAAAAGAAGCTTTTTCCCATGTTAGGAGTTTAGATGATAGTATGTTGGAGCAGGAAAAGTCAGACCCTTTTGAAACTCATAGGACAGTTCTTGGCAGCCATCAAGCAATAGGTCTAGTTCAGATGACAATTGGTAAGTGTATAAGAGTATAATATTACTGATAACCTTTATTATGAAGCTTGTGACTATCTCATTCTTGAAATTTTAGAAATTACTGTCTTAGAAAAATAAAATATTTAGAAGAGGTTTCATTCATTTCATTCCAAGCAGACAACACAATGTTACGAGTTGCTTATTACTCAACGATTAAATTAAAAAAATATCTTATTTCACTTATTTCCACATACACGAGGCGAACTAAATTATTATTATTATTTTTTTTTTTTTTTACAGCCATTAATTTTCTTTACTTGGCTGTGTTGCATGAAAGTAATTATTTTCAGTTATTTATCATTAATGAAGCAATCACATTTTTATTGAAACTAATTTGTTTTTCTTGGCTTAAAAATCAGTCATTTTATTTTTACTTCTTTGTTATAGTTCAAGATAGCTGGTAAACTTAAGATTCGGGTCAATCCATACCAAATGGTCCAGAAAACATTAAACTGGTTGCTCAACCATTTTAAAAAAAAAAATTGATTTTTTTACTGTTGCTACCCACCCCTATGCATGAGTACTTCAAAAAAGGCATTTTTTTTTTATTATTATTTATTTGACTTAGTTTAAAAATGGACGCCACTTTTGTTTTGTGGTTTCCGGCATTTTTGGCCTTTGCTTACTGTTGCAGTAAATTTGATAACTCAGCTAAGAAAAATGATAGAAAGCTGGGGTAAAAAAACATTATTTTCAGCACATTTTATGTCCTTTTCATTTTTACCACATCTCTAACGCAAATGGTTGAAATTTAGAACCAAAACTGATATTCGCTTTTTAACAAAAATCAAACTTATGGGTTTGTTTTTGTTTTTTTTAGCAGGAAGGAATGAAGTAGAAAAACTATAATTTTTTTTTAGAAAAGATTTACATTCAAAGGTTTAGCAAAAAATATTTCAGCTGTGTATCTAACTCTTAACATCAAACTGAAATTTTTTTTTTTCACAGGTACCTCTCATAAAGTTCTCTATATACTGTAAATATCAAATTTTTATTAGGTCCCACCAGACATATTGGGGCTCAAACTTTGAAAAAAATGAAAAACGAGCATTTTTCAAGAGCTATAACTAAATTAGGAAGCCAATAACAGAGCTGAAATATTTTTTGCTAAACCTTTGGCTGTATATCTTTTCTCAAAAAAAATTTAGTTTTTTTTAATTCATTTCTTCCTGCTAAAAAAAACCCTGTAACTTTGATTTTTGTTCAAAAGCGAATATCACTTTCGGTTCTAAATTTCAGCCATTTGCATTAGAAATATGGTAAAAAGGTACAGGACATAAAATGTAGCTTGAAATGTGTTGAAAATAATGTTTCTTACCACAGCTTTCTATCTTTTTTTTTAGTTGAGTTATCAAATTTACCGCAACTGTCTGCAAAGGCCAAAAATGCTGGAAACCATGACACAAAAATTGATGCCATTTTTAAATTAAGTCAAATTAAAAAAAAAATAAAAAAAAAATGCCTGTTTTGAACTACTTGTGCATAGGGGTAACAGTAAAAAAAAATGGTCGAGCAACCAGTGCTGGACCGCTTGGTATGGATTGACCAATTCAATTTTTAATAACGTCAGCCATCTTGTAACCATTCCTTCTACAAAAGGAAGGATTGGGGAAGAACCAGTCACGTGACAACCATAACCGGAGTGGTAGTAACCACAACCACGGTTATCATTTATAGATGCACCCTTAGAGTAATGCGAATTTAATTCATTTCTGAAAATAAAAAAAAAAAAAAAAAACAAAAAACAACCAAACTCACACAAACTTTTCATTTCCATTATTTTTAAAAAGACTTCAAAAAAACAGATAGAAAACAAATTGGAATGCAAACTTGGAAAAAAATATGAAGTTATATGTAATGAGAGAATATTAGTTTATAAATACTAACGTAATTTTCAAGATTATTGCTTTTCATTTTTGATTTAAAAAGATTTGTGGTTTGTTTTTCTATAAGTTATATTAACAGCATTCTTTTAAAACAATTTGATTTTATTTTATTTACTAGATGCCTACCTGTCGCTTCGCTCTGGAAGCCTCAGTTATAATGGAAAAAAAACATTATCCAAAGAAAAAAAAAAAAAAACACCCAGTAAACTAAAGTTTAAATTTTAAAAATACATGCACTGAAATCTATTTGTAACAGCCGGAAATTCCCGCAGTTGAGTTCACCATGCAACGATACTCCTGTTGTCTGGTAAAGTGTGTGAAATTCAATGGATGCACAATTCCATTTTTTTGTGGACATACACAAAGTTTTTTTTAAAATATAGATTTTGGGTATATCCCTACAAGTTAACAGTTAAATCAAAAATAGTTTGATAAATCCTGAAAGCCATGATAGTAAATGAATAGAATTAAGTTAATAAACACAAATAAAACAAATATAAAATTCTATGTTATTAACTTTTACATATGGATGTAATTGATAAATTTGAATCATTACATTTATGTACACAAAAAGCAGCTGTATGTAAATCAAAGTAATAAGGAAACGAATTTCATTATATAATTATATATTTTAAATTTTACAAATAAAAACAGTTGAGGTATGTAAACATATGGTTTTTGTCGGTAACCATATTATTTGAAGAACAGATAAATTTTATATCATGTATAAATGAATATTTCAGATGGTGTACGTTATAAAGTGAAACAGAAATTTTAAATAGCCCTTCTTGCTGTTATACTACTTAATAATACACTAAATATGTAAGTTATAATATTTACACTGAAATATCTATATTTGCATTTCTAATATATACAAAATTAATAGCTACTGTATTTTATTTTCCAAGTGATACCATTCATCTCCAGAAATAGTAGTATAAATATTGCTACTCTTGAAATTATCTTCATTTTCATGATCAATATTTGTTAGGAAAAATAAATAATGTCAGTAATTATATGGTTGTAAATACCAGAAAAAGATCCTTTCACTTAAATTTTGAAATGCTTATAAACTTAAGTTTTTGATAATAAAATGTACATTGTAACATTAAAAGCAGCTTGATTGATTGCTTGAATAATGTAATCCGGATAACGGATTTTAAAAGTTCTGTTGTTTCCGCGAATCCACTATATCAGGCAGCAAACAGTGCATAAAAAAATCACTCCAATTTAGGTAACATCTTTTTTACCCTAAAATTATCATCACTAATGATTCTCTCCACACTGAAGACCCTTGGAGTCCATATTACAAAAATCGCAATAATTGTGACATGTAATATATAACTGCCCTTTTATCTGATAATAATCATGGGAGGTTTTAAGATGGAGATTATCTTAATAACAGAGCAACAAAAACCTTTCACTGATGTAGCAGCATTTCAATGTTTATGAAATTACTGCCGTTGCTTAATGCCTTCTACATATACTGCAATGCAAGCATTGTTTATTTTCAAAATAATGATATAAATTAAATAGCATAAAAGACAAGGAGGCTTAATGTGCATATATTAAAATAAAGAGAAAGTGAAAATAAATAAAGAGTGAGAGCAGCCTCCCACTTCCCTCACTGAACATGCTTTCCCACCTCATGTCGTCTTAAATGTTGCGATGTTTTATGCCTGATGATGGAATATGCGGAGTATTCCGAAACTGTCAGTTTATTGCCATCGTTTTTAATTCGCACCAACATGTTTGTAAGTTTTATTTATTTTCACTTTCTCTTTAGCATAAAGGACAACAGATATTAGCTTATAATTCACCCCGATATTCTATAATTAGTATAAAAATTATATTTTAAAAATAATAAATTAAAATAAACTATATAAAAAATAAATAAATCAAAAACACACAAAAAAGCATTAGTTAAATAAAAACAAATGATAGAGCACACAATGTATAAGTGTCATGCAAAAGGCTTTCTAAAAAAAAAAAATGATTTTGATTAATTTAATCTATCTATATATATTAAATATATTTGGTGACAAATTTGGCATAACAGGCGATTGTAATCCATCTTGATGGCAATATTGTGTCACCTTTCAATGAAAAACTAAATAATTTTTTTCTTTTCATTACATTAACCAAAAATTTTGTTATTTTGTTGCATTATGCATAACTTCTTCCAGCCATGTTGAGAACTTTTTAAAACATTTTTCAAATCTCAAGGTGAAATTACAAAATATCTCACTAGAAACGTTAAAAAAAGCAGACAATGGGATTTTTCTATTAGTTCAACTCAAATTTGAAAAGGAGATAAATTACCTACGAAGTACAAAATGAATATTTTTTTTTTTTTGTGATTCTTACAGTTAAGTAATTTTGGTAAAAAAAATTCATTCCATCATTTATTAAATATTAAAAACAAACAGAAATTATGCTTAGTTACCAAACAGGTACAACAGGGTGTCTACTGAATCTCAAACAAAAAATTTAAGAACAATTCCCGTACATTTAAGGACATTTTCACAAAAATTCTGTTAACAAAAAAAAAAAAAAAAAAAAAACCTAAACCAATCTGTTTAACCAAAAAAAAAATGCTGAAAATTTAAGGACATTTCCCGTACATTTCGTGTACAAATCTCGGATTTTCTGTTGGTAGACACCCTGTACAAACAGTTATATGTAAGGAAAAAACAAAACAAGAAGTTAAGGAAAAGTTTGGGAAATAGAAATATGGTAAAAAGTATCACATTTAAAAACATTTTATGCTAAAGCACAAAAACATTATTTTGCAAACATAAATAAAGTAACCAAATAAGATAAAGGATTTTAGTAATTTAACTGTTAGTAAATTTATTTCAATGTTAATGCAATTACTAATTTTGTTTTGCAGTAAAGTTTAAAAATTAAATTTTTTTAAATGTAACAAAACTTATATTAAAGTAAAATAAAGGAAGTGACGCAGCACAAACATTACTACTTAGTGTCTTGCCCCCCCCCCCAAAGATTTAAAAAATAATAATAATAGTTTTTAATTTATTCGCTTAAGTCTTTTGGTCTTTACTCAAAGAAATTCTTAAGTTTCTTCATTGAGGGTGGAGTAAGGGGTAGTTTTTCTCCCTATAATAAATAAATCACTCCTTTAGGCAAAACTACTTAGGAACAACTGACATCTAAAAAATTGAAGCCCCTTTGAAATCACATTTCGAACTAATAAAAATTAAAACAAAAGAAAAATGTCAAATGATTGCACATTTGGTTTAACTTAATTTGATCAAAACAGATTTAAAAAAATAAAATAAAAACAGGGAATTAACAGTTTTAATTAAATTTTCCTAATTAGGTTTTTGTGATCCAGATTTTTAGAGCTTAAACACCACAACAAAAGTAGTTTAAATATACTATAAATATATATATATACAGGGTGGGCAAAATAAAAGAGGCCCGGAAAAAAAAAAAAATGTCAATATTTGAAATAATATCT
>JAFIDM010009631.1:257482250-257522688 GCA_023159025.1 Thereuonema tuberculata | reverse complement strand
ATATGGGGCAGTGAAAATCTATTCTCACTCTAGCTATATCTTATTTATTTTCATCAGCTTACTAGCAGTTATAAAAATTTAAAACTTTGCCAATGAATAAGAGATTTGAACTAAAATATCAGGTTTTTGAACAAATGATACTCGTATTTAAGAAATAAAACAATGCCCACTAGATAATTCTAATAAATGTGTTTGGTTTCAGGCTTCACATTGTCTAGATTAATTTTTTAATCCTCAAAACTTTCACAGCATTATGTTTTGGTTTACTATGTTAAGTTTTACTAGAGACGTTTTTGAATTGCATAAAATAATTGAAACTTAGATCATTGCATTTAAAAAATTCCAAACTTTACAACCAATCAAGTTTTCTGCAATTTAATTTCAAATTGCATAAATTCCTTAGTCTTTGGCCTACAATGCTGAAAGATATAACATTCTTTAGGGTTAAGATATAACATTCTAGCTCATCTCTTTGTAATGAATTTTAATGTCACATCACTATTACTGACAAGGTAAAATTCAAAATAGCCGTTTCAAAAATGTAAACTTGAGCTTTTCAAGGATTTAAAAATTTTTGGAAAAATAAAATGTTTATTCTTATTCTATATTACCAGAATGTGCACAAACTTTGAAAAGGATCTTAACTGATTAAAATTTTAACCCTATAGTTGCCTTATGTTTAGAAAATCAGTTTATTATAAACAGTGATAAATTTAACTCTTTGGTACAAGATATTTTTGTTAGTTCAGAAGGGAAACTTAATAAATATTTCATACTTTTGTAAATCTAAAACCAGGTTTTCACACATTATTTGGATATTTTTTCTTTCTTGAAAATGAATGCAACATTAAATATTAAAAGTCCCTTTAACTACTTAATCATAAAAAAAAAAAAAAAAAAAAAAAAAAAAAAAAAAAAAAAAAAAAAAAATGAACATGAGTTTGTATCAAAAATCTGTCAACTTAAGCTACGTGTAATTTTTCAATGAATTTCTCATAGTGCCTCAAATCAATGATGCAGAGAAAGAAATAGTTTTATTTAAAGTTCATAATTTTTTTTTTGTTACAAAATTTTACTAGGCACAAAATATAAAACAAAAAATTGTATTAATCTTATTCTATACAAAAATTAATCAATATTTATGGTAACCAACCATCTTTGGAATGGCTTTCTAAGACAATGACACTAAAAATCTGATCCATCTAGAATTTCAGTTCAAAATTTGTATGCATTTTTCAGAAATCCAATAAACTGTTTTCAATAAAAAATTTTGATCTTGTTAGGATGCAGTCATAAAACCCATTAAGTAAGGAACAAACTTCTACTGTTTCATATCTCATCTCCAACTCAATAACATGGCAGCAAAATTTGCAAAATTCTTAATTATATCTTGTACCAAAAATCTTGTAATCATATTTGCAATCATTAACAACTAATTCATGATTTTGAACTACTCTGTGATGCCTTCTAATTTTCATTGAAATGTTCGAGATCAATATTCAACATATTGATGAAGAATTACAAGATTGTCCTGAAATGGCCTTTTCACGAAAATAAACCACTTAAGTAATTGTATAAAATTTCATTTAAAATTATCATACTAGGTCCCAAATTTCAGTTAAAGAAATGACGGGGAAAAAATGATCCACTTACTCAAAAACGGCAAAGGAAGGAGATCTTAAACAATACCAACATTATATACAAATTAAATCTGCAGAAGAGTCGAAGATTAAGCCTACTATTACACGAAATCTTCATAGTTCTCTCTATCACGTGCATACAACAGAAGTCTTTGTCCTTTTTCAGTCCCTTCTGCTACTCAGAAATTAAATTATAAATGTAGCTGTTACATTCAAAAAGACTGAACAAGCAAAATAGCCCAATTAACTAATAAAAAGCAGAATGCTTACTTCAAAAATGGTTTTGACGATCTTTTACTTGAAAAACTAACCCTCATCTGGCTAACTGCAATCTTGAGATAACAGTATGCAGCAAGTCGCCACTGCGGGCGGCCATTGGGGTACCTCGTTCTAAACTTTAACCAAAGAATTTCTTGTCTAAAATTTACAATTTTATAGGACACTTTAGTGTTGGGAGATGTATCGTACGGCAAAAATTGTGTACGATCAGGATGTGAGGGGAAAATCTCCCTACAATTAACAACAGGCTGTTAAAAATTGTGCAATGTTATGTGAAGTGTCGCTTTCGTCGCACGTAAAAATGCTCTAATTTCTTGAATCGAAATCATTTGCTTTTCCCAGTTTTCTTTTTGTTACAAAATGAATTTTTAAGTCCGCCATTTTAATAATTGGAATCTTTTACAAAAAGTGATATTAAAAACATAATATAAACTTGAATATACTTCAGATTCATACAAGATCTAAGTCTTCTCATTTTAGTTAAACAAAACTAAAACCAAATATTAGAAAGCAATTATTTAGTTTCTAATGCCTCTAAATTTTACTGTTAAACTTATTACACCTTATGGTGGATAAATACTACCTCGTCAGAACTGATTTCAGCAATTACTCTTTAAATATTAATCAATCTTGAAACAATTACTCTTAAATATTAATCAATCTTAAATTGTATGCATTAAAACGCAAAATTTCTCAACTTAGAAAGACATAAACCTTTTAAGTTTCAACAAAAAAAAAAAAATGTTGCTTGCTTAGATCCTGCTTGTGTTAGGCTTAAAATCTCATTCCACGTGTTCAGAAAACTTATTCAATTAATACGTTAATTATTTAACATAAGAGTAAACAGAAAACACATCAGCTTCAGAGCAGACCTTTATACTCTTTAAAGAATGGAATTTTACTTAGCATTGTCTTTCCTATTGTACTTTTTTAAACAAAAACCTTCTCACGATTTGACAACCTACCGCATTCTTGAACCCCATCTTGGCAAAAGAAAGAATTATGGGTAGTGAGAAAATATTAAATTAAAATTTTTCATTACTCTCTAATTCAATAAATTAAAGGGAATCAAAAATTTTTAGTAATTTTTTTACTACTAAAACAAAGAAAATATATCTTATTTTAATTAATTTTTATTTACTACCAACGCGATGTGCCCTTTTATTTCACTTCCGGTATCATGGCGATCCAAAGCTCGGTTTCGAGAAATAGGATACCATGTGGTATTTTATTTTTCCACTAACCGATTTTTAACTAAATGAATGAAATAGATAATGAAACAAACGAAGTGACTAATGTTAATATTCAGTCGATTGTTCATTCCTTTAAAAAGCAGCATGACATCTATTTTGAAGCTGCACTCGTCAGGTAAATGATAAAAAGAAATTGCTTTAAGTTATGAAATTCATTTACAAAATATTATAAATAAATTTTCAATTACAAATCGCTATAACAACAAAATTTTTTAGCGTCAGTAACTATTTTGTTTAAAATAAAATTGAAGTGTTTATTGGAATGGATTTCTTTGAAGTTTTGATCATTTTCACAAACTATAATTTGATGTATCGTGTAGCTACAGTTTTTTTCTGCCCCTAAGAAATATATCACTGGATTGATTTGAAGTAAATTATATATATGTATATAAAACGATTTCATTACGCACCGAAATGTTTATACATTAAACAGAAACTAGGGGGAAATTTTAAGTTATCTTAATCCAATTTTTTTCTGTAAACTTTATAGAATAGAATAGTGACTTTCAGAATCGGTTTGTCACTTGACCAATCAAGAAATTAATAAATACCTCCAATCGAAATTTTGAATAACTTTCTTCACGGGTTTCAATTTGTATCATTACGAACCTTAACTAATCTAACTGCCACTCTCTCTCTCCGTCAATCTGAAACTAAATGACACCTAACCATCATATTCCAAAGTTGAAATACCACGTTAAAGAAATAAAATTGAAAAATACCAAATATATACCACAATGAATTCATTAGAACTGCTTGATGCAAATGAATCCTTTTTGTTTGCTTCCCAAGGCCTCACTGCTTATCATCTTAACACCTCTGGTCAGCCAAGGGATTCTGTGAAATAATTGGATAAGATATTCGTAAAGACACCAACTGATGGACATGTTTCTCCATCTCTGAATTTAAATTATCATACCATTATATAAGTTGCTTAAATGATTGATGCAATTAATTTTATGAGAAATTATTGTTAGACAGCAGGATTAAAGAAGAAAATATAGTAATTTTTATATCTGGGGGCACGGCAGTGCCCCCGCCAAGACGAGCTGAAGGCAGGAAGGGCACTACGTACCTTTTCTGGAAGTGTTTCGTCGTATTTTCGAACCCTCATAGCTTCGGCATAGATAATATTAGAGAGCTCAAATTTTCAGGATATGATGCAGTTACCAGACTAATGAAATACGCTGAGTTTCATTTATTTAGCTTTTATACTTTGGATTTTATTAATACCTAAAATACGTCGATTCCGTCACTCACTCACTCACTGACTGACTGACTGACTCATGATCATCAAAACCTCTAGGGTACTTCCTGAAGCCCTAGAAAGCTGAAATTTGGTATGCAGGTTAGGATTAGCACACAAACAACAAAAAAATTAAGAAATCCGTAACTTTCACATTCCAACCCCTCATAAAGGGGGGGGTCTGGTTATGTATTATCGAACCCTCATAGCTTCGGCCTGGATAATACTAGAGAGCTCAAATTTTCAGGATATGATGCAGTTACCATACTAATAAAATACGCTAAGTTTCATTTATCTAGCTTTTATACTTTGGATTTTATTAAGATCTGAAATACGTCGTACCCTCAATGCTTCGGCCTAAATAATACTGTGTAATAATGTGATTTCTTCCAAAGTGCAAACAGCTTGTATATACAAGTTGACCAATAGAAAAACAGAAAAGTAGGGTATTGATAAAAATCCATTTTCTAAATAATCTTAAAACTAAATTTAGTTGTAATAGATAATCCCACCGAAAACATTTCATGTAAAATAAGTTGTCAAGATTCACATGCTCATAACGCTTTCACTGTTAAAAAGTTATCAGATCTCATCTTACAAAAAGAAATGAAATCCCATCCAAAACATTTCATGTAAAATAAGGGGTTGCCAAGACTCGCATGCTCATAACGCTTTCATTGTTAAAAAGTTATCAGATCTCATCCTACAAAAAGAAATGAAATCCCACCCAAAACACTTCGTGTCAAATAAGTTGCCAAGACTCACATGTCATAATGCTTTCACTGTTAAAAAAATATGAGATCTCATGTAGAGCCAAGCCCCAACTCTAAAAACCCTATATCTTGGTCAAAAAGTATGGCTTGGCCGCTTCATGGAACTATTTCATCTCACCCAAAACATTTCATGTAAAATAGGTTGCCAAGATGCTCATAACGCTTTCACTGTTAAAAAGTTATCAGATCTCACCTAGAGCCAAGCCCCTCACTCTACAAGGGGGCCTAACTCTAAAAACCCTAATATCTTGGTCAAAAAGTGTGCCTTGGCATATCCATATCCTTTACATAACTCCATGGAATTGTCTGTGTGACAGCCACGAAACGGCCAAGGCATACTTTTTGACCAAGATATAGGGTTTTTAGAGTTGGGGCTTGTAGAGTTAGGCCTCGTTGAGTTAGGGGCTTGGCTCTACATGAGATCTCATATCTTTTTAACAGTGAAAGCATTATGACATGTGAGTCTTGGCAACTTATTTTACACGAAGTGTTTTGGGTGGGATTAGATATTGGGTAACAAGAATAGTAGGTACTTCTAGGCAAACTTTCAGCCTTTTTTTTTTTTTGTCATATGGTTATTACTAATTAATTAATTATCAATTTTGTACTGTATTTAACATTTTAAAATTGTCAAGAGTTTAATTCTTTAAGAATCCAAGGACATCTGTTTTTGAGGTATTTCTTTCTCAGCTGGCTAAAGTAGCAACGTGCTGGTCCACATGCTGGAGGTTCCAGGAGTGTTCAGGAATTTTTCTGTTATTGCAGATTCCTTCCGACATATCCTAAGATTCACCTAATTATCTATTGAATATTTTTTTCCCAGGGTTTAAGAGTACTTTTGACTTCAACTTTTGTCCCATTAGCTGAACAGAGATACCCCTACCTTCTATAGGTGCCTATCCTTGTTTGAGGATACATGCATGCCTTTTAATTTATGAGCTGAAATCACTGAAAAAGATTTGGAAGTTCTTGTCATTGTTAACAGTATTGCTAATCTTCCTAGTCTTCCTCATATGGCTATTACTAAATTAAACATCATCCACTTAATAATTTCTTTACCTAGTCATTTTACTCTAAATTAGGTATATTGTTCTATGACTCACACTTGAGAACTGGGTTTCAAATCTTTTCAGCACAGATTAGTTGGGACATCATTATGTGATCTAAGTTTATCCGGCTATCAGTTGGTAACTTTTCTCCTGTAAAGCTGTTTTCCTTAAGTGTTATCTGGAAATATCTTAAATTCTTTTTAATGCACATTAATTTTCTGATTAAGTATTAACTTTATAGAAAGGAAATTTTCTAATGGCTATTTGCTCCAGTACGCAATAACCAATTAAGCAGGTTTGAAATATAATTACAATTAAGGCCGATTTTCACTTAGGTTTTGGGTGCATGCTGTCTCCCTTTTGTTGTAGTGGCGAAGATCAAACAAAATAGAGATGATGCCCTGAATCCCTACATTTGTTTTTATGCAAATGCAATAGGCGATACATTTCTCTTACAAGACAATAATGCATCTCCATACTGAGCTTAACTGGTATCTTCAAGAGATGACCATTGTACATCTTACCATGATCCTATCTGTGGTGTTCTCGGAAGAATGTTGCTGCCCTTAACTATCTTCCTGAGAAGGCCTTTAACAGAATAAGAGTCATTGCTAACCTATTGAGCTCCTAGACATCATCAACAGGATGCAGTTGTAATTGCTATTGACCACATTCAACAGCAATAGGTACCTTTGATTATTTAATTTAAACAGCTTATTTTTGTCCTGTTTCTGTATGTGCTCATTGTTGGAGAAAGTGTTTCTTAGATAATGTTTTCGGATCGTTAGCTCATATAATAGGCTAGCAGTTTTTCACCAACTTTAATGAAAATAATTATGTATGTTTTTTTTGTTTTTTTTTAGTTATAGTAATTTTTCTGTGTTTTTCCTTAATTAATCGAAACCACTGTGTTTTGTTTTAATTGTTGTGTCGTCCTAAGATTTTAATTTTTCTTTTGTCTATTTCCATTCAGTTCAGGACCTTCTTTCTTCTTACATTGAACACTTGTTTATTATTTAGTTTCCTAGCTTATTAGTGCCTTTTTAATGTTGGTGCTTTTGGAGTCCATTGTCTAGTGAATCTTCTTCAGTCATTCATTGAGGCTGGTGGAGGCCAGCACATTTCTTTTTATATTTTTAATGTGTATTTCTTATTTTTAGTTTAGATTTGTGAAGGTGCCATATTTCTTCTTTGAATTAAGATGGCTTCAACAGAGAATTGATTTCATCTCTATTTTCAATATTTAATATTATATACAAAATAAATATGACTTTACAGAGAATTGATTACATCTCTATTTTTGATA
Organism: Thereuonema tuberculata; assembly: GCA_023159025.1. NCBI lineage: Eukaryota > Metazoa > Arthropoda > Chilopoda > Scutigeromorpha > Scutigeridae > Thereuonema > Thereuonema tuberculata. Next base: position 257,515,142 of record JAFIDM010009631.1, on the reverse strand, counting down.
TTTAAAATTATTTATATATATAAAAAAAAAAAAAAACTTTGCAAAGTTTTTAAAAGATTCTAGAAATATATTTTGATAAGAATAAAATGATAAGCACAATTGTATATAGTATTAGTGCAAAAAAAATCTACTAAAATGTGATTATGTTCATAAAAAAAAAATGTTAGGTTCGTTGTATAAAAGGAGAAATGAAAATTGGACTTATGTATTTTCTTCAGTTTCTAATGGGGTGACCATCAGGGTTGGTAATATTTTAAACGTGTTTAAAACACTAACAATAAAAAGCAGGAAAGGAAATAAAATACAAAGTAGAAACAAAAACAACAACAACAATTGTTGCCTTTATTTTGTCCCACTACAAATAAACTGGTGACTCAGTTGTTCACGACCATAGCCTTGCAGTGGCAGAAGAAAGACTTTTTTTCGTCTTTCGGCATTGTATATTCAAGCTGAGAAACAAACTGCAAAGCCAGAAAATCAGTCTCTCTCTTAAAGCATTTTTGCATGGAAAAACTGAAACATTAAACTTACAGTACAAATTAGAAGCACATGAATAGTAAAAAGTGCAACTTACTAAGTAATTTGCTGTCACACACACAAAAAATAAATCATATCATTAAAATGATAGTTTCAAATCAGTACTGAGTTATCAGATTAAAGTTGCCTCAAAGAAAGAAGAACTTCCAAGTATGGAAAATTCTGATCACTTAGTTGATCCTGAAACCCATTGCTGGAGAGTAACGTGGTGTGGAAATGAGGAAATTTTACATTGAAAGACCTGACGTAACCCATCCACACAGGTACTTTCAGACAAATTAGACAATTTTGGGAAAGGAAGATGGTCTATTATCTCTTTGAGACTTCAATAAATGCTCACACAGGCAAAGAAGGAACTGACACCATGCTTTTGTCTCCTTCTCATTTGAAATAACAAAAATTAAAAAAAAAAAAAAAAAATTGAATAATATAAAATAATAATAATAACACTAAAAAGATAGATTTAAGATGTTAAGATTAGAAAATAGAAATCGAAGATCTTGTTATTTTCTACTTTAATTTTAGAATGTGGAAAGTATATAGTGAAGGTGCTTTGCAATAGATGTTGCTGAAAATTCCTGCAAGTCATAATCGATCGCCATTTAGCTCTGCCCAAATCTCATTTTTTCTTGAGGGAATTATAATCTACGTTGTTAATTTTTGTCTTTAAATAAGTAGTGATCATGTGATTAGTGTTATTGGCATTGTTGCAAGACACTTAAGTTGAGAGAAAAGACAGACTGGCGGAATCTAAAAATTTTTATTTCTTGAAAAATTCTTATGAAAATGTTCCCAATATTTTGAGCATATTATAATATTTTTAAATGAACCTGATCTTTACTTTTCTAAATCAAAACACACACAATAAATAGTCCACACCCCCAATTTTGAGGAAATAAAGGTTTTGGATCCCACACACTCTTTTGTCTCATTTTGAGTGTCTTCTAACAATGCCAATAACCCAACTGTAAATGAATAGCTCTTTAATCACATGATCACTACTTATTTAAAGACAAAAATTAATAAATTAATGTGGCGATAATTCAATACTGAGTTGAAACTGGTTACATTTTAATCTTTTAACTCATTTATTTGATTTTTTGTTAGTTTCAGTTTTACTATGCATGTGCTTCTATTTTGCATAATAATTTTATAATTCACATGTTCACCTACATTAAATTTACATATTTAAACTTTGTTGTTTTTCTTTCTCTTACTATTATACAATATACTTATGTTCTTTAAAATAATTCTTTCATTCTTTTGCTTTTCATTTATTCTATAAATGTTTTATGAAGAATTGAATCTTTTAATTTGTGTAAGAAATGAAATAAAAAAAAAAGCAGTGATAAAATGTCGTAAGGTCAGTTTTAATAAACTTTTCATTTTAAACTTATATCAGTCTATATGATGTACTTTGCAACTCATGGGTGTAAAAAAAATTAAAACTGTTTGAAACAGCATTTAAAACATGTCTAAAAAAAAAAAAAAATAAACAGTTGCAAGATTTGTTTAAAACAAAAGAAAACTTTTTTGTTTTTCTTTAAAAATGTTTTTTTTTTTACCAACCTTGGTGGCCATACAATGTTGAAAACTGATAAATTATAAAATATCCTAACAAGCAATAAATAATTTATACATAAAGTAAAGATTCGTTGAAATAGTTTATGAAATAATAATATGCTTACTAGTTACAGAGTTTATGAAATAATAATATGCTTACTAGTTACAGGATAGATTAACCTCAATTAGAGCATTATTTGAGGAGGAATATTGAAATTTGGAATTTATCTGGGATCATAAAATTTGCAAATACTCTTATGGATTAATTTCAATAACAGTACATATTTTACTTATCGTTATTATAATTTTTATTATTATTAAACTTGCAATAAGAAAGATTGATTTACTGTGTTAATTTTTTACTTTAGTTAACAGTGTTACTGAACTGACATCAACAGCATTGGATTATTTGATTAGAGGTGAAGTTGTTGCAGTTCCAACTGATACCATCTATGGCTTTGCTGCTCTTGCACAGAACTCAGTGGCAGTAGAAAAACTTTATCAGTTAAAAAATAGATCATTACAAAAACCCATAGCTATTTGTGTTGCTGATGTTGATGACATTCCAAGGTAAATATTAAACAGGTTATTTGTCCTTTTTGTTCTTCTACAGTCTTTCTCTTCTGATGGTCTGCAATGGTTGGAAGTTTGTGAGTGAAAATTCTGTAATGGGTGTCTATAAAATTATCTGTGCTTTTCTTTTTTATAGAGAGGTTGTTAGCAAAACAATGGGGAATGGGGTTTGTAATGAAAAAGTTTAAGAATTGCTGTTCTAAATGATAAAGTTAAAAAAAAAATAGAAAGAAATCCAGACTTTGGCAGTTGCAATTTGTAAGTTTTTTTTCAGTGCAAAAAAGTTTTTGATTAACAACTGATTCATATAAGAAAAAGTAAAATAAATATCTGCATGTATATCAAATGAAATTCTTTTTAAATTTCATTTTTTTTTATGTTATTTAGAATAGCTATTGTTATTCATCAGTTTTCAACAAACTTCATTTTTTTTTTTTAATAATTAATGATTATGTTAAATTAACTTTCAAGTGACATTAAGTGTGAACTGTTTATTTACCCAAGAAGGAAGACTTGGATCTAGGGAAGATGCTGTGTGAAATGGGGAGAGAGATAAAATTGAAGGTGAAACCTTTCAACTGACATGGGAGTGAAAGAAACATCTGTATTTTATCTGAATAGGATTTAGACCAGTGCAATACTTAGCAGGAATAGTTTTTATCTGTGAACCAAAATATTTTTAAAATTTTTATATTTTTTTAAAAAACATAAAAAGACAACTTTAAATATATAAATAAAAATGACTCTCCAAAAAGAATAAAGAGAGAAAAAAGGGTTTTTATAGTCGTCAGTGTTCCATTTCCTTTGCAGTGGTAGCTAGGATATAACAAATGGTGTTGACTTGCTGAAAGCAGAAGGAATAAAACTAGTAACAGTGATCTGGTAGCATTGTAATATTTTGACGCACATTTACCATTTGCTGTAATTAATAACTTAATATTTAAAATTTAAAAATAAAAATATTTTAACCAAAAAGAAGGAACTTTTTATTTTGTTTTTAAGTAAAATTTTACCACCAGGAAAAATTAAATATATGACAAATACTATGGCATTAATAACCAAATTAATTACTAAATTAATGAATCACTGGGAGTTTTTGGCTGAGGCGAGCCTGAACCATAGGCTTAGGCATCAGTCAAGTAACGACGAATAATCGATGCAGTCCCGAGAATTGCAGTTTTTTGCAATTCGTCTGCTGTAATAGTTGTAGTTCCTAACCGGGTAAAATAATCCATAAAATTGAGTGAAATTGTGCCAATTGCACTGATGATAATGGGTAGCACTCTTTGTATTTTTATGCCAAATTCGGGTAGTTTCTAGCGCCAGAGCCCTGAACTTCTACATTTTTTCATTCGACAGTCCCCAGGGATGGCTATGTCTAGGGTTGCCACCTCACAACTAAGTCTCGCCCGGAGACTGTTGGAAACCTCTGTGTTCAACCAAAAAAAAAACATTGGAAACCTCTCGTGACAGTCTGCATATAATTTTCTACATATTCAATTTTACTTACACAACCCGGAGAAATAATCATTAAACCCGGAGCCCGGAGAAAACTCAATGAAACCCGGAGTCTCTGGGTCAAACCCGGAGAGGTGGCAACCCTAGCTATGTCAATATATTGGGTGAGTGCAAAAGTTCTACCTGTTTTTAGATATGAAAATTTGCAATGGAATTTCCCTCACACATGACATTGTAATGACGCAAATCGTCTGCCAATCAAACGTGTGGATGCCTCACATATAAATGCATCGTGTCTCACAAAGTTAATCATCTCAAAAAAAATATCAGAGGGTGTAACATGGAACGCGAGAAGGAGCATATAAGACATTGTTTGTTATACGAGTTCAATAAAAAGAGTACGGCAACCGCAGCATGTCACAATGTTTGTCAAGTTTATGGGGAGGATGCAATAGACGAAAGCACATGTCGTCGATGGTTTCGTAAATTTAGGGAAGGAGACAGAAGCTGCCAAGATCAGGCTAGGAGTTTTCGGCCATCACACGTTGGAGAGGACGATATTGACCAAGCCATAAGGAACAACCCGAACCGTGCAAGAATTAGCGGAGACCTTCAACGTACACCGGTCAAGGGTCGAGAGAAGGCTGGTTAAGTTGGGTTTTACGAGAAAGTTGGATCGTTGGGTTCCACATAACATGACAGCTAAGCAACGGGATAACCGAATCGCCATCTATGTTTCCTTGCTTTCCCGATACAAAAATGACCCATTCTTGACACGAATTGTGACAGAGATGAGAAGTGGGTTATATACCGTAACGTAAAGCGTCGTAGGACTGTGTGTCGCCCTTCTGATCTGCCTGCATCGACTTCGAAAGCTGAACTTCATCCCAAGAAGGTGTTATTGAGTGTGTGGTGGGATGTGCAGGGAATAATTCACTGGGATGTCCTGCCACTCAACCAAACCATCAATGCTGCCTTCTACTGTCTACAGTTAGACAGTATTAAATTTGGTAGCAAATTTGCATTCAAATTTGGTAGCAAAGCGGCCAGGTCTCATCAATCGTCGCGGTGTTATCCTTCATCAGGATAACGCCAGGCCACATGCTGCTGTCATCACTCGCCAAAAGTTACTGGGCTTTGGTTGGGAGGTTTTACCCCACCCTCCCTATTCTCCTGACTTGGCACCAACTGACTATCACCTATGTCGTGCGTTGAACAATTCCTTCAGTCAGAAAATCTTTGATGATCTTGATGCTGCGAAAACTGACATCCAAGACTTTTTTGACTCGAAACCACCGGAATTTTACCGCCGTGGGATTCATCTCCTACCAGATGGCAAGTGGTCCTAGATAGCAATGGGGATTATGCACAATAATAGGTACTGTTCATTTTGCGTTTATTTGCTCTTCTTTATGGGTAATAAAAACGGGTAGAACTTTTGCACTTACCCAATATATATATATATATATATATATATATATATATATATACACACACACATACATACATACATACACACACACACTCGAGGTAAATGCTCAGCTATCCATTGCATAGTGAGTACTTAGTATATAATGCTGGGAGGCTCAATCTGAGGACTTTGGGAGGTGTGGACAGAGACCAAGTATAATCATTTTTATATTGTAAGTCAGGCCAACTGGCTATGTGCCAAATTTTATGGAAATCCATCTAGCCATTTTTAATGGGATGCACATGCAAGCAAGAAATGAACAAACAGAGAAAGAAAATGTTTAAATATAATAGTGAGACTGCATGCTCAGTCAATAAGTTCCTAATAGAAATTAAAGCCTTTCTTTTTCATTTATTGATAGAAAATGTGAAGTTTTACTATTCCACTTAGTATTTGTTGTCTATTTGTCTGTGCATCAGTCTAAAAGGGCTGAACTTATTCTTATAAAATTTGGTACATTGCTTAACTTAACTAACTTAAAGCATAAAAATATTTATTTTGGTTACTATGCATCCCATTCCTCAAATATGATCCCCAAAATCTTGCTGAAATGGCTGGATTGTTTTTTTTAAAGTTTGGCACAATACAGTATACTCTCGATATCTCGAAAACCTTGATATGTAGAAAAATTATTTTTCCCCTTGATAATTCATATTCATCTAATGTTAATTTTAATTCTTATGTCGAAGAGTTTTCACTCAAAACCTTGTTATGTCGAATATTTTTTGAAGTAAAAAATGAATTTTTCCGGAAAAATCGCTGTTTAGTTGTGTCGATGCAAATAAAGGTATTTTTTAAGAAATTCTAGCAATGCAAGTTCATTGTATTTTACTAATTCTTTTCAATTTAATGTAATTATTTTCGACTACTTTTAAAGATTAAAATTATCATTGCTGTATTTAGACTTATTGTCAACTATCATTACATATTTATACTTATTCTCATCTATCAAGACCCTAATTTGTAGAATATTATTCCGTATCTTATGTTTTTATGTGAATTTTTATGTTTTGGTTAGGACCTTGTTATCTCAAATTTTTTTTTAATGTCCCTTCGACTTCGAGATATTGAGAGTATAATGTACTTATTTATACTCCAATTTAAAATGAGTAAAATTATTTTGATCTCCACCTCACCCCTAGGCATCAAAATTGATGTCCAGCACTTAGTCAGCTGACTCTTTACTAAGTGATGGTTAGGTGAGTGAATACCTGATATAAATTTTACTTTATATTTTTTTTTTTTTTTTACTATTTTCCAAAACAACAAATCAATAGAAAAAGAATTGTTAATATAACCACCTTTTAGATTTACAAGGCCATATATAGGTTCTCAGAACTTCTTACTGAAGCTAACTATGTCCAACTCGTGTTTCTTCAATTTATTGTTAGATGGCTAACAGATTACTGATACATGCTTCCTTTCTATTAGTTTTTCTAACAATGATTATTAGTTAATTAATTCACTGTCATTATTAGTCATCTAACAATGATCCACCTAAATTTATGATGTAACTGCTTTTTGAGTTATCCAGTTACACTGAATTTGTTAAAATCCATTTGCAATGTTGTTGTAATTTATCAGATATATAAATATTTAATTTTTTTTTTCAAAAAAACAAAATGTACTAATTATAAACTATAAGTTTGATTTTGAATAATTTTCTGTCTTTCTAGCAATGGAACAATGTATTTTTAACTACTTAATGATTTACCAGAATGTATTTTGCTAAGTCTTGTTGTGCTAGCAAATATTAAAGATGATGATGGAATTCTTAGCAGAAGTTATTTAATTTCACCCTGGCTTTTATTAAATGAGTTGGCCATTTAATAAAGGCTCTTAATCATTTTTTTACTTTTTATTGTAATATATGTTTAAATACCATGTTCCTTGAAAGAGGGCCGCCAGACATTTCAGAGTCGTCAGTAATCTCCAGTGAAAGCTTCAACAGGGGATTCCTCTGGAAAATGTTTGAAGTACCAAGAAAGAACTCTACCTTCTGTTGGACAATCCAATCTCAAAACCTGAAGCTGCCTTAAGTGCCAGTTCAGGGTTGTTTCTCAGAGAACATTTTTGCATTTGGCTTAAAAGACCAGAGATATGTTGTACTTTCAACAGGAAAGCCATCCATCTTTTGTTAATTGTTTGAAACCAATATAAAACTTTCTTAGTGCTTGCAAATGTTGAAATGTACTGGGTATTTTTCAAACATAATGAAATTGTAATTATTTTACATATTTAAATATTTCAGTTTGATAAAAATTGTGAAATAATGAGTTATAGGAGTGATCTGAAATCAGTTATAGAATATTCGATTTTACAAGCACTTATTCAGTGTGAAATGATCTTATTAGTATACCTTTCACCATATGCAGAACTATTTACAAGAGGCTTTTTGTTTTTGTTTTGTTGATAGAAGCCACTCTTGTCTTACCTCTGGTATCAGCAGTTTCTTGTTTGTAAATAATCTAAATAAAAATAAAATTAAGATCTGTAGGGGAGTGTGAGGGGAGACCAAAATATTAAGTTGGACCATAAATAAGCATCTTAACATATTTGAAAGAAATCAGCCCAGCCATTTTAGCCAGGGATTTCAAGAGTTAGGTTTGAGGAGTGGAAACCAAAATAAATGGATCTATGTTTTTAGTTAGATCATAAATTTGCTATTTATCAAATTTTATGGAAATCTGTCCTACTATTTTAACATGATGTACACACAGATAAATGGACAGAGGACAAATTTGTTCCAGTGAAATAGAGATACAATTTCTTTCTGAATTCTTAATAATTTCCCATTTCCATTTCCCATTCTTAATAATTAAAAATAAGTTTGGTTCACAAGGTTAAAAAGTATTGCTTTTTTAGCTAAGTTAATGACTTGGCATCTAGACTACTAAATTATCTTTTGCAATGACTAATTTTTGTGATTTGTTTAGGGTCTAATCAGAATTATGAATACGTTCTTGGGTAGCGATGATTATAGCCTCATTTTTATAATTTAGAGTTTTTTACTGATCTTCAATTCGATTTTTAAGTGGATACTTATACTTATGAAATTGTTCTGATTCAAATAGTAAGATTTCTATTATGAATGTAAATTGATATTTTGACATGTTTGAGGTTTTATGCATATTTTATTAAATAAGATAATATTTTAATTATATTTAGGATGTTTTAAGCAGCTCTTCACTCCTTTTTTTTGTTTTGTTTTTTGTTTTGGTTGGATGGTCAGTGTTTATGTCTTTATATTCATATTTCTAAGATTTTTATGATCATTGTGTTTCTTTCAGTTAGCCAGGGTATTTGATGGCATATGAGTTATATGTAGTGGCAAATTTGTTGTCCGCTAGGGATGGGGTTGAAAGCTTTTAATCCAATTACTTTGTAAGTCACAGCTAAAATGTGCTGTGTGAGTGTTTTATAATGCTTTGTGGGTATGTTAAAAGAGAAATTGAAGATATGTTTTTGGAAATTTGTGATTGTGTAGAGCAGATGGGATCGGAAACGCCTTCTTGTGCTCATTGTAGATATTTATTTGTGAATGTTGTCCCGCATAGCTTGATGGGCACTGTATCCATGGAATCTACTAAATTATGTTGGAAGGATTGGTATTGGGAGTTCATTGTTGATGTTTGGAGCGAGAATATTTTGGAGCTTTGGTTGATAATCTTTTTGCTGTAAAGAACCATTTATTTTTATTTATTTTTTTGTTTTGTTTAATTTGAAATAGATAGATAGAATATTAGAACGATATCCCCATTGAAAAACATTGAAACTCAATTTCAGCAATTTTCAGGAGTATCAAAATAAGTTTAAATATCTACCAAAAATAAGGATTTAAATAACAAAACAAGACTCCCTAAGTATGTTCACAGTATGCAACTACTACAAGGTGTGTGGTAGCCATTGGTTATTCAAGGATATCGTCCGAAAAATATCAAAACCCAAATATGATGTTTTTTGAGTTACAATGTTTTTCATTGGGGTATCAAGATATATACCCCCCCCCCCCCCAAATGACTCACAGAAGCAAACTAAAAAGAACACTGTAAGTGATGTGGAAGTATGGATGTTTATTTACTCAAAAAAAGTTTGGTAAGAGGAGAGGGGAAACCTTTCTTAAAGAGATTACACCAAAAAATTTGCGTATAGAAATAAACTCCAAAAATGAATACTATAATTAAATTTCATTAATAAGGATTACTTTTATCATTTTTGAGGAAGCAGGTCTTTTAAAAAAATTTCTTACTATGTAACAATCTTATAGTATATTGGATCATTTAAATATTCTTCTGTTTACCGAAACTTTATTCCTTAAATAAGTGATATTTCTTTATTTTTATTATAATTTAATACATTTTGTAATTTTCCTTTGTGTGTGTATGTGTGTGTGCGTGCGCGTGGGGTTATTTCAGTATATATTTTGTAACAGTCCCTGCATGGATGAATAAAAAAAACCAAAAACTTACATAAATTCCATCTTATTACTTAACTCCTCAAATCCAAACTGCAATAATTCGAATTTCTGATCGGAAATTCTTTTTCAAGCTTTTTACAAAGGGAAAAGAAACCATCTTCCTTCTTCCCAAATTAAAAATATTTTAAATAACATCCATGAATTCTAAACTAAACAATAACAAAAACGTCACATGCTCCGTGCCATATGAAGCACGAAGCTTTATTATAAATTATTACGTCCTAATTGTTCAAACTTTGAATAAAATCTTTATCTTTGAAGAATCGAAACAAAAATCAAAACTTCAATCCAATGTTTTTTCAAGTTAAAATGTCTAAATCGTAAATAAAAATTATTTTATCTTTGAAGAATCAAACTAAATCCAATGTCCTTTCAAAATTGAAGAACTTCTTTCCAAAATTGACGAATTTCTTTCTCCTTGAAGTAATCAAACTAAATCCAATGTCCTTTCAAAATTGAAGAATTTCTTTCTCCTTGAAGTAATAAACTTTTCATCTTTGAAGAAAACCACTTTAAAATTCTTGAATGTTAATTAAATTTCTCACACCTTAGATTAATACTTAATCATCAATAAATCATCAAAAATAACACATTAAACTTACATAAATTCCATTTTATTACTTAACTCCTCAAATCCAAACTGCAATATTTCGAATTTCTGATCGGAAATTCTTTTTCAAGCAAAAACATTGCATTCAACTCCACATTCTTCCTGTAACTTTGAATTTAATTATTACTGATATAAAATACGAATAATTTTAATACCTTTTGTTTTTTAAATCTTAAGTTGTTCAAAATTATTTATACAAAGGGGATTAAAGTAATTTTGTTTTGTTATTTTAATTTAATCTATTACTATTTTTATCAATTTTTTCCTGATTCTTTACATTTATTGAGTTTACATTCTTTAAAGATTTTAATGTAAAATTAATAAGATATTGATTTTTTTTTTTACAAAGATATCACAGGTTTTCAATTTCCATCTGTAGCAAATTGTTAGAACATAATTTAAGAGCTTTAATAAATTAGAAAATATTAGTCTGGTATATTTGAAAAAATAAAGTTAGAATTTTATTGGTGTTTGTATTACTAAAATGACATATATTTTGAAGAATTAAAATTTCTACTTATAGCTTTTTCTTTTTTTTGATTTGGCCAACAGGTGGGCAGAAGTCACTGTTAGTCAGGATGTCTTGAAAGCTCTTCTTCCTGGTCCTGTCACAATATTGATGAAACGAACATCACTACTGAATCCACATCTCAATCCATCCTGCAGTCTAGTTGGCATTCGGATTCCTAATCATCCATTTATCAGGAGTCTTTGTACAGTTTGTCATGGGCCATTAGCTCTGACAAGTGCTAACACTTCATCAGATATGAGCTCCTTGAATATTACAGTGAGTTAAAAAGATTTTTGAATTATCATATTTGATGACAGTTTTTATTTCTGATGGCTTGTTTATTGCATTACTTTCAAAAGCTATTTCAAAAGATAGACGGGTATAAATTAGAAAAAAATTTACAATTAAATTAATCATTTTGCCCTAGATATCATAATGAAAAGAAATGAAAAAGAATTATAGACAAATACATACATAGATTTTAAACGTTTTTCAATACCAGGCTTAGTTGCATTTCCAATTTGCCCGTCAGTGGCGGAAAGAAAAAAAAACACCTTTACTGAACCATGTTCCTGTGGTTCGCTTCACTGCAAATGCAACTGATTCAAAATAAAATCATTTGTAGGACATAAAATTGAAATAAAGAAGGGCCTGGAAAGTTTTTGAACTATTTTTATTTTTTAAAAATATAAAATGACCAACTACGAATCAAAAAAATAATAATAATAATAATTTATTACTTATAATATTTGAAAAAAAGTTTGTATTGTTCACAAATTGACAAACCTGGTTGCTTTAAAGGGGATCCCATTGAGAAGACAAAAGGGTTTCAGCATTGAGGAAAATAACAAATGAAATAAATAATAAAAGTAACATGAAAATAAAAATTTTTAAAAAATGTAACAACTTGAATAAAATATTTTAAGCTATATTTGTATCTTGGAGGGAAAAAAAAAAGCCTACTTTTTTATTTCAGATACATACAAGAAATATAAATTAATCTTAAAGGATAGACTGCTTCTAAGGGTCCTTACTTTTAAGGGACTGTGAAGGTGCTTGCCCAAGTAGAAAACAGAAGGAAGGGGGGGAGAGGATAAAGAAAGAATTTTAGCCCACTATATTGGATACTGTGCTAAGGATATGACTAAATATATAGGGTATGCACCAAAACCAACGATACTGAACATCAAAGGCCTTTATTGCTCATGTACAACATGTGCCTGACCTCATCGAGCGTAATGGAAACTTAACAGTATGCTTATATTGGTTGAAGCTTCAAATGGTGCTAACATCGGAGGAAAAGAATTTTAATATGGAGCATTATTTTTAGTCATACGGAGTTGGGCATTCAAATGGACCAAGTTTACTATATGTTGGAAATGCATTTTGAGAATGATTTTAAAAACCACCATCCCTAAATATAGTTGTTAGTCGATGAAATTTCATTCGACGGGCAGCGCTCTGATACAGTGCAAAGGCTTTACCGAACGTCCAGTTACAATGACAACAAATGTGAATTGAGGGAGGCTCCTTGAACACTTGTTACAGTCGCCCAAATGAAGTCTAAACAGACAGCATATCGAACACATGCTATGCCTCAGAAATACATGAAAATTGACTTCCTTGTACTGCAAGCTTCCTTACTACAGTACAACTTGGATAATTCGAAGCTGAAGGGACCACTACAAGACTTCAAATTATCCAAGACTTCGAATTAAACAAGTTACATCTTTTAACTTCAATTTCAGGTCCACTGAATGCTTGAAAAGATTATTCTGGCAATAAGTAAATATTTATTCAGAAAGATCATGGTATGAAAGACTTAAACACTATATGTATGTAAACAAAATAAGATTTATATTACATAAACTACAGTACATATTACATTCAATACAGAAAATTGTAGTTTTTCAAAAAATTGTGCAATGTCTGATTGTTTTGTAGAATTCAGTCGCTTAAGGTTAGCAAAATCATCAAGCATGTTTAGTGAACGGAAAACAGCTTCACTTACGTTGGTTTGTCCTTCAATGTACCGACGAAATTCGGCGCTATCCTGTACTCGTTGGCGATTTGGCGTTTCTTCTTCACACCCTTTTCCACCTCGCTCGATGACAGCAACCTTTTCAGCGAAAGTTAAATTCTTGTACATGCGTGGTTTACTGAAAGACATGGTGACACTGACAGCAGGAAGCTCGAATGGCGTCTGAAGCGTCACATGTCGAACGATGGCGGGAAGGTGATTTCAGTTGTCACGTGTCGAATTTCTTAACGATGAAACGCCGAAAAGTCGTTATGGTTCGAAATTTTTTATAAAAACTTCGAATTAAGGAAGTTGAACTTCGAATTATCCACGATTTTTTAGCATTGATTTAATAAGAAATTCAAGGGACCAAGAGAAATCTTCGAATTAACCATGATTTCGAATTAAAGACGTTCGAATTATCCAAGTTGCACTGTATTTGTAAGACACCGACCACACACATTCGTGTACTGTTATTCACTAAGACTGGACACACCCCCAACTTCTCTGCTGCTAAACCCCTTTCCCACTAAAATAAACTTTCCAACCAGCTCTTAGCCGAATCCTTCCACATAATCCGGATAAAGGCGTACAACCCTACCATCGCCAGGCAAAACGCCCGTCACTATTGCTAAACTTCCCTCACTCTCACTATGCATTCCCACATCATGTCGCCTTAAACATTTTTGTGGTGTTCTGTATGTTTGTGCTGTCTCTGATGATGGAATATGCAAAGTATTCTGAAACTGTAGGTTTATTATCACCATCTTTTTTATTCTCTTTACATCATGTTTGCAAGTAAGTGCATTTTATTTATTTTCACTTTCTCTTTATAATCCTTCTAGAATCAGTCCACAGACTTCTGCATGGTTTTCTCTCCATCTATGATGAACCCTGAATGGAGTGCAGCACAAAAAGCATAGTAGCAGGCTTGGAATATATTCTGTCAATATCCCTGGCTGAATCTACTAGCATTTAAAAGGGTTAAAACTTTTCCATGATGAACTGCACAGAAAAATTCCTAAAATTCCTACATCTCTTCATTTAAGTCAAATTTCATCAGACACACACTGGAACAGGTTGCAGAATGAAAGACCTCTGCTCCTCTCCAAATTTGTCAATTGCTAAAATAAATGGTATTGAAAAATAGCAATGTTTGTGATCAAGTGAAAGCACTAGAATGAGCTTTTGCTCATTAATTCTAGCTTAGTCCATTGGTCACCAGAATTTCAAGCATCAAAGAATGTACCAAAACCATACTACTAAAATTTACCTCTTCTAATAGAGAAATACGTTCTCTTTGTGTTAGATGAATTGCTATTTGCTCTATAAACCTGCAAGAATACTACTTATGACCTTGCTGGGATACATTATAAATGCATGTCATCTCTCATTCCTTTGCTTAAAAATCGTTGTACCTATCTTCAATAAAATTTGGATGGAGCATTTATTCCAATATTGTTGGCTTGAAGGCTCATTATTACATTTGGAAAATTTGCAAAAGGCAGCAGCAATCTGAAAAAGTATTATCCTACTACATTTGCCAGCTGCCTCTGTAAAACACCTTGAACGTATTCTGAATTGATGTCTATAAAAAAAAAAACCTAATTATGTTGTTCCTGTGCAGTGTAAATACCAATACACTATTGATTATCTTGAAAGTTTGAAAAAACAAAAAAAAAAAACAAATCACCTTACTTATGTCTACAAAGAACATTAGTTTCCATCTTTGATTTGAAAAAAAGCTCTTATGATCATACATGGCAATTTAGCATTTTGAAAGATCTTCATATTTTAACCTTGCTGGCACATAGGCTTGTATTGTTTTGATGCAGTTGGCTTAAAAAGATCATCAAGCTTCAGTTGCCTTACACTTTTGTAATGCTCTCTTATTATTATAGACCAAAATTCTCTAAAATGTTCATAATAAGTAACCACATCAGGATCTGTGATAATTCAATATAATTTATATTTATTTATATGTTATCTTACAACATACAATTTGGGATCAAGTGTGATGCTTAATTTAATCTTATTTTATCATTTAATTTTTTTAATCTTGATATCTTTACCTAGGGATAAAAGCCGCTTAATTAATTCTGATACTTTTTTTTGTTCATATTAAAAATACAGGGCATTTTCTAACAAAATAACCCACTTTATATTTTAAAATACTTACATTTGCTTTCAACTCTGCTACATTATCTCATGATTTCCAAGTCATTAAACAAGAAGCCAAAGCTATTCCACTGGATTTTCTTCTACCAACAGAAAGTCATCTTCTATTTTCTTTAGAGGAATTACTTGTTTACCTTGGATATTAGCAAATAAACTGCCATTGGTGCTGGCAGAATATATTGTGAAATTTTTAATAAAACTGGAGCATCTTTATCTTTAATATTTTTTCTTTTTATATTTGATGCTTTCCATTTTAAGATTTGTGAAATTGTCATTTCTTGGTTATTGTTTTGTTTCTATTTTAAAATGGGTTACCATTATTTCTTGACATACAGATTTCTTCTATCATGTACAGTGGAAACTCGATTAACCGTCACCTTCGGGACCGGGACTGTGACGGTTAACCGAATAGACGGATAACAGAAATTTCACAATAAACATGTACAGTAACGAAATTTCAATGCTGGTTTGGGACGAAAGGCAAACAATAAATTAATACAAAGAAAAATCTATCAGTAACAAATAGATATCGTCAAACACCAAACAAATAATAATAGAAACATAAAACAGTAGGCCTACTAGATAATACGATTTATATGTTGAAGCTGTAATCAGTCGTCTTCTTCTGTTTCTTCGAGGCTCGAGATTTTTTTCGCGGCAATGTCCCATATTTTACGGAGAAGTAGGTTTTGCGATCGATGACAGATAACAGAGTGACGGTTAATCGAGTTTCCACTGTAATTCTTTTACCTTCGCATAGGATGTCCAATGTTGGTATTGTGCCATCTATTTTCATGGTATGTTATTTTCATTTACACATTAACTTCCTTTTGTTAATAATAAAAATGTTTTAATTCTCATTTTTAGGAATTTAAGCATCTGTGGCCTAACTTGGCTTTAGTTATTGATGGAGGAAAACTAAGTGAGAAAGAAGAAGCTCGGCAGGGCTCTACAGTGGTTGATTTGTCTATCAAAGGCTGTTTTAAAATTACTAGGAAAGGAATGTAAGTAAATTATGTAGCAAACCTATCAACATATATCATCTTCTTTATTAAAGTACAATATTCCAATTAACTTCTTGCTAATGGATGTTTGATTTCCATTACAAATTTGTTACAACAATATACAATGATTTATGAAAAACACAATGATAGTAATATTCATTGTCTCGTGAAATAACAATTGTAAGTCGTCATATAAATTCAATATTATTTATAACTCATAATATTGTAACTTCTCACCAGAATACAGAAAAATCGTACAAGCCTAGATAAATTTTGAGGTTTTTCATGAATATAAACACAGTATAATCACTTGGTGTCCTAGGCGGAACTGTGACAAAATGTTATCCTTGCCCTAACTAATTCACCTTTGCTCGAAGAAATAATAGTACGGTCTAGGAGCTCCACTTGGATGCAGACGAAAATAATAAATTTGAAAATATCAACTTATATAATTGGCTAAGTTCATCTGTCTGTCTGTGTCTTGTCTGTCTATAACTCGATATAATTAAGCTATCAAGATAGATCCAAGGTTCTCAATGGTAGCATTGAATCAAGGGTACTCAAATTGGATGAAATATTAGTTCATTGTGTCATTCCATGTTGGTTCCATGAAATTTTATCCTTGGGAACTGACCTCGACAACTGAAATTGTAACAAAACATACGTTCAAAACCAAATAATTTTGTTACCACTGCATCCATTTTAATGAAATTTGACATACTTACTCACTTGTTTAAGCTGATTTCGAAACTCAAAACCATTTTTGCCGTAGAAGCTTCGTTCACAAGTTAGCGCAGTATTTAGATTACATTTACTTTATATTTAATAGCTGATAATAAAATGATTTTTCAGATTTTTTTATGCCTGTTGTCCGACAGGCTTTGCTGCTAAATTAACTACAATGGGTTGACTACTTGCATGGTAATTATTAATAAAACATATTTAAAACAAAACAGGATGGGAAATGAATACAGCAGTAAACAAAAAAAACAAAAAAATATAATGGCAAACACACTATCTCGCAGGTCCATATAAACATAAGATATAAAAATATTATCAAAGACAGATCATGACAAAAATTCAACTTTACAGACTTAAAAAAAAAAGGCAATCTGATTCAGGTTTACCTTCATAGTTTTCTTTTTTTTTTTTCCAACAGTTTTTCTATACCTATTTCTCCTGATCAAAAAAAAAAACTAAACTTTTCCAAGAAATCAATTTCAAAATAAATTTTAGGTATTAGTACCACATTTTGTGCTCACAACATCATAAATATGTCCTCCAATAGGAACCTTTATTCCCAAAATAAAATAAAAATAAAAAATAAAAAGAACCTTTGAACAAAATCAAAGTATTTACAACTATTTGGAAAGGTAAATTCAACATATCACAGGAAATTTCAGCTTAAAATGAAAAATAATTTTGAACTCTAAATAATACTCATTGCCCAGAGGCTCTCTTAAGATGAACCATGAACTGGGAGAAGGCTTACTTAAATTTTACTTAGGTAAATTTTACTTTAGATAAGGACTTTAGTAACAATTTTCACTCAACTTTACTCATATCTTCATACCCAATGCTTACCAGCCGCATCAACTTCAAAGTTCCACAGTCAGGATCTGAGGATGTGCTCATTTGTCCTCCGATAAGGAAACTATTGTGGAGATAGCTAGCACGGTCGCATAAACTTGTCTGGGTTCCAACAGAGAAACAAGCTGTTTTCTGTTCTAATGCGGAGTCCTGTCTCTCCCCTTCTCTTAACAACCTCCACAAAAAAAAAAAAAAAAAAAAACTGGAAAAGGGAGAACAGATCCCCAGTACACCTACTGGGATGCTGGAATCAACACACACAAAAAAGATCAAAAGACTTAACCCCCAAAATTCTAAAAAAAAAAAAAAAAAAACCCAAAAAAACAGAGAAAACCAATTACCAAGAAAGAGAGATAAGGTACATCAGTGATTATGAAAGCAAAAGCAAAAAAAAAAAGCCTACATCTTTATTTTTAGTTTTATTCCTCACCTTCCTTCCTCGGGGCAGAATTAAATGCTGTTGCTTTTGTTGCCACAGCCTAACTAACATCTTCATCCTGAATTCATCACTGGATGTGATCAATTATTAATTTTGACAGTTGTCTAGTACAATTAGAATGGCTTCATTTTGCACTACATGACAAGGAACTGAATAACTATCATGTTTCTGTATCTGATTGAAAAGAGAATGACAATATCCTGCTTTCGTCTATATTTGCCCCATATTCTGTATAATTACCATACAATATTCAATGGCACACCATGAGGTATTGACAAGAAATGGGGGACAATTGTTTAATACTTATCAGCAGTAATTAGCCAGATTTATCTAGTTAATGAATAATTCAAGGGCATAGAAATTTATAATCTCATTCTCACACACATACTCAAAATAAAATAAATTCCTTTTGTACGAGACTTTCTTGCACAAAAATACTTTTAGCTAAAATATTTCATACTACAGTGGAATATTGATTGATTCTGTAAATATCTTTAAGTAATACATTAAAATTTCATGTTTTTTTTTTTTATCTGCTAATAACAACAGACAGAAGGACCAAAACAACCAATTTTTTTTTTTTTATCTACATAGTAGAAGTGTTTAGTTATTTTGTGTGTTTAGATTAAAATCAAATGCTTGAATATCATTGTTTGCATTCCTAAATTTAAGCAAATTTCAAAAATAACAAAATAGGAGTTATATTACTTCCAACAGAAACTGAAAATGTTGATGTAATAAGAAGTTGTTGAACAGTTTTACAGGGTGAGTATGAAATTTGCAACAGTTAAATAAGGATAATCTGAAGACAAGTTGGACCAAAAGAGAAATATGAAACAACTTTTACTAGTGTGAATTTTGTTGTTTAAGAAGTTTACATTTCAGTATTGAACCAGATTTAAGTTATTTGTGGAGATCTGTAAAAGCTCATATTTTTAAATAAATGCTTTATTTATTTTCAGTGCTTACCAAGACACCAAGGAGAAACTAACTAGATTCTGTCTGACAGAAGTTGAGGAGAGATCAGCTGAGGCTTTAGCTGTATAACGAGTTCTTTACCAAAAACATTCTCTATAAATTATTCTCCTTTTGTGTTCAATTATAATTGGCCAACAAATACCAGTACATAACATCCTTCTTTGGAGAATGTATTTTAACATTCCTAATATCTGAATGGCTTCTAAATATGTAGATTTCATCAATCTTTTAATTTATTTTTTTTCCCTCTTTAGTTTTTTAAAGAACTAAAGATTGTAAAAAAAAAAAAGCATCTTATTTTTAAGTCTTTTAATGTTTAAGAGTTTGTGCATGCAGTTTTGGTGTCATTATTATATACTATTTTCTTACATTTTGTACAGAAAATATAAAATAAACACTATTTTGTAATTGTTGTCCACAAGTTTTGTTTTTAGACTGTAGAAGCACTTTCTGGAGTCTTGTTAATTTGTTTAACATTGCTTGTTATGAAGCATCATATCAAAGTCAGAAATGAACCTTTTTTAAATATAATTATATTTCTGTTGCTACCATTTAAAAGAATCTTTATTATTAAAAAAGTAGTGTGTGCACATACTCATAATGAAGTTTGTATGAGTATTGCCAGGCAACAGGAGTATTGTGGCATGATCAACTTAACTGTTACAAATAAATTACAGTATTGTATTGCATGTATTCTTCAAAATTTAAACTTTAATTTATTTTTAGTTTTTTGAATAAAAAAAACTGGTTTTTCGTTACATAAGCAAGGCTTCTGGAATGAAATGATGGGCAGTAGTCTAGTGGTTTTGAAGTTTTTTACATTTTTAATTGCATTCAGTTAAATTATTTAATTGTGTAAATGAACTGGGGAAAAAAAAAAAGTCTCTTTTCCAATTTAGGCATAAGAGAATAATTGTTGCATCATCAAAATCTGTTAAATAACTTTTAATATTTGCATCTCAATCCAGATCAATTGACATTATTAAAAAGGAATTTTATATTACATGCCAGTAAACATAAATTAAGTATTTTGATTGGCATGCAGAGTTCCGCAAGGGGGGGGGGGTCAGTTGGTTCCACAATAACAGGGGCCCGAGCTGAAGTCTTTTACAGAAAAAAAAAAAAAATTAGACAATCACTTCTAGACTTCTTTTTTAGTCTTCTGATAAGATCAGCAGACTAACCCGTTTTGTCTGTCCTGTGGTCAAGTATCATTAAAATCTCATTAAATTATTATTAAGCACAACAATCACATTTATTATAATAAGGAAATTAAAGTAATATCAATGATATTTTCTTATCAGATGATGTTGCGAAGCATTGCGATTGGTTTACTAATCGCTTTCCCTACTTTGTTTTGTAATTAAGTCTACATTTTATATAAACTACTTTTTTGCGTTAACCATCTGCATTACAACATTTCATTCTCAATGTTTTACTTCACATATTCAACAATGGATATCATGTTCACATTATACTTGAGCTTCCAGTATAACTGAATCTAAGTATTTATTTCTTTATGCTATTTTGTAATTGAAAAATTCAAATTTTTAAATAAAAGAAATTGTAAAAAAAAAAAAAAAAAAATATGGTTAATTTAAGATTGTAACAGCTTATGAATTCTCAGAATCAAGTTAGGTTGCATTTTTACCCTTGAAGTAAATATTTTAGGTAATTGTGTAGGACCTGTGACATCAAGACAAAAAAGTAGATGTTGGTGTTAAATTAACTTACTCTAAAATTGATGCTAATAACTGTGTGGCATGTTTAAAAGGGAGAAATATGAAATTGTGTGGTGTTTTTGCAATATGTTTGGCTAAGAATCTACAATGCTTTTGATCAAAAGGTGGGAGGGGTAGGCCTATTGACATGCATTAACAGTACTGAATATCATAAATGGATTTTTGAAATAATTTACGATAAAACAAGTTAATATAATTTTGTGCTAAAGCATACCATAATGCTTTATTATTATGGGCAACCATAATAATAAAAAAGAAGTACAATAACGTAAGGAAAAGTAAAAAAATAAAAACAAACAATAAAAACCCCACACATACATTGATGAAAAAAAAATATGTATGGATTTGAGTCGAAAACATTAGCCATCAAGCTATAGCTGACAACAGAAATGAGATGGTTGCATTTCTAACATTTAAGCTAATAGCAGAAATCCAATGAAAACAATGCCAAATATCTAACATAAGGAGGGGGGGGCTGAAAATACCCTATTCCTACATTCTTTAGGTGCCTGAACACAATGGTGCAATCAGTTTGTTGATCCGAATGTTTCATGTTTCAAGAAGTTATAATTTTCCATCAAGAAAATTAGGAAGAAAATTATTTGCTCTATTCCCAGGAATCAGGAAGCTCTAGTGGATAGTGAACTCTAAAATGTGAGAAATTTATCTATAGTATAGATTGAACAGTTTCATCTCCCAGCAAATCCAATACTTTTTTTCAAATTATCAATAGGTAGTCTGTATGTTACTGAGGGCAACTTTACTGAAGTAGGTAAGTTGGTGGGGCATATCCAAGTTCTACATTTAATTTGACAAGATCCTTCATGTTCAGCAAAAATCTGTTAGGTTGACTGCTGACTATGGGATCTGTATAGATAGCACTAGTAGTAGACATGCCAATTACAGTGCTGTGTTGTGTGGCTAGGCAGACTAATGATCAGTAAGCTGTCAGTGCTTTTAAGAGGAACTTTTTCTGTGTGTGGCTTCTCAGACACATTGAACTTAGTTTTTGTTTTTTTTTTCCATCCCACAACCAAAAAAAAAAAAATCTAAATTTTATTGATTTTGTGTTTATTTTTAAAATTCAGGATTTGAAAAAACAAAAAAAATTCCTTGATCTAATTTGACTTTGTATATATTTTTTTTTGTTTGTTACGCCATTTTAAATTTAATTGATTGCTAGACATTTACATACTGTACTCTGTATGTATTTATAGTCAGACCTCTATTTTGCTAATTTCTTTGTAAAATAACCTCCAAATAGCAAAGTGCATTTTCTATTTAACGAACTTTTTCGTGGTATCTATTTTTTTCCTCCTTGAAATGTTTTTATTATTAATATTCCCTTAGAGGAAATTAAAGAAATGTGGATACAACTGAGGGAAAAAGAAGAAATTAACGATGATGTGCTGATTGATGATTATCTTTCAGTTGATTTTGAAGTTGCGACCTCGGAAACACTAACTGAATTGGATATTTTGAACAGTGTGAAAAATAAAAACAATACAGCTATGAATTGCGATGAAGATAATGATGCAGAAAACAAAAAACCTTCGTATGATGAAATGCTAAATCACTTGAAACAATCCGACGTGGATTACAATTTGAAGAAAATACTGAAGGGGTTTTTGGTGCATTGCATAGATGCGATACATTAAGAGCAAAAACACTTTTTCAAAAAACTCAGACAAAATTAATACTTTATTAGTAAAATTTAAGTATGCATATGGTAATGTATGCTTTATATCATTAAAATTATTACTTTTTAATAATATTGCATAATAAAAGGTGAATCTCTATTTAACAAATTTTCCATATAACAAACTTTGTTAAATAGAGGTCCAACTGTAGTTTTAATAATTTTGTGCAATGAACACAATTGAAGCAGTTGTTTGAACTGAATTAAAAGATGGGTAAAGAGTTTTATCCCAATCAAAGGGAACTTGTGGGATTGTTTTAAAATCATATAGTAGATTTTTTTTTTTTTTAATATGCGAATAGGAAAACATGTCAGATATAAAAGGTTTTATTCAATTTAAATGATTATATCTTGTTAATTATTTGTAACTTACGAAGAAATATTGATTAATAGCTTTATAGTTACAAGGAAAAACTTAAAAGGTTTATTGCAACAGCTTTAGGTTTGAATGTAACATCTGAAAATTGTTTTAAAGCATTTGCCTTAAATTCTTCTGAGGCATAATATTTGGATGTACATTTCCTTTTAAAAGTTTATTATCTGAAGCTTAGATTCCAGCTCTTTTACAGGTTAACAATAATATAGCAATTTGGTTTCAAGTTGCAACTTTCATTTTCTAGATTAAGCAAATTTTGTGTTAAAATTTTACTGCCAGAAATAGGAATCTACTACTTACATCAAATTGGATTTTGCAATTCATCCTATAGAGCTTCTATAGTAGAAAAGTATCCCACTCATTAACTACAATCAGGGACAATGAAAAGGTTCTAGAACTATTACTCAACAGCAGAATCATTTCACTGCTACTGAAAGGAAACTGCCATTTTTTTTATGACATTTATGATCAGAAGATTCAGTAAGTTAATGTCAGAACTGATTTGCCTAAAAGTGCTATTTGTGGAAATAAATGCTGAGTCATACAGTAATGAAAACAAGTTAATTCAAATTTATTGTGAAGCTTTGAATTCAAAGCTTTCAATTTCCATTCTTTTAGTCAAGTTTACAATATTTTGCTCTATGTACAGTAATTTACATATTTTAATTACAGCATTACATATTGTGAACATTAGAAATACTATTTCAATAAATGTATAAAGCAAAACTTAAGCATTTTTTTTTTTTTTTTTTTTGGCCATGTAAAACAGCAAAAATTATATAATTCTTAATGAAAATTAGCTTTTAAAGCAGTATATTACAATATTTGAATCATAATTGATAGATATTTATCCACAAGAAACTTCTTAAACCTTGGGTAAACCAGCTGAAATTTCGTCTTCAATTCCACACTCATCCTTTCCACGTAGAATTCTGAAGAAACCTATACAAATGATAATTTAAGATAAATTAACAGTATGCTTAAAAACTGATAATTTTTATTATCTCATTTGAGAAGTTAGATTTCCTTTCATAAAATGGAAAGAATTTAGTTTCAATAAGATACTCTTAATTATTAAGACCACATTTGGATTTAAATTTGGTCATTAAATTCAGGTACTAGAACAGTTTAAAAAGCATTTTTTACAAGATAAAGAGTTGAGACAAAATATCCTCTTCACATAAGTGGGCATAAATAAACTACTTCGCTTTAAATTGTAAAGGTTACAGCTTCACTGAATTTTATTACAATCCAAAATAAAATGCTAGAACAGGAGATCAATTGTCCTCTCAAATTAGTTTGACTGCATTTGTTCTCTTTTCAATATCTACATGTATAGCTGTGATCAACATTTTTGATTAAAATTTACTGGGTTAGAATAAAGTATTTCCAATGATGGGAGGGAGGAGAAATTGCAGGATATATTTATATTAATCCAGATTTAAATTATGCCATCAATTTAAATCTTCCTTTATCTGAAAGTCTGGTTTTATTTTGGACTGTTAACATTCTATGATAAATTTGAGTAAGTCAAAAGTTTAGACAATTTTTTGAGGGGGGGGGGGGGGATAAACTTGTTTCTGGTAAATTTAAGAAAGAATTACTGGGAAGTTTCAAATGGATTTATCAACTAATTAGGAGGAAAACTGAAATTAAGTTTAACATTACCGTTATCACCCCAGTCAGTGTTCCAAGAATTGGCAATGAGCCAATAGGGAGTATCATCTTCCACTCCCCAGCCAATAATTTTGACTGCATGACCACCTAGTTCACCACCAGTAACATGTTGATAGACACCTATAAAAGTTTAGCAATAATAAAAAAGAAAAAAAAAAAAATCTCAAAATACTGCAATGGAGTGGTATTAAATGTTCCCCACTTCTTTGCATTATTACATTTTAATCCCGTCTTCCCTAAATATTGTGATCTGGCATTTTACAAGTAAACCTACAGAATCAACTGCCCAACTAAATTTTAGTTTATGCTATACTTCTTTAAACCCCTCTAATCTTATCAGATTGTGAATGATAATTATTTCTAACTTACACTTACTAGCATTCTGTATGTGCAATGGCTTTATGAATTTCAAAACCAAATATTTCCCAGCAAAACCAACACTAAACATACATATCTTAATTCCAGATATTACCTTTGCTTTACTAAATTTGTAATTCTGTAACACTGCAAACAAAACCAGTTGAAAGCTTATAAAATTGTTAGATTTATAGCATTTGAATACCTTTTTTTTTTTTTTTTTTTTTTTGAGTAAAATAAATAAAACCAATGAATACCAAATTAAAAATTCAGAATAATGTAATTAAAACTGTTTTCCTGCCAATCGTAACAGGAAATTTTAGTATATTTTTTTTTTTAAAAAAAAGTTTGGAGACAAATATGCAACATCTTAATAACTTTAAAACATTTGCCATCAGTTTTAGCAAGTCACCCATGATATGTGGATTTCTGGTCAAAATTTTGAAGTTCAAGTTTAATTTGTAATTTAGTGGCTGTAAGAAAATGTTATTTTACGAAATTCAAATTGGCAAAAAAGGAATGAAATGACTTAACATTTAAGATTCATTTTTGCCAGTTTAAAAAACAAACTCACCAGTTTTGTAAGTCAGGAAATCTTCAAAAACAGTAAAAGCAGCCTCAACTGGTCCATTCTTCATAATTTCAGTCTGAATCTGTTTTTGGCTTTCACTAATTGAATAAGATTTAGCACCTGTAAGAAAACATTAAGATATCAGTTTTTGTCTTATTTGTAATAAAGAAGGTTAAGTGCATGAAATGTAAACATGGAAGAAAAAAAAAAAGTTAAACTAACATTTAACTTAATTTTTCTTCAGTTTGAATTCTACTAATGGATTATTAAGCATATCCAATACTTAGCGAATTACATAGAAAAATTTATATACATAAACAAAAAAAAAAAACTACTCTGGAAAGCTCTTATAAAATGTTTTTGGAAATAGAGTCCAAGGATTAGTCACATTTGGATAAGATTTCAGTAAGCATTACAAGTTCAAATTTAAAAATAAAAAAATAAAAAGGGAGTTGGTTGGGAAATAAAATTTGTTTTGGTAGTTTAGTTCTAAATTGTTTTGTAGTTTGGAAACTAAAATGTGGTTTTGTTTGTACTAACGGGTTTGTATTTTGTTAATATAAACTAGGAACACTAATCTCTTCATAGAATTAATGTTTTGAAGCATGCAGAAAATACAAAGTTGGGTGGGAAACAATTTTGTATCTTTTCTAGTTAGGTGTTTTGAGCATCTTCTAGCTTGTTCCCATGAATTTCATGCATTTAAAAATTAAAAAAAAAAAAAAATTTTCAAGTCAACAGAAGCATAAATTTCTGAATTTTAACACTAGGACTTATTTATTCAAGTCTTTTGAATTTTCATAAAGGGGAGAGGGCAAACTTTAAAATATTTTATGGAAATGAAATTACTTTGCAAATTAACTGAATTTTCATTCCTGAATTTCTCTTGCATGAAGAACTCATCCTCATATTTTCACACCCATTGTATTTTTCTCTCCATATGAAGACTATTGCAAAATCCCATTACATTTTGCTTTAATAGTTGTGATTAAAACAAGACAACAGATGAGGTCTTACCATAATGTTTATCTTTAGGATAAGTTACATTGTATTCTTTCTGACAAATATGACTACATTTTGGAGTGGGCAAAGTTCCTTCACATGCTGGTCTAGGTCCAGTTGTATGATGTTCACATTCTGGAATACTGTAAGGCTGGCATCCTAGGTGTGTATTGTAATTGCCACCACTGACAAGGCCTTTTCTCACCCAGAAGTCCCATGCTGCTTCTGGGTAACCACCATCACAGCTGAAAAGTAGAATTATGTTTTAACCATCCAAGATTTTTTTTAAGAACTGTTTGGCTACATTGTTACAAAGTATGATTGGTGGAGGGAGGAAATAAAAAGATGAAATTTAACATACAAATATACTATTAAAAAATTACGAAGTGATGTACTACAGACATTACCAAGTATGAAAAACTTAATGAGGTAATTTGTAAGTCCATGTACTCTTTTAAAAAAAAAAATTCATACTTCATTAAGAGAATAGTGTCATCGTATAGGTGGGATACAAGGCAATGATCAGAAAACACAGTAGTAAACACTTACCTCAGCTGAATACTAAGGTTTTCAATTTCAGATTATCTTGCGTTTTCGATTACAAAAAGCAATTTTCAAAAAGGCATGGTAATTGGTGCACATTAGCAGGGCTTTTGCAGCAGTCAAAAATAACATTTGTGAGATTAGCAGTATCTCAAAATTGATAACATTTGTTGAGGCTCTCAGTAATTTGTTAATCAATGTTAATTATCTTATCAAGTTGATAAATATATCACCCAGATCTTCCCAAAATAAAATTTAAAATAAAAAATATAAGGAATTACTTACCCCATACCACAGGTTGCACAACAGGTTAACAAATCTTGAACTGATATATGAACATTAACCTTGCCATTTGAATGAATGCAAATTCTATCAGACATTGCTTCTACTGCTCCATGTGCCTGTAATTAGTTAAGCAGAACATTTAATTTGTCTCCTTTCTAAAATTTACAGGAAAGTCGGCATCAGCAAATTTGATAAGTATTTACCCAGCAAGAACCACATGATCCTTGGTCCCTAACTTCTTTGATTGTTGGACAATTGGGCCATTGTTCTCTTGAATCAAAGCTGTCTGGAATATTTGTTGGTTCCTGATGAGTTGCTTGAGGTAATCTGTAATTTTTATTGTCTCTCAGAACTCCCATCAAACCTCTGAGATGGTAGAGAGAAGTCTTTTCATGGAAATTACGACCAGCCTAAGAATAAAATGTTCATTAATCTGTAAAAATTACTATTTTGGAAGATTTTAAGTAAAGATACAAAAAGAAAGTCGTTAACAGATGTGCCTTTACTGCAACATTAGCGATTATTAAAAATTGCTAGAATTTAAAAACCTAGGTTAAGAAGGTTTCAAACAGAAAATTTGTTTAATGAAATTTTAGAGTTTCTCTAAACCTATAAAAGTTTTTTTTTTATTAAGTGCTTTATTCTACTTAGATTGAAGTTTTTGTTGCCCCCCCCCCCCCCTCCCAATACATTAAAAGCCTATGTCCACGAACAACCTTAATAGGTATGTCCGATATCCAAAAGTACTTTAAGAAGTTAACATTTTAAAGCTTTTTACATTTAGCATAATTTGTAATTATAATGTGAACGTTTTAGTCAAACTTTGTTACCTAGTTCACTTAATTAGATTTTAAAAATTTAAGAACAAGTTAGATCTAATTTTTTAACAGCAGTATAATTTGCATTGAGAAAACAAGAACTGTTGTAGGCTAGCGAATTCATTTTATTTTTGTAATTGTTACCTTCCATGTAGTGTTTAGAGAGTTTATGTAGTTGATCATGTCATCTGAAAGAGGCGTGAACAGTGGAATTCGCGGAGAAGCAAAGGCAATGGTCACAAGACCAAGAACTAAAAGGTACTTCATCTGAAACGAAAATAGCAAATATGAGAAAATTCCATAAACTTATACTAGAATAAAATCTGACGTACAAAATGTTTAGTTTTCAATTGCTGTTTCCTGAAAGAGATTCTGGGGAAAGGAAGGGGAAATCCCTTGTTAGTGCATCAGGAGCTTTTATAATGTTCTTAAAGCGACTTCAAGTTTTGCAGGAAATGAAACAAATAGCGAAAAAAAATTCTACGAGTTAGAATTCTTGCATGAAACATCAAAAATATATATGGGAAATTTCACTTACACCTGTATTTTAAGAAATAAAATGCACATGCTTCTGTTATGTAATAAATAATTTTATTAAAACGAAGTTCGAGATGGGAGCTCCTGATGTCAGCAATTCCTTTCCTTAATATGACAAAAAGCTAAATTTGCAAAGACATAAAATAAAAACAGCAATTACAAAAATGTTATTAGTTTGTTTAACAAAGTCAAAAGTTTCGCTTCTCTTCGAAGATGGAATCAGTAAATAGTCAAATATTAAAGAACTAGATTGAATTTTAATTAATGAATCTTACCTTCCTTTGTTTAATAGAAGTTATGATTGCGATTTGTCACTACAAACTGAACTTTTTTTTCCGCAATTACCATCTAATATATCGGACACTTGGTTAACTGCAACTATTTATCATTGCAATGTTATCAGCCTCGTGAATCATGGGATATCTCAAGCGCCTGACACTTAGGTCACAAGGTTTTTATTGATAATAATAACATCATGATTTTACTTTATCAGTTTGACTTTGATTTCATTCAATCGATCGTTCATTATAAAAAATGTCTTTCTTTATTATTTATATATATTAATATAATATTAATTAATATTTTCTTATACATTAATATAAACTATTTTATACTTTGCTATCTTTATCATTTCGACTGTTTATTCAGCTAACGTTTGTAGTCTATGTTGCCTAACAGAAAATGGCAGTCTGAAGTTTGGTACAACTATTGGAAGCCATTTTCTATATCGGTGTTGGCTTATGGCGGCCAAACGGGATGGTATATCTACTTTACAAAGAATGTCCAACAAACACTTGTCCCAGTCTGAATGCGAGTAACTTTTTACATTGGACGAATAATAAATATGTAATTTGATTGAAATTCAGATTTAATTTTGAAAAAAGGAAAGAAATAATAATGAAGTTTTGAAATCCTATCAATGATGGATAATGCATTATATCGAATCGAAGTTAGAAAAATCAAATAAATTCTTGTGATAGGTAGAATAATAATAATCTTTCTTATGATCGATTCATGCGATTATTATTATTATTATTATTATTATTATTATTATTATTATTATTATTATTATTATTATTATTATTATTATTAATTTTTTTGAAAAAAAAAAACAAAACTTCTTTTTATAGAAAAAAGTATGAAATAAGTTGAGACATTTTTAAGGTAAACCTGATGTTTTGTCGATAGGATTTCATTAATATTATTATTATTGATTCTTATTGAGATCGATTTCAATGAGTAATTAATTTCCAATCAAACACTTGGATTAATCTTGGGCGCCATTTCAGAGAATCTTACTTGTTAGACATTTATATTCACATTAAATTCTTATTAACACTATATTTAAAAATGATTGAATTATCGTTAATTAACCATTGAGGAGCCAAATATTAAAGGAGCCTTTAATCAGATTTTATTCATATAGAAATAATGATGGGAGTTACAATGATTAGGACAACTTGAACCTTGACTTGTATAATTCTAAGAAAGATGTCTGTTAATGATTTACTTCTATAATTGTTACATTTAGTAACTTCATACTTCAGATGTCTTAGTAGATGAACAATAAAGAAATAAATTAACAATTAAAAAATCATCTTATTCGTCTTTTTGGAAATTAATTACGTTCAAGTTAATGAATTTAATATGAGATTATTGAAAAATTGTACGATTGGAATCACAGAATCAAGTCTAATCGAATCTCTTTATCTCATTAAAAAATTTTACTGATTAAAATCGTTTTTTAAAGATGTAATTGACCTTTGCATTACAATCACATCTGAAATACTTAACCCATATAAATACTGATTTTCAGTTATCCAATATATTTATCTTATGTCTGATGATTCATATGCTTGTTGTTTTTGTCAGTGATCGATTGATATAAATTCTAATTAGAGATAGCTTAGGTTTGAAACAAATTTTACTTAGCGAATTCTTATCAAGAGTTTGATGAAGAATTAATTTGAAGTGAATTATATAGAGAGCCTTAGTTGAGGCAAATATAATCAGTGACTTCAGATAGGAGATTTGAAGCGAGCTGTCCTAACTGACAAATTTTATCCTTAAATTATTTAAGTTTCATTAAGTAAAGAAAAGAGTATAAGTTAAAATCCACTTAATGGTAAATTAAAGTAAGGGAGTGTTGTTTGACTGTTTCGGAACACTGTGCATATTCCATTTTCAGGAGATGGCGCAGACATGTAGGACAACACAAGACAAAAACACATTGTGATGGTACAGGAAGGAATAACAGCAATGGCATGCATTTTACTATCCTACTGGATTACAGGGTTTGAACCAGATCATATGATAGATTCAGCAAGGAGACAATGCATTATACTATTGTGGTGGGTGAAGGGTTTGGCATCTGTGAAATTTAGATAGACTATTACATAGTCTAAAGAATACAAGTTCACTTACAACATGAACACTTTCCTTCCATTATATCTGCTTTTTAAAAATGATGTTAAGTGAAATTTTATACAGAAATGTGACTTCCTTATGGTTGGAATTTACAGCTGCTCATATGTAGTTCAGGTTACTAGAAGTCATTAATTAAGGGAATGGTGGACAACAAAGCCACTTTCTGTAATGAGGATGAAAGCAAGGCCTTCAAAAGCTTCCATATTTACAAATTAATTCAAGATGGATGTGTTCCTAAAACCAATTCTATTCTAATTCAGATAAAAGTAAATTATGGCAATAAATAGTATAGAAACTTTCAGTGTCTCAATATTAAGGAAAAAAGATGGTCCTTTTAGAGAAATCGCTCAAACACTTTTCAGTACGACATGACTGTTATCCTGTGATGCTCTAGACCAGCGGTCGGCAACCCGCGGCCCATGAAGCGTTTTGGTGCGGCCCGCGGGGCGTGTTGGAATTTTTTTTTTTTTTTTTGTTGTTAAAATTTTTGGCCCAAGTGCGGCCCGCACAGTGGCGGATTTAGCACTTGAGAGGCCCTAGGCGCAATTCAATTTTGAGGCCCCCTCTAAATATTTTTTACAACCAAAAAAAAAAAAAAAAAAAAAAAAAAAAAAAAGGAAATACTTGGGGGGATGGGGCCCCTAGGCTGACTGGTGAGGCCCCCTAGGCTTGCTTTAAAACCAAAAAAAAAGGAAATAAGCTAAATAATTTTTAAATTTTGAGGCCCCCTCGATATGTGAGGCCCATGGCGCGCGCCTCCTGCGCCTAATGGGAAATCCGCCACTGGGCCCGCAGTAATCCCCACATAACATATTTGGCCCTTTTACAACAAAAGGTTGCCGACCACTGCTCTAGACAATTACATAAATTTAAATTTGTTTTTCTAAAATATTATCTAATTCTATTCACATACAGTGTTGAAATACTGCTATTAATATGACAGTTATTTTGTTACAATCTTTTTGTTGACTAACTAGTCTTTATTCCCTGACACCCACATTCACCACATAAACATAAATGAGTCTTTAGGGAAACAATAAAAGAAAATATATGTGATGCTCAGGAATCATACAAAATAGCTTTTTCTGCTTTGAGAGACTAGAATGAATAATTTTATGAAGTATGAAAGGTTACCATCTTATTTCCTGTTTAAAGAAACATTACAAATTATTTTTGATATAAGGGTAATTAGAAAAAAGTCAAAAACTTTAATTTTGCTGTGGTAATTCAAATGTTTTGATGCACTGAACTTTGTGAATTAATATGATTTTTTTCCCCAGCCTAAGTTAGTTTTGACATTTTTAAATGAGAGCTGTACTGTTCCCTGATTATTATGAAGTATGATGGTTTTAATACTGGTTATTTTTCTTAATCACCAATGTGATTTATGTATCAGTCAGGGGCGTATAAACTTTGGAAGGGGATAAAAATCATCTTAATTGAGTAGGT
>JAFIDM010009631.1:257452875-257482150 GCA_023159025.1 Thereuonema tuberculata | reverse complement strand
TTTTTTTTTTTTTTTTTTTTTGGTTGAACAGATATGTTTCCATGGGGTGTCTACTTAATTATATTAATCTTCCCCCCCCCCCCCCGAAAATATATTCTATATACGCCACTGGTATCAGTATTAGCTTTTTGATGTTTTGAAAGCTTTTGCCTGAAATACCTATCTCACCTCATTGAACTTTTGTACATCAGTGGAAACGCTTAATTGTTGAAAACGTTTTCTTTCTACTGAAGGCTTTGAAGATACATTATGATTATTCTTTTGACAAGGATCACTGTGCAATGAAACCATGAATTCCTTCTTTTGACAAGTCACTTGTCCAAAGTTGTTCCAATGGAGAAAAATTAGTATTTTAATGAATTGATTGAGAAAATTAGATCATTTGGGAAATGGTATAGAATCAAAAGTTTCATTGATGCTTAAAAGAGGAATAATGCAGTTGAAGTTTCATTGATGCTTAAAAGAGGAATAATGTAGTTGAACAGGGTGTCTACAGAACCGGGAATTGTCAGGGAATTTTGTTATTCTGGAAAAAATCATGGAATTATCAGGGAATTTTGCAATTATTACTTAAAATCAGGGAAATTTATGATCTTTCGCCAAGCGAGAGCGCCTATCTTATGGGAGCATTCAAGGTCACGCGTCACGTTGATCTCCCGTCGGCATATCCTGTATTATATTCCCGCCACTGAAACCGAAACTTTTTGTAGCGCCATTACTGTAACTACGAGGAATGCAACTTATCTGAAAGGCCAATCGGTGGGTAGATTGTTTGTATTCTCGGACATTTCACGAAGTTATTTCTGTTGCAGCTTGTTTATTGTTTGCTCTATATTTTGCTTGATTTTCAGTAGCAGTACGAATTGGCAGTAGCTGTTAAAAGAAAAAGAGAGGCTGAACTTGAACTCAAAAGCTTAATGACAAAAAAATTAAAATCTTAGAAGCAGCACAAAAGGAATCTGGAATGATTGAAAATGAAATTGCTGTGATAAAGCTTTCACAAATTTAAATAATCAGTATCACGCTGTATATTACAATGAATCTCGAATTCAGTTGAGTTTAATTTTGTGTATATTGTTGCAATAAATCTTTTAAAAGGCAAGATATTGTAAACTCATTAATTTATATATTTTTTTATTTCTCTCTCTTTTCTTTTTTAAGTATTTCATAAGTACTGTTTTTATAGAATTTTTTGCTTATTCTTTTAGTATACTTAGAGAAAATAGTAAATAATTACCAAATAGTTAAAATCAGGGAATTTTTCTCTTATGATCAGGGAATTTTAAAAGAAATTGTTCGTGAAATCAGGGAAAAATCAGGGATTTTTTTAATTCAGATTTTGTAGACACCCTCAACGAATTTAATACGCAGGAAAAATTATTAAGAAATAAGAAACCAAAGATTGTACATAAATAAACATTCGCGCCTTTGAGTTTATTATCAGAGGGAATCAGGAAGTGCCGTTTCATCCTTTTTTGGGACTCATCAGCCCAATCCACCCTCCTTGATGATTAACCCAGAAAGGCATGAAAAGAAATGAAAATCACCTTCTATTTGAATATTCTTTGTTACAGTTGCTACTCAATTACATTTTATTTTTTGTTCTTGGAACTTTTATTCACTATGGAGAATTATCCAACACAGCAATTCTTGTCAGCCATAAGAAACTTTTGTTTATTAGCATGTTTTCATACATATTGCATTGCTACACAGCAGTAGTAAGACTGAAAGAACAGCCAAAATCAGCATTAGCAAAATTTTAATTTTTTAAATTGTGAATCTATATAATAATGCATTAAAATGAGAGTTTGAAGGCTCCTGAATATGAAAGTTAATTTATTTCTATTTAATAATAATACTGTAATATTTTAATAATGATTCTACATGTTAATAATACATCTTTCCATTTATTCCATAATCTCATTATTATCTTCTGACTAAAATAAAAAAATGATTACACTTACTTTGACATAAAATTACAAAGCTACTAGGAAGATTGCTGGTGCTAAATGTTTGTCTCAAATGCAGTAATTATATAGTAACTCGTGTTGAAATGTTGCCAAGCAATCAATTGATATTTGAAATGAATAAAACTTAATAAAATTTATTCCTTGAATTATAGAAGTTTTCAGAATAATCTTTTTCCTTATGTAGTTTGCTTAGGTTCTTCATTATTTAATATTTTGTGGCTCAGATTTCGTCATTTTCAGCACTTCAAATAAAGGATTTTTATGAATTTGTAAAATTATTAAGATATTTTATATAATAACTGAATTTAACATTAATTAATTCCCACTTTTAATTAGAAGTTTCTTGAAATTGCCAGTCATCACACATATGGCAGAATGGATATAAACAAGGGTATTTAGTTTACAATCAAAATTTAGTCAATCAAAATTAAAAAAAACAATAAAATAATATGAATAACTATATCTATTTTTATCTCGTTGACATATCAGAAGAAAAAGAAAAAGAAAAAAACCCTGAAATTAGAAACAAAATAGTTAAATAACAAAACGAACACTAATAATGATAGAAAATTATATGGCCATAATATAAAGTAAAAGAGGATAATGAATTGACAAACTAATACAAAAATCATAGGATACAAAATAAGCAAAAGGTTGAGGAAGGCAATATCAAGATTGGTGGAATATCTTTTTTTTTTTACTTTTGTTTCTCCTAATGTTGATTTTGTGATTTGTATAATTCTTATTTCTATTATTTTTAAGTCTCTTATTTTCTTTTCTATCTTAATTATTTTTATTTTTCCTCTTTATCATCTCTTACTTTATACTCTTGATCTATATTTTATCTATTATTTACGGTAATCTTTTTTATTTTATTTATTTGTTTGTGCATGTCTTTTTTTTTTTCATATTTTATATTATTGACTTATTTAATTCGAATGATTCTGTTTATTTGGTTTATCATTATATATTTTTATTTCTGTTTTGTCATATATATGATGACCTAATTCAGTTGTTATATTTTAAATTTCACATATTAGACATGAACAGATTATATTTCTTGTCCGAATATCTTAACAAGAAAATAACAGCTTAGTAAAGCTTCATTCAGTAAAAGTCATCTTGGCTAATCAAAGAATAGACGTCAGTAGTTTTTTAAAACTTTTAATTTTGGTTTTATGAATTATTAATTTAAAAAAATGTTAATTTCTAATTATTTTATCTATTCTTTTTCAGATTAGAAATAGAGCCCACTTGCCTCGTTTTCAAAATAGATCTCTGACGTGTAAGAAGCTAATGTTGATAGCTCAGATAATAAGAAAGAAAGCAGTATTCTCTCATGTGTTTGTTTATAGGAAGTGCAACAGCATAAAAACAATATTTTTGACTTATAAATGGTGCCGTCAGCAGAACACATATCTTACAAATAAGCAATTCCTAACTTCATTTCAAAATAAATATTTCTTAAATAAGTTTCTCTGTTGCAGTTCAGAAGAAATGGCAAAAAGTGAATTTGAAGGAAAAAGAGAATGCTATTCAGTTAAACCACCAAATATTTTAATTTATACAAATGAAGAGAAATTTGAAGAAGTGAAAAACAGTCTGCTTTCTCTGTTGAAGAAAGAACAGTATGTTATCTATCATTTATCAGAGAATCTTCTGAAGTCTTCTCCCTGGCTTGACAATACACAGCTCTTAGTTATTGATCATTCTGACATTAATGAGGAAGCAGCAGAAATTATCAAAAAATATATTGGCAAAGGTGGTAATGTACTTGGAATTACCACAAATTTCATTAAGAATTTTGTTATACTTGAGGGAAGTGAGTTGACTTCCCCACAAATTTTGAATTGTGATTCTAATGAGGATTTGCTTGAAATACAGTTGGGGAAATTGAGTTTTAGTTCAAATGATCAGGAGAAAAAGCAATGTTGTGATCCATTACCAGTTATGGCAAAAGATAATCCTAACCGTCATCCAATGTTTGTCAAGATAAAAGGAGAAGACTTAGGAACAGTAATTTTTTCAATGGTAAGTTACCATTATTTCTATCTAGTAAGCATTTGAAACCCTTGAACAACATTAATATTTGGATTAAACATATTCAACATGCGATTTTAATAATAACAAGGTAGTAGACCATTACCACACTAAGCATTAATAATAAAGACAGAAAAAAAAAAAAATACATGTTTCGAGGAGCTTCAAAGATAAAACAAACTAATATGAAAAAGAACAGAGCAATTAGCTGCAAGGTCATGTGATGCAATTCGATTGTTAATGATAAAGTTCATATGAGCGGGGGGTGATAGGTTGCATATGGATGAGGTCGTAAAAAGGATCAAAGGATGAAAAGAGGTAAAAAGAATAAATACATAAGGATGCCACAATAAGCAAGGTGTACACATGTAAATATATACATACATACATACATACATACATACATACACTCAAGTGTAAGGAAATCAACTCAAACTGAAATGCAATGATGAAGCTTAAATTGTTGCAAATTTTTGATCGTTAGAAAACTGCAAGTACAGTGAAGTCTCACTTATACGAAACATTCAGTTATACGAAGAATTTCTCATTCCCCGGCATAACCCCATAAGTCCTATATGTAATTCACTTACACGAAATATTCACTTATTCGAATAATTTTTGGTTCCCCCTCATATTCGTATAAGTGAGACTTCACTGTAATAAAATAACAAAGAATAGGCCATTCCGTTCACGTGACACACAGAACGTTCCGGATGACTGCATTTTGTAAAAAATGTGAGGAAAACAGTAATATAGGAAAGGTGTAGTACCAAAACATTCATTTCATTACAAAGACAAGGTCACAAATTGAGCTGAATTTAGCATTTAAATATTGCAAGAAAATACATGGTGTTGCTACCTTGAGCTCTGATAACAGCTTCCGTTCGGCATCTCATTGATTGGATCAAATTCATGCCCTCATGTTGTGCAATATTGTTCCATTTCTCTTCAACTCCTCGATTGTTTCTGGAGTTGGATTTCTACCATGAACTCTTCTCTTAAGGAGGTCCCAAAGATGTTTGATTGGGTTCAGATCAGGACTATGTGTAGGCCACCGCATACACTCAATGCCAACTGCATTCAGATAATCCCGAACAGCAACAGCGGTGTGTGGCCTCCCATTGTCGTGCATGAAAATGAAGTTTTCTCCAACGAATCCAGCGTACGGCAATACATGTTGGTGTAGCACTTTGGTTATATACTGGTGAGCCATCAACCTGCCTCCTGTGGGTCCAGGGTCGATAAATGCCATGTCAGTTTTGGCTACAAGTGAAATGCCTGTCCATA
Organism: Thereuonema tuberculata; assembly: GCA_023159025.1. NCBI lineage: Eukaryota > Metazoa > Arthropoda > Chilopoda > Scutigeromorpha > Scutigeridae > Thereuonema > Thereuonema tuberculata. The sequence goes on along the minus strand of JAFIDM010009631.1, from coordinate 257,476,853 downwards.
GCATGCAGGAGCCTCCTCCATAACTGACCGTTTCCTGGAAGCAGCATTGTGAAAACGTTCACCAGGCCTTCAATAGACACGGTTTTGTCTATGATTGCCACATAAACACATTCGAGTTTCGTCAGAGAACAACACTGAACCCCATTGCGCTACAGTCCAATCAACATGATCGCGAGCAAATTGAAGGAGGGTTTGCCGATGAGCTGTGGTCAGAAGTGGTCCTGTTGCAGGCATATGTGGGTCAAATTTCCTTCCTGTAGTCTTCTTCGGACTGACTAGCCCCTGACAGCTACCCTACGTATACGATGCTGCTTTTGTTGGACCTGAATGCCAGTCAAATTATGATTGTGTAATGCAGTGCTAATAATAAATCGGTCATCTCTTTCAGTTGTAGCTTGATGTTCACCAGAACCTGGTCTCCGAAGAAAGGCACCAGTCTCCTCAAACCACTGATAAACTCATGATACAGCTGATTGTGACATACAGCTGCAACAGTTGCGCGACATATCATTGAGTGTGACCCTGCTGTAGTAAGACGATTGCCAGCATCACTTCCTCAGTTGTGGATTAATAATGATGATAGGATTCCAATAGAATAATGCACATTCATGAAAGGAAATGTAAGTCTCGTGTACACAACAATTTCACGTGTTTCCGAATGGTTTATGTACAGCCATGCGTGTGAACTTCACACCCTTTCCAGCATTTTCCAGCATATCTCAAAAACTTATTGTCATATTATCACAAGTTCGTTGTCATGTGAACATGAATTTCATATTCTTTGTTATTTTATTACTTGTAGTTTTCAAACGATCAAAAATTTGCGAAACAATTTTATAAGTAAGTACGTTTTATTCATTTCCATTTTTTATTTCATTCCACGCCCGTTAAGCCTATTTCGCATTGAAAAATAAACAATTCTATACTATATAGAAAGAAAAAAACAACTGCTATAACTAGTTGCATGACTTTTCAGCAAAGTTGCGTAGAGGTGATAAATAGTAAATAACAATGTATTCAAGAGTCAAATATTTTGTAACATAAATTACTAATTTACTACATCTATACCATAATTACAAATAAGTAATTCTTCTTAAATTCATATCTCAAGACTTTTGTATTATCTTTATCTTCACAAAGTTCCTAGTAGAGCAAAATAATCATAAAAGTTTATGCTAACAGTTTTATTTGCTAAATACTGTTTCAATGAAATATTCTTGGCTCTTTGATTCGGTTACCCTTTTGGAAGTCATTAATTATTAATTATTTACAATTCGCTTAATCAAAGAATGGCTATAATTTTCACCTTGTGTCATTAAAATAGTCTTCTACTATCTTTAACTATCAAACTTTACACTTATAACTGAGGTTATGTCCTTTGCAACTCTGCTATCATCCGGAGGTATCTACGATGTGATTATGCTTGAAAGTTCCCTAGCAAATTTAAGCATAAATTGACTTACTTGAATGTCTTGACTTGTTTAGTATCAATAAGGTAAGGCAGACACATCTTTCCACCGGTAAATAAAAAAACAACGTCCAAGCAGATTCCACTTTGGTAATTCAGCATCTGATGCAAGATGGCGGCTGCCATTCGTTCGATGTACCTCAACTTTTATCTCGGATAATTCCTCCATACATTATTCCTATAAGAACTCGTAAACAATGGAGAAATTAATATTAATCCACAGCAGTTTAAATCTGAAACTACTGATTGATAAGTGTATTAAATTTACTCTTAGAAGTAACCTGCAGATCGGATTATATCCATATTGCTTCACCTAAAGAAGCGTCCTTCTTCTTTCAATCCAATCTTCCGAATTTCTCCATTCGCATCCAACAGTCAGAGCTCAACAACCAAACTTCACACAATAGCATTCTTCATTTTCTTTGTTCAGTATTACGCTCTGGTTGTTTTGATTAAATCACATTTGCAGTATCACAAGGTTTTATTATAATATGTGCCACTCATTACAATTCCGAATTGTCTCAGTTTTAAATCATGCACTTTCTATAGCACTGATTACAATAACAATAATTTACTATAATAATTCCTATTGCCATGGTAATCAAAATTATATATATTCTCTACAGTCAAACATAGAAAATATACTGTCCGGCCACTTTATTAGGTACACCCCTGCTGTGCACACAAAGGGTACGTTCTACTGATTTGCAAGTCACATGAATAGTTGTGGTTATAAATACAGCAATCCAGACCTCCTATCATCAGTTGAAAAAGTAAACCACAGCGATAATGGGAAAGTGTAGTGATCTTATGGAGTTTGAACATGGCATGATCATCGGGGCTAGACGTGCTGGTCAAAGCTTATCCAAGATGGCAGCGCTCCTGAACTTTTCGCGTACAACAATATCAAGGGTGTATAGGGAATGGTGCAACAAACAGAAAACCTTGAGTCAGCGGCACTCCTGTGGACGAAAATCGCTTGTTGATGACAGAGGCCGGAGGAGGATATCTAGAATTGTGCAAGCCAAAAGATGGGTCACAGTTGCCCAAGTGACTTCCAACTTCAACAGTCGTGCGCAGCAAACCATCTCGCAATGCACCACTAGACATACTCTGTTGCAGATGGGCTACAACAGCTGACGGCCTTGTCAAGTGCCCTTGTTATCAGCAAAGAACCTTGTTATCAGAAGTGCACGCCTTCTGTGGGCAAAGCAACACCGACACTGGACCATCGACGACTGGAAAAAGGTTGCTTGGTCCGATCAGTCGAAGTTCCTGCTGCATCATGTCGATGGCAGACACAGAATTTGGCACAAACAACATGAATGTCTGGACCTATCGTGTCTCACAACAACTCTTCAAGCCGGTGGGGGCAGTGTCATGGTGTGGGGGATGTTTTCCTGGCACACTTTGGGTCCATTGATACCTTTGGAGGCATGTTAGGATGCTAGAGCATACCTAAACATCATAGCTGACAAAATGCAACCATACATGTTAACAGTTTATCCTCATGCAGATGGCTACTTCCAGCAGGATAATGTGTTGGTGCACAAAGCCCGCATCACTATGGGATGGTTTGAGGAACATGAGATGACTTTTCCTTGCTGCAGTGGCCCGCTCAGTCCCCAGATCTCAGCCGGATTGAAAATTTGTGGGATGAGCTGGAACTCCACCTACACCTCCATCATATCTTCAGGAACCACATGACACAATCATGTCTGCATGGTACACAATACCTCAACAACGTTTTCAGCATCTTGTGGATACGTGTCTTGATCAGGCTGTTTTGAAGGCTAAAGGAGGCCCAACACGCTACTAGATAGGTTTACCTAATAAAGTGACCAGACAGTGTGTGTGTGTGTGTATATATATACTATGCGTCTAAGTCAGCTAGGCAGTCCCTTTCAGGCGTTGGGACAGAGAACTTCAAAAAATAGGGGTGAAAGGTAAGTGCTGTAGGGAGAAAGGATTAAGCACAGTGGGGGTGGATTTTTCTGTGGATTAGAAGGGATCTAAATGAAGATTTCAGAAGAGCTGAATTCTCCAAAATACTAAAAAAAGGATCACATAAGACTGTTTTTTAATTCCACAACAATATGTAATAATATCTTATTTATTTATGTATTTATTTATTTATTTGGTTAATTAATAAAAATATTTAAATAAGTAATCAAATTTACAAAGAAATGTTATATGAAATGTTCATACAACAGTTTAATATTCATATAACATTAAAATTAACATTAACATTAAAAGATTCATCTAACATTATATAACTTTATATATTATATAAAGTTCCTGATAACAATGACCCCACTGGAAAACCTTTTACTTATTTGAAAATGTTGTTATTGTGCTTAAAATATGCATTATCCGTAACCTCTTTAATCAATTCCATTAATTTTATGTAATTTATATTTTGTTTTAACAATATTTCAGGTTGCTCATATGATACTTTATCCAATATTTTTAAGATTTCAAAACCTGAATGTTTGTATATATCTTCTTATAAGGCAGCCTTTTTTTGTTGGGTGTTCCGCATTCTTCACCGTTCTCTTCCGCTTTTCTTTTCCTTTTGTTCATTTTAAAAATTGTTCTTTCAGGGACTCCAGTTGCAGCACTAGTCCTCGCAATAACTTTGTTAAAATCAATCAAAGGCTGTTTTGATTTTTTTTCCTCTTCAAAAAATCAGGAGTGAAAAAAAAGCACAAGTTATCTCCACAAAATGACGAACTGTACTGTTGCGTTGATTAATTTCCTAGAAATGAGTCATTTAGATCCCTTCTAATCTCAGTCCACAGAAAAATCCACCCCCACTGTGCTTAATCCTTTCTCCCTACAGCACTTACCTTTCACCCCTATTTTTTCAAGTTCTCTGTCCCAACGCCTGAAAGGGACTGCCTAGCTGACTTAGACGCATAGTACACATAAAAAAACAAATACTATTTTTTTTTTTTTTTTTTTGATGATCTGGATGTCATAATGCAATGCATTGTTTACCAAGATGTCTGTGTTGTAACAGTTGCCCTCCCTCGATGAGTAGAGATTCCATGAATTTCCGTAGGTATGTATCATGTTGCACACCAAATATAATCGAATTATCAAAGTCAAGAGTATGGCCTTTTTCATGTGAGTGAACGTTTGTCTTGTATTCTGTGGAGTGTTTTTAACAGCAGCTATGTATTCAGCTAGGCGAATTTTCAGCTGTTGTTTGGTTTTACCTATGTACATGCAGGTGTCTTCATTGCTATTTTTGCATTTGATACCATAAATGGTGTTTGTTTGTTTTGTGCATAGGTTATCAGGTTGTTTTTTGTCTTTGTGGTTGACTAGATTATGTAGAAGTTGTTCACTTTAGCTGCAATTCTGATGATACAGTTAGCAAAGATCAGCTGTATTCTCTTAATGAGTTCTTCATGGTATGGGAAGCTTATATACATGTGATTTATTGTCATGTGGTGCATTAGAGCTATTGTCCATTGTGTTGTGACATTGTTGTGCTCTATATTTTAAAATGACCTTATTCATATATTTATGAAGTATGAAAGAATATAAGGTTACCATCTTTTTTCCTGTTTAAAGAAACATTAAAGATTATTTTGATATAAGAGTAATTTGAAAAAAAGTCAAAAATTTTTGTATGAATTGATGTTGGTAGTCATTTTGTTTTAATATACTGTAAATGGCATCCATTTCATAGTTAAGTAATTGCTTGTTGGAGCAGATTCTGATAGCTCTATTCATCATGTGAAAATAAGACTTTTCAATCCTGTAAGATCATCCCGATTTGAGGTGTTTGTAAGAGTTATGGTTTAAATACTTGTTCATCCCAATGCATAATTTCAAAAGCCAGTGCTATTTCAGGAAGTTATGATCATTCTTAGCAATTCTGTAATGAAGAAAAGGAAAAATTATCAAATTCTTTGATTTGAATAATGTCATAATTTGATTTGTGCCCTGTCATTAAAATCAATGGATATCCAAATTTTATTTTTCTTTGAAAAGATTTTTAGGTGTTTTTCTTCTCTTTTCTGTAAATTTTCAATAAATCTTTCATAGTAACTATAACATGAATTGCCACAATTATATATACCAACAATTACCCACACTACCCACACTTACCCTCCCCAGGTGGCGGATAGGGGAATGCTCACCAGAAATGGCAGATACCTCGGAAATAAAATACCCGGGGTGGACCAAAACCAGACGCTGCTGCCTTGTAGCGAATGAAGATGGATCTTCAAAGGCTATGGGAAGACAACCCTGATTAAAAATCACCTGATCCTCCCGGTTGGGGATTGGGTGTGTGGTTGACAACCCACCCCGTCAAATATTACCGTTAGGAAATCGAAGAGCCTGAGATTGACTGTTATTCTGGGAAACGAAGCAAGCAATGTAAAAGGATAAACGATTTAATATATGCAACATGGAATATACGTACATTATGCAAGGCTGGAGTGACGAGAGAATTAGCAACTCAATTATTAAAATATAAAATTGATATATGTGCATTACAAGAAATAAGATGGCCAGGAGAAGGAATATTGCATAAGGATAAATACACAATTCTATACAGCAGTAGTAAGACAGGAAAACATGAATTTGGGGTAGGATTTTATGTGAGTAAGAATATATTGGAACACATAATTGATTTTAAACCACTGTTTCCCAAAGTGGGCGATACCGCCCCCTGGGGGGCGCTGGAATGATCCAGGGGGGCGGTAATAGCTTCGGTTGGAATTTGGAGTGGGGGGGGGCGGTAGAAAAATAAAAATAAGGGGTGGTGGAAGCATAAAGAAAGTCTGTTGTGTAAGGCTAAGAACGCACTTGAAGTCGTATATCCACGAAGTCATAAACGAAGTCTCCCCTCCGCAGGGAAGGGTTTGTTAAACAACCCTCAATTCGCCCAGGGTCTTTCATCAACGCACATATAGAGTTGAAATCTATATTTTTTCCTCTTCAAGAAGGGGTCTTCACAATAGGAACAATTATGACATTGCTTAAGGGAGAGAAGAGGGGAAAAGAAGAGGGGGAAGATTTTACTACTTCGTGGATAGTGCGTTCTTAGCCTAAGAGTTAAAGTTATGTGTTATTTGTAATTTTTATTTTAACATTATCCTTCGTTATCTTAATTTTCTGTGTGTAGCGTGAATGATACTATTCATTCATAGTTCTCTGCCAAGGGCAGGTCCTACACTGCAAACCCAGCATTCTCCAATCTTTCCTATTTTCTGCCTTCCTCTTCGTCTCCACATAAGATCCATTTACCATAATGTTGTCGATCATCTGAAATCTTCTTCTGCCTCGAACTTTTTTACCGTTCACCATTCCTTCCAGTGCATCCTTCATTAGGGAGTTTCTTCTCAGCCAGTGACCCAACCAGTTTCTTTTTCTATTCCTGATCAGTTTCAGCATTATTCTTTCTTCACCCACTCTTTCTAGCACAACTTCATTTCTTATTTTGTCTGTTCATTTCACATGCTCCATTCTTCTCCATATCCACATTTCAAATGCTTCTAGACGATTCTTTTCACTGCGTCGTAATGTCCATGTTTCTGCCCCATACAATGCCACACTCCACACAAAGCACTTTACTAGTCTCTTCCTTAGTTCTTTTTTCAGAGGTCCGCAGAAGATGCACCTTTTCCTTTGCTATTGCTATCCTCCTCTTGACTTCTTGGCAGCAGCTCATATCACCACTTATAGTACACCCTAAGTATTTAAAGTTGTTCACTTGTTCCAATGTCTCTTTCCGAATACTTATGTTTATCTTCTTTGTCTTTCTTCCGATAACCAAAGTCTTTGTCTTGTTTACATTTATCTTCATTCCATATTGTTCACAGCTGTTATTCAGCTGCCGTAGCATATCCCTTAGTATCATCTCCTCTTCTGCTAACAATGCCATATCATCAGCAAAGCTTATGCACTTTATTCTTCTTCCTCCTACTATCACCCCTCCCATGTTCTGAAAACAATTCTTCACTAACTCCTCCAAGTAGATGTTGAACAGCATAGGTGATAGAGGGCATCCTTGTCGCACCCCTCTCCCTATTCCACTTCCCTCTGACAATTTTTCTCCTATCCTGACTTTGACTCGTTGTTTCATATAAAGATTACTTATTAGCCTTCTCTCTTTTCAATCCATACCAATTTTCTTCAAGATTTCCATAAGTTTATTCCAATCCACTCTGTCAATAGCCTTTTCCAGGTCCACAAATACTGCATATACGTGTTTATTTTTTTCTAGATATCTTTCGCCGATTATTCGCAGCAGTCCAATTGCATCTCGCGTACATTTTCCTTTCCTAAAACCAAATTGCTCTTCTTCCAAATCTCCTTCCACCTTAGAATATAAACGTATGTTCAGTATTCGCAGAAGAATCTTCGCTGAGTGCGATATAAGGCTGATAGTCCTGAACTCATTGCACTTCTTGGCATTATTTTTCTTCGGTATTGGCAGCAATACTGTTTCCATGAAATCATCAAGCCATTCACCTTTCTCATATATTTCATTGCATAATGATAGTATTTGCTTCTTGTCTTCACCCAAGCATTTTACTAACTCAATGTGTATTCCATCAACTCCTGTTGCTTTCCCATTCTTCATTTCCCTAATCGCTAGCTCAACTTCTTCCCTTAGAATACAACATCCTTTTTCGTCTTCTGATACAGCTGTTTCATCTTCTATAGCTAAGCAATATGGACGATTCCCTGTCTCATATAATTCTTCTACATACTTCTTCCATCTGTTCAAAATTCCTTGTTTGTCGGTTATTTCATTGCCGATTTCGTCTTCTATCAACCACATGGACTTCTTATTCTTATTTGTGAAATCCAAGCATTTTACTTCGCGGTACATTAAATCATATCTTCCTTTTCTCTCTAGATCCTCTACTTCTTCACATTTCTGTTTCATCCAGTATGGTTGATTTTAATAAATATTTTTATACTTTCAAGCTTCAAGGGGTCTAATTTACCATAACATCTTTCTTTACTACATTGCTCACAAAATTTAGGGGATATTGCTAAATGAATATAATACACCCGAAAAACAGAGGCCTTTGAGTTTATTTATTAAAGAACATCGTCAGAGAAGCAAATGACACAAAAATAGAAGTTGTCTGAATATACAAATGTGATGCAAAATGTTAATTTGCATGATTACACAATCCTGAATAAAGAGGCTGTCGCTGCTGGGTTATCTTCACTTTCCTGGATCAACAATGAGTGTCAGAATCGTTGAGTGTCATCTGAAAATGCCCCTGGGACATGATTAATCCGAATCTGAAGCATGGAGAGTCATAGGGCGTCTTGAAGCTGGCCAAACACAGATGATAGTGGCAGCAGTGGTTGGAATTTCCCAAAGCGTGATTAACAGACTCTGGAATCGCTTCAGAGTGACTGGCACAGTACGAAGAAGACCAGGACAGAAGACCACCCACAAGGTACGATCACTACAAGGTACGATCGCTATTTGACGCTAATAGTACGAAGAAACCGGCGAAGCAATGCGACTGAGCTGCGGGGACAGTTTCTCGCTGCTACTGAACGACGGGTGTGTACTCAGACCGTGCAAAATCGACACCGTGACAGTGGACTGTATGCCCGGCGACCAATGGTATGCATTTCGTTAACTGCTGAACATCGCAGAAGGTGGGCTGAAATGCTTCTTTCTTTGACCCATGAAGATTGTTCACGGTTCTCTTAAGTGACGAGTCAAGATTCAACCTGCAGCCAGACAATCGTCGTGCCCTGATCTGGCGTGAACGTGGAACACGGGAGAATCCACGCTTCGTCCAAGAAAGACATTTCTTTGGTGGAGGTGGAATCATGGTGTGCGCAGGCATCAGCATTGGTGGTCGTACCGATCTCCATGTTGTTAGAAATGGAACGGTGAATGCTGTAAGACATCGGAATGAAATTCTACAGACTGTAGTGGTACCCAATTCTGGAGTTATTGGGACCAACTTTCTTTTTAAGGAGGATAATGTACGCTCCCAACGTGCGCATCTCGTCAACAACAGGCTGTAAGAGGCTGGAATCGAATGCATGGACTGGCCTTTACGTTCTTCAGACCTGAATTTCATCAAACACGCTTGGGATGCACTAGGAACACGTGTTGCCAGTCACCAATCACTTTCCATAACACTTCCTCAGCTGGAAGTTGACCTTGTGCGCGGGTGGCCACGAATCCCGCAGGAACTGCTGGACAATTTGATCCTCTCAATGCCTCATCGCTGTCAGTGTGTTGAGCAGTCTCAGGTGACCAGTCAATGTGCGACACTTTTTTACGTTTGACATGCGAATGTTAACCCCCGTCCATGTGTCACATCCTGTTCAATCCGAATCAATGGATTCTGCACCGCATTTTCATATTCAGACAACTTCCATTTTCGTGTCATTAGCTTCTCTGATGATGTTCTTTAATAAATAAACTCAAAGGCCTCTGTTTTTTAGGTGTATTATATTTATTTCGCAAAATCCCCTAAATTTTGTGAGCAGTGTATGTTGTAGGACGTAGGTAGAAATATAGATATATAAAAGAAAGGAAATTTGTCACTGCATCTTTCTGTTTGTTCACTAAAGAAGGTAAATTTCCAGGGGGGGGGGGGGGCACTGAGTATTTTTTTTTTGAAAAGGGGGCGGTAGGTCAAATAAGTTTGGGAACCTATGTTTTAAACCAATAAACGAGCAAATATGTCTGTTGAGAGTAAAGGCAAAATTTTATAATATAGCATTTATATCAGCACATGCCACAACTGAAGTAAAAATGAGATAATTAAAGCATTTTATGAAGATCTGGAAAAAGTGTTTGATGGAATAGCAAGATATGATATGAAAATGGTACTAGGAGATTTTAATGTGAAAGTGGGGAAGGAGAATTTTATTTTGCCAGCATGTGGACAACATTCCTTACATGAAATAAATGAAAATGGTAAAATGATGGTGGATTTTGCAAATGGTAGAGATCTAGCTGTAGAAGATACCTGGTTTCCACACAAAAATATTCATAAAATAACTTGGTAGTCACCAAATAATATGGTAATGAATCAAATCGATCATATTATGGTGGATAGAAGACACTGTTCGACAATTCAGGATGTTAGGAATTTAAGAATAGCTGACATAGGATCTGATCATTTTTTAGTGAAAGCAAATATTAGAATGAAGATTAGTAAAATGAATAATTTTAATGAGCATTCAATATATAAATGGGATATAAATAAACTAGAAAAAAAGAAATCAATAATAATTATATTAAAGAAATAAACAAAGAGCTAAATAAAATAAATAAATAAAACTATCAAAGTAATGATATGTGGGAGCAAATAAAACATGATATTAATAAGGCAGCAGAGAAAATAATAGGAAAAAAAGGGAAACCTGAAAGAATGAATGGTTTGATGATGAATGCTTGAAATGTATAGAAGAAAAAAATGAAGCATATAAGAAAATGATAGGAAGATATACACAACAAAATAAATATTGAATTTAACAATAAAAATGCAGAAGCATACTATAAATAAGTTAATAATATAAAGAAAGGATTTAAACCAAGTTAATGAAAACAAATCAGGAAGAATAATTAGTAATGAAATAGAGATTTTAAAAAGATGGGAACATCATTAGTTAGAACATTTTGCCTATAAAAGAAGAAGGGAAAATAGGATTAATACATCTACTACACAGACTGCAGAAATTTATATGGAGTCCCCAAATATCGTTCAGATAGAGATGGCAATAAATAAACTTAAAAACAATAAAGCATCAGGATATGATTTAATTCCAGCAGAATTAATAAAAAAAAGGAGGAACAGAACTTAAAAAATCCTTGCTGCACCTTATAAACATAATATGGGATACAGAAGAAATACCACATGAATGGAAACTTGGAGTTATAGCACCAATTCATAAGAAAGGAGATAACATGGAGTGCAAAAATGATAGAGCAATAATGTTATTAAACACTACCTATAAAATTTTTACCAATATATAATAGATTATTATTATATATATACAGGAGATAATAGGGGACTATCAATGTGGTTTTAAACCTGGGAATCAACTGGAGATCAGTTGTTTATAATGAGACAGACTATTGAAAAATGTTGGGAACAAAATATAGACATCATCTATTTCTAGATTTTGAATCAGCATATGATACTGTGGTAATGGATAATATGGGATCCAATGCACCAACTTGGAAGTCCAAAAAAACTAGTAAAATTATGTGAAGTTATAACTAAAGAAAAATATGCAGTGATTAAAGTTGGTAAAAGTTAACAGATAAAATAATTTTGGAAAGAGGTATTAGACAAGGTGATGGGATTGTGCCAGTTTTGTTTAATATTGCTCTCGAGATTGCAATACAAAGAGCCAATATACAGACAAGTGGAACTATTTTTTCAAAAAGTCAACAGATTCTAGCATAAGCGGATGATTTGGTCCTAACGGAAAGAAGAATACAAGATTTGGAAGAAATATTTATTGAATTGGAAAAGCAAACAAAATTATTAGGACTAAAAATTAATGTGGAGAAATCTAAGTATATGATTATCACCAAGAAACAACAAAATCAAGATATACAATCAACATTGGAACTTATTCGTTTGAAAAAGTTAATGAATATATATATCTCAGCTCATTATTAACTTCAAATAATGAGTTAAAGGATAAAATTAATCGAAAAATCAATTCAGCAAATAAAGCATATGTGCTTCTGCCAATAATTAAAAGTAAATTAATAACAAGGAAAACGAAAATAAGTATATATATAAAACTCTGATAAGACCTATTGTGACATATGGGGCAGAACCATTGACGTTAACAAAGAATGTATATACAAGACTTGCAATATTTAAACAAAAGATATTAAGAAGAATCCTGGGGGCAGTCAAACAAGGAGACTGCTGGAGAAGAAGATATAACAATGAACTGTATGAACATTATAATGATATAAATATGGAGACACATGTTAAATTAATAAGGTTGAGATGGTTAGGACATGTGATAAGAATGAACAACAATATGAAAGTTAAGAAAGTTTACAATGGAAAGCCAGAGGGTATAAGGACTAGAGGAAGCCTGAAATTAAGATGGATGGACAGTGTAAAAAATGGAAGAGAGCTCTGAAGGAGGTTAAGGCTCAAATGGGGCTGTAAGACCAAACAAGAAGAAGAAGAACCCACAACAAAGCAAGGTTGTCAACAAAAGCTACCAAGACATCAAATTCGATAAACCAAAATTACAAGAAAAATTAGAGGAATGCAAAAAATTTAGTTTTTTTACAGCTTTTTTTTTTTTTTTTTTTTCAGGAAATGTAATAGAGATGCTATGGCTTAGGCATTCAAAATTTAAATCATATTATGAAAAACAAAGAATTTGGTAAAAATAATTTTGTTTCAATATTTCATTAAAAAAAAACACTGAGAATAGATGCAGCAGCTTCCAATAACATTGAGGTATCTAATTACATAATTCATAGTATTTCAGCCACAGCTATTTTCCAAAGAAGATATCAACTCATGATAATCTTACATGATCAAAACATCTTATTTGTATCATAAATAATGACCAGTTTTTTCACTTGAAGAAAAGATAACATCCTAAAGAAATGTGTGATAACTAATATCTATTTTATGTGAATTGCACGCTAATTCATCTTCTATATTTTTAGGCAAATACAATTTTAGTTAAAATGCAAATCATGTTAAAATGATATAAATAATTTGGATGGTTTTTATTAAAAAGGAAATACGATAAATAATACTTATTAAAAAAATAAAATCTTTTCCACGGATTTGAATCGTGATTCTCTAAGTTAAGTTATAAGCTGTCAATGCTATGCACCTCTTTATTTTGAAACTATTAAAGAAATAAAAAACAATACCAAAACAAATAACGAGAAGATTTTTTAATAATGGACCCAATACACAAAATATTTTATTGAAGTAAACTATCAGTACTTTTAAAACAATAAAAATGCATTAAAATTCACAAGCAGTCTGTTTTTTACCATGCTACGACACTGAACCTACTAATGAAATTGATTTATCGATAATGTGTCTTTATATTATATATCATAACTAACTCATGTAGAAGGTTTCCCTTATATCTGCTTCTATTGCAATTTATGTTTAAGAATCTTTCTGAATTTGGAAACCTTTAATTTTTACCAATGACGTTCGTTGAATAAGATTACATCAGTACTCAACAGATGGCGTTACTTTACTTTCCTATCAAAAGACTAGCGAAGTCTTACATCTGTTGGTTAATTGCAAATCATTTCTGCCATCTGGTGTTTGAAAGGTAAAATGACCGAATTTTGAGGATTTTTCGAGGACAATTTTAGATACAGTGCTGGTAAAAAAAATTGCATCACCCGCAAAATCCATACTTTTTTAGCATTTATAAGTAATTATGAAATATTTAACGGTTCTTGCATCACATAACGCGAATTGGCATCGGTACATGACGCAAGCTATTGCGTAAGATTGCATCATCCTTCTACCTGTACAAAAAAAACGGTTGAATGTTCGACGCATTCATTTACGATATGGACTTATGCGTTGCAGTAAGTCGAAATACGTTCAACTGACACCACGAAGGAAGAGTGTTGCCGTTGCATTGGACAAAGAAGGATTGTCGTCACGTTCCATAGCAAAAAAAATAAACTGTTCGCAATCGACTGTTGTTCGACTACTGAATAAGCTAAAGAGCACCGGAAGCACATCAAGAAAGAGTGGCAGTGGTCGTCCACGAATATCCAACGCAGCGCAGGACAGGTATTTGATACGACTCAGTCTTCGGAATAGACAATCATCTTCCACAGACCTTAGAACAGCATGGGAAAATGAATCGGGTGTTCACGCATCCACGTCTACTGTACGAAAACGACTGTGTGGTGCGGGTTTGGTGGCACGTCGACCACGAAAGAAGCCATTGTTGACCAAAAAAATGAGGAAACAGCGTCTAGACTGGGCAAAAGCTCACCAAGGATGGACTGTCGATCAATGGAAATCGGTTGTGTTTTCGGACGAGTCCAAATTCAATCTGCATGAGTCAGACGGACAGCACACAGTTAGACGCCGCAAAGGAGAGGAATATCATTCCGACTCCATTCAACATACAGTCAATCATCCCGTATCCCAGATGGTTTGGGGATGTATTTCTGATCAAGGAGTTGGTGGGCTTCACTTTGTGCAAGGAACAGTAAACTCTCAGGTGTATATTGGCATTTTGGAGGAGAAATTGCTTCCTACTATCCGGGATCACTTTACTTCAGTTCCAAACATCATTTTCCAGGATGATTCTGCTCCGTGCCATAGGGCAAAACTGGTAAGTAACAATTTAAAAACCTTTATCCTGCCATTAGACTTAAATTGACATGGGGTTAAGTAATTTTTTTTTCTCTAAACTCACACGCAGGTTCAGAAATGGAAAAATGAGCATGGGGTCAGCAGTTTGCCTTGGCCCAGAAACAGCCCCGATCTCAGTCCGATCGATAAATGTTGGAATAGAATAGGTGTAGAAGTGATGAAACATAAGCCAACATCACTTGCAAAACTCCGGGAATCAATAATTCGTGTCTGGCACCAAGAACTCAGTAAAGAATACATTCAATCACTCATCCGTTCAACGCCCGGTAGATGTCAAGCTGTAATTAAAGCTAGAGGCCGACCAACAAAATATTAGGTTATATTTTATGATGTTCAAACATTTCCATGTTACTTTTGTTTATTTTTGAACAGAAAGAGTGTTACAATTAAAACCTCTACTTACTTTTTCGTCGTCCACTTGGCAACGTGGATGCACTTCACATTGTAGTTGTTACAGTTTTGGCCATGTATTTCCATAAATAAAGTAAACAATTATCAGATTCCTGCTGTTAAATGTTTATTTCATAAGTTTTGCATAATTTCACATACATTCATCGTTAATCGGTCGACCAAAACTTCTCACATATCCCATTGTTGTGAAAATGCGAGGGTGATGCAATTTTTTTTACTACCACTGTACTTTCCCGCTCGATTCTGCATCTAAGATTTATATCATTTAATAAACACAATCTGCAGATTCATTCTGCAAAGTTTCATTAAAATCTGAATTTTTAAGGTTCGAGAAGTTTCCTTGTTAGTTGGAAATTTGACAGATTTTTCATGAAAAGTTCCTGTGTGATTGATAGGACTAACAAGACGACAACCTGTATATCACAGAGTTTAATGTGATAATTGAAAATGAATGAACCAGCTATCTATGTGTCTGCAGTCCTGTACATTCCGATACATGTTGTAATGTGTTAGTTTCATTGACATGGCTCCTAAATTAAATGCTTTTTGGTAGGGCTATATTGCAGCCCTTCTCCCCACAAAGTTTAGTTACACTGAGATTATAAAACTGTCAAAAGATTGGCCTATAAGTCAGTGAGTGTATTATAAATATTTCATGAATGAGAAGCAGACAGGCTTTCTGACATCCGACAACAATGTTATGTATAGAATATAGTTGAACAGAGCAGGCCCGTAGCCTGGGGAGGGCCAGGATGGGCATTGCCCATCCTGAAATAATTTTTGCCCGTCCTAGCTTGATTTTAGAAAATAATAACAAGATGATATAAATATTGACTTTTAAAATGTTTGTCATAAAGTATGGTTTCACCATAGAACTATTAATAACCCCTTTAATCGAATTTAACTTAGCAGAGATATTATTATTTACTTGCATTTAATAATGACTTAGATATCCAGGGTAGTAATAAGGGAAGAATTCTTGCGTAAACAAAACTTCAGAGATAGAGAACCAAATAAAACCAACTCATAATTTACATATAATCTTTAATACTTCTTGAAAAACATTAACAACATTCCGGCAATATTTCGTCTTTTCTCAAAGACTTTATCTAGCCATTTATAAAACTTAAGGAATAGAGAATAACATCTCTCTTTCCTAACCACTACTACAACAAACCAAGAATTCTAAGACATGAATACATAACACCAGAGGAAACATGATCTCAATCACGTTCAAATTGATAAGTCCAAATTACAATTTATTGTTTAAAAATTATTCTTCCAAATAAAATAAATTTCAAATTTCTTTTCTTTATATAATAATATTTTCAAATGTTTATTTTGAATGTCATTTTTTTCTAATTCTTCTTCTTTTAATAAAATCTTCAAAATATTAAACTACGGGTAATTTTACGGTAATTCAAGAAGATATGAATTTGTTTATCCATAGAGATTTAGGTGATGTTAGAATATGCATTTCAAGAATTTGACAGCGTTTAATGAAGATCTTCAAAATTAAGAAAAAGAATGGTGAGTGAAAAAAGAAATAGAATTGAGCAAATTATCTTTGAGTCTTCGAAGATAGAGGGAGAAAGGGAGGAAAGAAGAATTTAAGATCCTATGAAAGCCAAAGAGAAGATTTTTAATAAGTTAGTTTAATATTTTGAAGATTTTATTAAAAGAAGAAGACTTAGAAAAAAATGACATTAAAAATAAACATTTGAAAATATTATTATATAAAGAAAAGAAATTTGAAATTTATTTTATTTGGAAGAATAATTTTTAAACAATAAATTGTAATTTGGACTTATCAATTTGAACGTGACTGAGATCATGTTTCCTCTGTTGTTATGTATTCATGTCTTAGAATTCTTGGTTTGTTGTAGTAGTGGTTAGGAAAGAGAGATGTTATTCTCTATTCCTTAAGTTTTATAAATGGCTAGATAAAGTCTTTGAGAAAAGATGAAATATTGCCGGAATGTTGTTTTTTTTTTAAGATGTATTAAAGATTATATGTAATTTTACGGTAATTCAAGAAGATATCAACTCCTAATTTCTTCAATAAGCTGATAAAATTCTATTGACTATAATAAATACATTCATAACTTGAGTCCATTTAACATTAAGATAAATGCTGAAAGAATATTAAGCAGGAAACTTTATGAACAGTTAATCTTTCTATCATCTATGGAAAAGTGCTGTAGCTAAATTAGCATATGGATACCAAGATTATGGTAAATCAATTTTATTCATTTAATGAATTGAATAATCTGACACAATTAATTTTGCATTTCAAAATGATTAATAATTTAAATCTTACAATTAGACTATTCTAATAAGCTTAATTTTTAATTTGATTTTGATTTTAATTTAATAATAATGTATGTCGGCAATGGTTTAGTAAATGCAGAAGAGAATAGAGAAATGGCACCATGGAGACTTCAAATATCTGTTTAAGTTCAACTGATGTATGCAGGGAGCCACGTTACATAGTTTCTTTTGCCATAGTAAAGTGGCAGCTATCTATGAAGGAAAGATTATTGTCCATGTTTTGGAGCAGCGTTGGTCTGGACACTTTCAGATTACAAGTGTAATCTTTTCAAGCTATGCAGAAATAGTAAGAGTTTTGGAAGTGATACCAGTGTGGACATTGCGAAGAGCATGGGAATAAAATCAGTCATGAGTTCTTTAGAGTTTCGTTTCTGTAAAAAACTTTTCGGGCTTCTACATCCAGCTGATGCTATATTGCATTGTTCTAAATCTACATTTACTAAAAGATAAAGAGTCCATGTATTTTATATAGTTGTTTGATTGAATGTTAAAAGAAAGATGAAACATAATATTCAATTTTTGAAGAGGTGTCAGGTATGTATGGGCATGGATGCCTTTGCATTGTTAGGTGATATGCCACGTAGGTAATATGTGATAGCAGGATGTAATCCAAAACATGAATTGGCATTCATTGTAATCTGGTGAAGCAGATTAGATTGTTGGTGTTAGAGCAAAAGAGCATAATATAAACACACAAATACAGAATTCAAACAAATGTTTGATTGCTAGGCTGTGAAGAAGGTATATTGGTAATGAAAAATTTCATTTTTAATGTTAAAGTAGAAAAAGATATAAATAAGGGAGTATTAAAAAAAAACAAAAAAAACTTTCAAATAATTAAAGGAAAATAAATTATTACTCTTTTTAATAATTTAAATTCTGAATATCGTCCATCCTGTTGTAGAGATGATAGTTTTTGGTTATTTAAGAGGATTGAAAGATCCTGTTGCTTCTAATAGGGTAACAGAGGTATGAGTGTTTTTCTTTTGGATTGCTGTAATGGGCTTTTGTTTAGTGAAAAAAATGTTTTGTTGCTCTGTGCTAGGGCGTCTCTATTCCAAAAATAGTTATAATCAGAGAACAGTTAATTTGAATTCTTTCTGTGTTTTCATAGGTTTTATATTCTCTCTCGTTATGCATGATATTTCCTGTTCATTTTAAACTAAAATGCCCTCTAATTTCATTATCATTGATTGAGTCTGTATGTTAATTCATCATCATGTAAGCATTCCATTGTGATAAACTTACTACATATTTGTTAGTTGATTCATCTGAAGAAATGGAATTAATTAGCACAATACTATCTGAACATATTTATCTTTTTTTAATACATTGAAACTTAGAGATTACAAAATGTATATTTTATATATAATTTTTCCAAAATTTTTGTTTTTGTTTTAAAGCTTAAATATAAATTTTACATATTAGTTTTACAATAGTCGAAACTCAAGTATGATATTTAAAATGTCCACTGCCAGCATTTCCACAGTTCTTTATAGCACACTGCACAAGTAGTTTGATGTATATATTTATTTCCTGTTATATTTCCATCCACAGTTCCTCAAATGTCTGTTATTGTTTTGTTTCTATTTTTCTGATTTTTTATACTATTATCTTTCAGGTATTACTATATGGTTGGACAGCACAACTTTGGATCTTTGCTGCACCTCAGTTTTCTTTCTTTAACTCTTCTGGTTCTTGGTAAGATGATAAAGCATTTCTTATCTTGTCACATTCAGTACTTTCCTGGGCTTTTATGATACCAATCTATCTATTTCTAGATTTCCCCTTCCAGACTTCCTTCATAAATTTTACCATCCATTATTCTTTTAGGAATTCTGTCTTCTTTCATTCTGCACACATGGCCTGCCCTTGTTGTACCATTGTTGTCTGCTATCGGAATTGAGGTTTCTAATAAATTTCTTGTGTAGCCCTCATCTGGAACAAAGTTTGTGTAAGTTCAAATTCCATCATTTGAGAAAAGAATTGGATTTACTCATAGGAGTATAATGGGAATGGAGGATTCATAAGCTTCTCTTCAGATATCCTGAAAGTAAGAAGCAGAATAAAGGTAATTCTTTTGTCTGAATGATACTCAAGTAATAAGAGGGCTTAATGTGCATTGATGAAATAAAGAAAAGAAACAGTGGTAAAGCATGCTAACTTGGTTAACATTGATTGAATTAAATGTAAATCCAATGGTTTTGGAATACTACATGTATTCCATCATCAAGGGACAGTACAAACATATAAAACAAACATCACATGGTAATCACATAGGGACAGCCGACAGTAATCCTGAGGGGCCTGTAAGTGGGATAAAAAGCCACCTACACACATCAATGAACATAAAAATGCCTTCACAACCAAAGACCACACTTGATCATATATTGTAACACGTTTCAATGAAACTGGACATACGCCCAATTTTACAGATGCCAAACCCCTCACCACCATAATAGAATATCCTACCTATTACTTGCTGAATCGTACCACAAGTAGTGGCAAGTGTGATTTGGACTTAAAGCTTATATTCCACTAACTGACAGACAAAATACCTGCCATTCCTTTTAGATGTCTCTGTATGATCACCATGTGTTGTTTGTCTTATTTGTCTGTGATGCCCCCTGATGATGGAACATAGGTAGTTGTCCGAAACCATTGGGTTTATGTTTACCAATTAATGTTAACCAAGTAAGTGCATTTTATCTCTGTTTCTTTTCGTTTTTTTTTTTTTAGCCTCTAATACCTTTTGAAATTAGTTCATTTGACCTTTTGTCTAATGCAGAAATTTGTATCGGCTCTTCTATCAGTTGATTTTTCAATACTAAATTTAATTGGGAGATGATCTCCTCATGATGAGTAATCATGAGTCAATCCAACTCTTACCATTCGAAGAAAAGAAAGAGGAAGGAGAGAGTGAATCATTAACGATAGTGAGCTTTTGGTAACAATGCATTCCTCCAGACGAAACCTCTATATCATCAAACACTAATCCTATCATCCCAAAAGGAATTTCTGTCGTTAAAATCACCTCCCAGTAAGATATTAATGGGAGAATAAATAATCTGATTAAAGATCTGTGATATTCTTGATTATTGTATTGAGCATAAATGCTGATAAGATTAATAATCTTGTAACTCTTAAGAGATCTTCTAAGTAATTAATTCTTTGCTATTCAAGCTTTGAAATGCTGAATATTGAATTAATCTGAATAATGCAAGAATGAATAAGATGGTTAGCTGAAGCTGCTAAGTAAATCCATCAATAATAGTTAAAAAAATCAGAAAGTTGTCATCTTTCATATGGTAAGATTTATGATATGTTTAACACAATAAAACACCAAATCTCCATAACATGTAGTTTATTTAAAACTTTTCGGAATTTTTGGGATGATAATACGTCATCCCTTCTTCAAGCGAAATGTAACAATAAATTAGTTCTTTGGAATAACCAAAAATACAAACTAGTGATAAACATGAACACAACGTTGAAACAATTAACAATTGTTTTAACAATATGAAACAGTAAATATGCTTATACATTACTTTACAATTTTTGAAAAACCAATATTTAACAAATAATCCAAATGAACTAACAACATAATAACACATTAGACAAATCAATTCTTGTTTACAATAAGATAACTTAGATATTTTGAATCCTTTAATTTAACTAACAATCCAATAATCAAAAAACATTTTAATAATGAAATTCATCAATATTAACCACTTTTTTTACATCTTTTTTAATTAAGTCTTTTACTAATATAATCGTAGAAGGGTCTACTTTAGCCCCTTCATATCTATTAAAATTACTTCCTTTTGTACATTTTATTATACAACTTTCTAATATTTTTCTTAGACTTAAATCTGTTTCCTTATATAAAATTTTAACATAGTCCTTCATAACATGTCCTTTTTTGATACAATGTTCTGCAATATCTGAGACGTCCTTATTGGCATTTTTTAAGGCAGTACCGTGCTCAGACATACGCTCTGCCATAGTTCTTTTAGTCTCCCCTACATAAAATTCCCCACACGTTCTACAATCCACTCTATATACTATTCCCATTTCATATTGCCCATCCCTTTCATTTATTTTTTTACATAACAAATTTTTAATTTTGTATTGGTATTTGAACCCAACATCTATATTAAAAGACTTAAAAATGTTTCTCAAAATCATGCTATTATCATTCATATATGGGATAAAAACTTTATTTGTAAATTTTCCAATTTCTTTTATTTTAAAAGTATTATAATCATTAATTTGTTTATTAATGAACTTTTCTGAGTAATCATTTTTCTTTAATAATTTGGTCATATCATCAAGTTTTTTCAAATAAGTATCTTGCTTACTTGTATTTCTATCAATTCTCCTTATAAAATTTTCAACCACATTCTTTTTTATACCTATTCCATGTCCCGATTGAAAATTCAAAATATGATCACTCTGACAATTTTTTCTGTAATGTTCCATTATAATCCTTTTATTTACATTTATTAATTTGAGATCTAGGAAATTTAACTCATTATTTACTTCAATTTCTTTTTTAAATTTAATATCTGTACTTCTTTTGTTTAAGTTTTCAAAAAATATGTCAAACTGACGCAATGTCCCAAACCAAATTATCAGAATATCATCAACATAACGATAATATTCGAACCTATTTTTATTCTGTTTTTCCTTTAATAATTTATTTTCAAAGTGATTCAAAAATAAATCACATAAACATCCCGACAGTGGAGACCCCATAGGAAAGCCTTTATTTTGTTTGAAAAATCTTTTATCATATTTTTGAAATATGTGTTTTGAGTGACAAATTCAACTAATTCCATAAAAGTATCCCTATTTAAATTATATTTTAATAAAATTTCTCTATTTATCTAATATTAACATAGTTTCTTCAACTGGAACGTTGTTGAACATATTATCTATATCTAAAGACGCGAAATGGAACTTCCTCTTATTATTTTCATTAAATGTTTCCAATTTATTGACCAAATCACCAGTATTTTTGATAACAACTCTTTCATTAGGTAATTTGAAATCACGCATCCAATAATTTATCTTTCTTGCAAGGTTTTGTGTCGGGGAGCCGTATGCATTAACGACAGGACGTTAATGTTTGTTTTTTTTGTTTTGTTTGATAAACAAAGATGAAAAGGAAGAAGTTAAAAGAAGAATATGAAAAATTGTTTAACACAATTTTTTATTTGTAAGGAGTTTGACTATTAAGTGTCTTTAGAAGAATTCATAACTTGGAGTTTAGACTCCATAGAAGAAATTCTTCACCTAAGTTCATTTTTGCTAACTAATTATCCGAGAGGATACTCTTTCTCACAGCAGTGTTAAGCCTTATAATTAGAGCAGAAAGTATTATTCACCCAATGATTACAATCGATAATATTAATCTTATGATAATTTGAACAGTTTGAGTGATCTTAACACTATGGTTCCCTCCACATTTAACAGAAGATGCAGAATTATTCCAAACATGGTCATAGTCATGGCCAGCACATAGTCATTCTGGTTATTTGTGAGTTGATCTAATGATCTCCAAATTCTTTTATATAGGGAAAAAAAAGTAGAATCTAATAAAAATTTTATTGGTTGCAATCTCGAAGTTAACAATAGCTGCGAAATTCCCTGGCATAGAATTAAATGTATGTTATATCTTATTTTCCCCTTCATAATATTGTAACTATTCACTACACAAGTGTATTACAGAATGCACAATGACAAAAAAAAAATCTAAATAAAAGTTCTGGAAAATAAAAAGATATTTACATTAATTTTCAATGTGTGTTCTGTTAAATAATTTTTAAAACCTGATATTGCAATATTGCAACATAAAGTTTTTAAAATGTAAATATTGTAAAGATTAAAATATAAAATCTTAAGAACAAAAATATAAATATGTTATAAAATTGCTAAGCATTGTAACACAGTAACAGAACCTAAAACAATTAGAATTTTCATTATCATCATCATCATTCGCGGTGCACTTCAAGCGCGAAGTTTCCGTGCTCAATGGATCTCGAAGTTTCCATCTTTGCAAACCTTTAGAAGAAGCCATTGAATTTCCAGGGAACAGATACTAAGATGGTTTCCTGTTGCATTCCTTAGAAAGTCATTAAATAATGACTCCAGACCTGAAGAGAAAGATGAAGAAGCAGACAACACAGGAAAGGAAATTTTTTCAAACTTCCATGCTGACTCCTGGATTTGAAGCCAGGTTCCCACAAAACTGTCTCATGGCTGGACTATGCCTGAACAGCTAACATTTTCAATTTAAATGTAAATAAAACTATGAAAAAGAAAAAAAAAATATAAGGAGCAAGAAATATTAAAAAAAATTAAGAAATTACTTTTTTTTAGGAGGG
>JAFIDM010009631.1:257434235-257452775 GCA_023159025.1 Thereuonema tuberculata | reverse complement strand
AAGTGTGGATTTTTCATTGCCTCATTGTATGCAACTATGACAATTCTCATGAGTTCTGTGCATTGCAGAACTACTCAAGAGAGTCGTGGATTCAGACTACTTTTCCTCTTTTTTTTTATTCTTGTGAAACAATTATAAATTAAACATATAATGTTTGTTTCTTGTATTTATTAAAACATCTTTATTTAAAAAAAAATAAAAAATATAGTGACATGCAATATTTAATGTTACATAATGTTAAATACAGATTTTACATTTATTTCAAGTTTGCATTATTTATATAAAAGTAGAAACTGTAGAAATTCTACATTGGAAATATAGTTCTCCTGATCATAATTAAGTGACAATTCACATTAAATAAGATTTTTTAATCATATTTCAGTGAAAAAAATTACTTAATTACAGCGATTACTTTGATGCAAACAGATTCAACCAGAAAATTATTATTCCAGTTGGAGGACGGAATAATTAAAATCCAGGAGGGGCCAATTTTTTATGAAATTTTTTATTAAAATTATTTTTACCAAAAATCAACATGCTCAAGCACGCCTCCACATCAGAACCTTTTATTTGTTATCACTCTTACCCCTGTATCTCATGGGGTTCATGAGAAAAAGGGCTTAGACTCTTCCTTTTATATATACAGTATGTATAGATTTATAGAAAGGAACTGCAGTAATAAGTAAATAAATAAATAAATGTATATATAACATAGATTTTTATTTAAAAATATGGAAGTTTGAATTACAAAAAAAAATGAATGAATAAATAAATGTATTAATTAACAATGATAATAAGATTATTATAAAAGAACTGTAATAAGTTTTTGGTTTTTACCAGTATCGGATTGATCAAATTTTGAACTACTGATATTTTTTAATTAAATATTTCAGAATAAAAAGAAATGTAATGGCGAATGCTAGATTTATATATTTATTATAATATGTTTCGTTTATTGTGGATTTTAGTAATTTCTTAATTTTTGACTTTACATATAATAACAGAAAACGTTTTGTCATTAAAATGGGTTTAAAAGAGAAAACTCCTTTAAAATCAGCTTAAAATAAGGGATTGTAAATAAAAGAATTCATGCATAGCTTTTGTAGAAATGAAGGTTACAAGACTGATTCCCATTGTCTACTTTTTCTCGAATCTGATTATCGATCTGAAATTTTAATTCCTACAGATATTCCCGATTAACGGTTATTTATTGCTGAGACATTGAAGACTGGTTGCTTGCAAAGATTAACAATGTTAAATACTAACATCCTAATATTACTATTGAAAGAAAATTTAGCTTTTGAAATGACAAACTTTTGTTACTTGCTATTATAAAAAAGGATTAATTCTACCATTTTTGAAATTGCAGACTTTTAATTTAACTGATTTTGATGTAATCACGTAAAAGAAATTACAGTACATTCTGTGTACTGTTAAAGAATTACAATATGAATTTCTATGATCTCTAATAAACTTTGTAATTACAACCTAATGAATTGAAATTACCATTACGTAGTTATCTAAAGTAAGTTTCTCAATGAATTCAACATAAATTTTTTAAGTGACTTCTTGAGAATAGTTTTCGGAATGTTCATATAAAAGATATCGTATTTATTGAAAATGCCACTAGATTATTAATTATGTGTATAAAAAAAACTTTAAACGTTTTAGTTTGTTTTAAACATAAATTACTAACATCGTCGGAATCAATGTGGAGTCTGAAAAGCTAAAATAAACAATAAAAAACTCGCCTTTTGGCGCCTATTGATTCCGACGATATTTCATAAAAAGTGTATTGAGACCTTGTTGTTTACTGATGACTGCTCCTAGCTTATGATCGCCATATTAGCGTGAAACAGCTGTGCTAGGATGTCATTTAGTGAACAACTTGGTATCACCCTTTATAAATTAGTAACACTCCAACCTTCAACAGAGAGGTTGAAAAAAAAATACTGTTGTATTCCTTTGTTTTTCTATAGAAAGGATTAAAAAAGGGAGAAATAATCCGGCCAACATCATGTTTTGGCAAGTCGCCCCTAAAATATTGTTCGTCCATCACGAGAAGGCGCTTGGCCACGCCTTCGTCACGTGGTAGGCGACGAGTCTATGAACCTATTTGAGGGTTCAGTGTGGTTTTCCATTTTACAGATTTCGTTTCTTCGTTATAACAGAGGAATTGATGATATAAAATGCAATATTATATATCTACTATTTTTCTTATATATAATATTAATAATAATAACAACTATGTTATATTTTAACCGTAACGATATATAAAACTGATTTGCTATTTAAGAACTGTTATACAGTAAAACCTCGTTAAGTCGTCACTCAAGGGACCAAACATTTTTGACGACTTAAGCGGAGTGACGACTTAGGCGGAGTGGGAATTTTTTATAAAATGAAACAAAAAAAACCACTGAAAAACAGTATTTTCATGAATTGCTGTAGGATTCGGTGAGAAAAAACAAGATTTTCAGAAATCAATACATACAAATAAATGAGTGGAAAATAAAAAAAAACAACACGTTTTATAGTTACAACATTTTAATCGTTTTAAAAGAAAGGCAATGTTTGTCCTTGAAACGTTCCAGCCAACCATTGCTGCCGCCGAAATCTTCAATGTTCAACTCCTTAGTAATTTCCATGGCTTTTTCTTTGAGAATCACGGAAGAAATCGGCACATTTTGCGATCTGACATGTTTAGCCATCGAACTAAAACCACCTCGATCTCGTCAAACTTCGATTTCCTCATTCTCTTTCTTTTGTCTTTGCAGTCAGCTTCTTCAATTACTTCTTTCGATGAAAGAATATCGTTTAATGTAGTCCTGGGAATATGGTATTCTTTGGCAAAAGCTGTTTTCGAAACATTTGATTTTCCAAAAAGTACAATTAAGTCTTTTTTTGCTTTAAAAGATAACGAGGTAAGTTTTCCTTTCCCTGGCATGTTAAAAACATAATCGAACCACGAAATTGCAAGAGAAAAAATAGCCCTTATAGTGGGACTTATAGTCCGTCTAAGTCAGCTAGGCAGTCCCTTCAGGCGTTGGGACTGAGAACTTGAAAAAATAGGGGTGAAAGGGTATCAGGGTGTTGTTACGGAATTAAAAAAAAGGCCTTATGTGATCCTTTTTTTAGTATTTTGAGAATTCAGCTCTTCGGAAATATAGTTATTTAAAGCCGATAACAACGAGGTCAAGCTCTGCCAACACTGTTGTAATCTTTCCTCCCTACCCCCACTTATCTTATACCCTATTTTTCAAGTTCTCAGTCCCAACGCCTGAAGGGACTGCCTAGCTGACTTAGACGGACTATACTCGCTATGAAATGAAGTCACACTCAGGAGCGGTCAAGAAAAACAAGAAGTGTGCTTTGAATGATTAGCAGCGAGATTCCAAAAACCCGAAGGGGTGGGAAAGGAATGAATTGACAGGCATGGTTGAAAATTCCCCGTAAAGGCTTGGCTTTCTTAAAGTGAAGGGGCGAGGCTGAAAGGACAACACGATGGCATGCAGAATGGAGAAGAAAGATGCCTTTGGCCATTTTTGAGGGTGACGAGTTATCCGGAGTTGAATTAAATTTGGTGACGGGTAAAGGAGGATTAGTTTACATTATTGTGTATGAGATCTTGTCGGGACCAAAGGAAAACGACGACTTAAACGGAGTGACGACTTAACGAGGTTTTACTGTATTTAGCCTATACTGTTTCTTATTTATTTAAGTCATCATTTAAATTATGAAAAATCGTAATTGTATATAAATTATATTAATTAATGTAAGTAACAAATACATACACTTCATGGTAATAATGTTTTATTTAACAATTAGTTGCTTACAGTTAAAAACAAAATGTTTAAAAACAACCCCGTAAAGTTGATACATCGGAAGCGCAGTGGTGCCTCACAGGATAAAATAAACAATGAAAAACTCACCAATGAACCATTAGTGAGAAAATTCATGTGCCATCAATGTACAGGCCACAATGAATTTTTTTAATGCAATAAAATTCAAACTGCGCGTTTGAATTATTAATAATAACAATGGATGAGACCAAATTATTTACAAGTGACATCCTGGAACAGCTGTTTCACGCTCGTTGGCGATCATCAGCCAGGAGTCACTGTAAATAACAAGGTCTCGCACTAAGGCTGGTAAGAATGATACATCGGAAGCGCAGTGCTGCCTCACAGGATAAAATAAACAATGAAAAACTCACCTAATAGTTCACTGCGCGTTTGAATTTTATTGCATTAAAAAAATTCATTGTGGCCTGTACATTGATGGCACATGAATTTTCTCACTAATGGTTCATTGGTGAGTTTTTCATTGTTTATTTTATCCTGTGAGGCAGCACTGCTCTTCCGATGTATCATTCTTACCAGCCTTAGTGCGAGACCTTGTTATTTACAGTGACTTCTCCTGGCTGATGATAGCCAACGACCGTGAAACAGCTGTTCCAGGATGTCACTTGTAAATAATTTGGTCTCATCCATTGTTATAACCCCGTAAAGTTCTTCAGAACATATACAAATTAAGACCATTGGCATTCGCACTTGTACTAAAAGATTAAAAATAGAATTAGATTGACAATAATAATAATAACTGAATGAATTAGAACTGCAGGCTTTGATATAATGGAAATGAAAACAAAATTAAAATAATATAATATTGTTTGTAATAATAATAGTCAATCAAAACACCAAAATAAAATTGTTAGAATAATCAAAAAAATTGTAGGTGATGATTTAAATTTTCAATAATGAAAGATCGTAGCTGTTTTTAAGAAAATTACAAACACTAATCCCCCCCTTTTTTTTTAATGTTCGCCAGTCCTATTAGGTATTGAAAAATAAAGAATACCTGTAATGTAGGTGCTGATAGATTAATATATAATTATTAACGCCGTGCTAGCGTGGCCGTGCGGTCTAGACGGCGCGGCGGTCTGCCGTTGTGGCCAGTGCGCCAGTTCCCGGGTTCGAATCCCGGTAGTGGCATGGATGTTTCTTTCGTCTTCTGTGTTTCGTCCGTTTCCCCCTGGGACTCACTCTCTCAGGTGTATCCTCGACGAGAAAGTGCATTCTTTCTCGTCTCTGATTTCCTAGCCTTGTTCTGACGTTGTCAGGAGGGGCTAGCGCGTGGTCCGTTCGGGCCCATTCGCGAACAAAAAAAAATAAAAATAAATAATTTATAAATGTAAGAATACAAAAAGAAAAGAAAGTTAAAAGTTAAAAATTTAGAGTAATACTCTCATCAATTACGTCAGCGATTAATAAAGTTTTAACATTTTTAATACTTTTTAGTGTTTCAGAATTATATTTTTCCCAATTAATGTGACGGAATAATTTATATTTTATGTAGTTTTCCAATCTTAGACCAAAATTATTATTCAATTTTTTGATTTGAAGGATTTTTAACCAACTGTATCTAGTTATTTCTTCATAATTTTGATTATTTTTTTTCCCTATTGACATTATAAATGTTATTCATAATTTATTTTATAAAATTTTTTTCTTTAATAGTAAGTATTTTAAATTTTTTCCTAATCTGGTTTTTTTCCAAAACTTTTCTTTTACAACCCTCAACCCTATTGTGAAATGTATTCTCCGTTTGAAGAGGTGTGGCCAAGCACCTTCTCGTGATGGACGGGCAATATCGGCACGTCTCTTCTCAACTGTGGGAACAGCGACTTTTGCCTCACGCCTTCTTGAGGATTATGTGCCACAAGCTGGTGGAAGTCAACGTTTAGGCTATACCATACCTTTTCAAAGTCTCAAAAAGCTGTTCTCTTTAGATTGCAAAGTGTTCCTTACCTTTTCTTTGTGGTTATACTTATTACCCTATAACGATAGTTTTATCGAGATATCCATTATCAGGAAATAAAATTTAAGATTTAATAATTCATGAAACGGAATATACAAATCTGGCAATAAATACAGTAGAGATGACAACTGTTATAGTGGTTCACAAACTATACCACGGCATCTCAGGATGTTTCAAATTTTCGAGAGAAACACAGAACTCGAGATAATAGGAGATGGTAATCTTTGTTTCTTTTAGCCTAAGGGCAATGAAAAAAAATTGCCAAGACACAAGAATGCCGTGAACCAAGAGAGTTTGGAAACCTCTGAGTTGTATGATTAAAGTTTGTTCTAAAATAAAGTCAGCAATAAATTTATTTTTTATTACTTTTCTTTTGTCCCTTTTTTTATATACAGTATATAATCCTATAAGCTTTAAGTCGATTATTAGAAAATTTACTTACTGTTCGGTTTTGTTTACGAGAGCTTCAACGCTTTTGCACAAGCGTCAGGTCTCCTTTGATTTCATCCAAATAGGGGGGAGGAGAAATGAAGACAGGATATTTACTTTTTATCAGTGTTAGTTTACTAGTAGCTGCGTTCTATTTGCGCTTTTCGGGAAAGAATTATGGAAAGAATAAATACTATTGCAAAAATAACAGGTACTAAAAGAAAAACAGGTCTTAGGAAAGTGCCCATCTCAGCGTATCACCCCTTTGCGGAGTAGAATCGTCTTAGTTGTAATTCTCGCTTTTGAAAACGAACAGTAATCTGTTTACCTGAGGAAGCTGTTGAGTTCGTTTGCGATAGTTTATTTACTATTTTTTATAAACAAATATTTATAAGCAAATAATTTTTTTTGTTAGTTTTTTCGTATTTAACAGCAGACATTAAAACTTGCAGTTACTCTAATGTTAAAAGTTAAATTTAATTAAAAAAATGAAATAAGTAGGAAACATTATTTACTTGTTTTAGATACAGAAATATCGACACTTGAAATCTACTAAAATTTATGAAGATTTTCAAATAAGTAAAATTCTCCTTAATTTGAAAATAAGAATGCGTAACTGAAAGATTATAAAGATATTTGTTTGAAAGGCTATATACATCTGATAGTAGCAGTAACATGCCTATGAGTTTTGAATGGGAAGAGATTCTGAATATTGTTTATGTAGATCGGAATATTATTTGTTGAAACAAAACAAAAACATGTGTTTGCTAAAAATCCAAAATTTCGAAACTGGATCTTCCACTTCCCTTATATTATTGCAGAAGGAATTGATTTCCTGCAACCAATATTATGTAAAGATAAGTTACTCTAGAAGTTAGATGGATTTCGATTTATCCTCTATTTATTATGTAGAAACAAGAATGGATATTTGTTCGCGAGTCAAGGCTCTTAAGTAGTTAAGATGTCGTTTTAACTCACTGACATAATTACGTGAAATATTTCATTTTATTCTGCATTCTAACTTGGAAATTCTCCAAAGACACGAAACAATGAAAAAGTAGATTTGTTTTCCCCCTCCCCTTTCAGTGTCAGGTGTTAAGATAGCAGTTGGCAAGATAACATCACCAGTCGATTGTTGCTTACCTCGGATCCTTGAGCCTTTGTGAGGAGGATCAGTTTTGGGAAATTAGGTTTGATTGATTTCTGCTGTTTCGGTCTCAGTTGCGTCAAGGTTTCTTGTGAAGAGGATTCGTCATTGCGTTTTGAATCAGTGCTTCAAGTGGAGCATTTGACCACCTGCGAAAACACTGGCTTTGAAGCGATGCATGACAGTAAATGGCGCAACTATTGGAGATGGTTCGAGTGGGCTTAGACATCCCTGCAGCAGGTGTCGTTGTTCCTCGTGTAATTCCCAGGAGGATTAGGACGTTTTTAATGAAGAAACCACGCTGTGTTTGGTAAGATTAAGCAACTCTTGTGAATGGGATTAGTTAGCCTTGAATGGAAATTCATTTGCATCGAAATAAATACAGGCCAAAACAAATATTTCTCTAGAAGTCGATGAGATTAATTCACATCCAGATATCAGGGAGGATAAAAACTCTTGAGTTCTTATAAAGTTGCTTGTTTCAACACAGCTGATCGGAAAACCAAGCAATGAAGATTATGTCACTATTGTAGCCGTGATACCGAATGGCACCTGATTAAGATTTCTTTATTTTTTTTTTTTCCCCTTAAAAGTTTAAATTTTTGTTTTGTTTTATTTTATTAATATTTTGCAATAATCTTAAGTGAAGATTGTATTTAAAGAGTGTGACTCTTCCATATTTAATGACGGAACAACTTTTTTTAGAATTACAGTTGGATAGGTGGTAGAATCAACTTTGGTAGACCTGAGATTTTTCCCAACTATATGTTTAAAATACTTAATGCTAATTTTGTACATTTAATATCTTGATCGCGTTGAATAAGAGAATACAATTAAATTTCATAGATATTTTTCACAGTTAGATAAGAATTTTATGTTTAATAGACGAAGTTTTACTCACGGAAAGTCAGATTGCCTTGGTAGAAGGCAATCAAGATTCATTTAGATTTAATTTCACCAAATATTTTTTCGTCATTTTTTACAAGTTTTTTTTTTAATTTAAAAAAAAGAAAAATCTTGTGTAAGCCAAATAAACGAAAACTTCTGTACAGGCGGTTCGCGGGGTTACTCATGGCCAGACTTACGACGTTCCATACTTACGAATGGACTCCCAAGGCTCCCCATAAGGATAATTTATAATTAAATAATTACATTAAGGATTCGGGAACTAGTTTCTTCCGTGCATGTAAACAAACCCGCATGGCGTAAACGGTTCGTTGGCGCAGTGTCTTTATGCAAGTGGCTATTCTCATTGTTTATACGGTCGCTTACGCACAGCATCACATTCGGCTTAACTTTTTTTATTTGATTTTGTGAGTCTCTGTCTACTCTTATGACAATGCAATAGTTTCTGTAACGTTACTGTAATTATAAGTGGTGTTATTATTATTATTATTATTCAAAATTAATTAAACATTTGTAGTATACCTATATTCAGAACCTGTTGATAGGAATTTGTCATTCCTAACGGGACTGTAACTTTTGTATTTAGAAATCATAATAAAAAAAAATATTATTATTATTATTATTATCACATATGAGTATTATAATAATATTATTATTTAAACAAAACAAAATGAAAAACCAAGAGCAACCCCAGAATAAATAAATTGCCTTTCTGATTCGATTATCGGAAAGGAATCGGGAACGGCCGTTTCGTCCTACAGGAACTCATCAGCCCGATCTCCGCCTTCACCGATAAAGTCCCCTGTAGGACAAAACGGCCGTTCCCGATTCCTTCCCGATAATCGAATCAGCAAGGAAACTTATTTATTCTGTTGCTGCTCTTGGTTTTTCATTTTGTTTTGTTAGAAATTTTTCACAGCACGTTAATTTTTCCAAGGATAATGTTATTATTATTACTACTACAGTATTACACTGTATTATTATTACACGTATGAGCATTTATAATATTATTATTATTATTATTATTATTATTATTATATTTATATTATTATTATATTTATATACGGTTTTTACGGTTTTTAGACATTAATCATAGATTTTTATTAATGTATAACTTCCAAAAATTTAACAACCTTGTATACTTAGTTAACTGTTTATGTCAACTTCTCTTATTCAAAAAAAAAAAAAAAAAATTTAATCCTAAGTTATGAATTAATATACTGTATAATCGGCAATTTTAGTCTCTTTACTTTTCTAAAAAATGCATATGTAACTAATAACTCAAATATATCAATATGAATGTACTCAACGGTAGCACCTGTTGATAGGAAGCTCTACAAATGCTTCCTAACAGGACTATGATAAAATGTAACGGAAATAAAATGAATGAATGAATGAATTATTATTATTACCGTATATGCACTGTTCATCAGGCATCCGACTTACAGACGTTCTATGAACATTTCTCATTTGTAACCTGGGGACTCCCTGTATTTTAAATTATATAATACTAGCAGAAAGACCCGATCTTCGCTCAGGTTACAAAAAACAAATATCCTGATGTGGATGATAAAGAAATTGCAATTGAGAGATCACTTCGAAACTTTCCTGGTTGATACAAAAAAAAACAACAACTCAAAATGGTTTGATCTATTATAAATCTATCTATCCCGAAAACCCCGTAGAGGTATCCTTCAACAATGCCCATCCACTCCCTGCCCTCCCGTGTTCACCCATAGTTTCAGGTTATTCGAATTTTGTAACTCGAGATTCCTAGATATGAAATTAATATCGAGATCGGAGAATATAATACTTCCCACCCCTTTCTCCTCTTCTCCCTCCTGGTTTTCACTTTGGATACCAGCGACAGGTTTTTTGGATAGATATAAACCTTACCACTTCAAACCTTCCCCAGTTCGTAAAAAATCATCTGATCATTACAAATCTATATCTATCCCGAAAACCTGTCGCTATTATGCACAACAATATTTTAGTTCCAATTGTCACACAACAGTATTTGTGTATTTTCCATTGTAGCCACCAGGTGCATGTTTGGCGCTATTATGTGCAACAATAGTTTAGTTCCAATTGTTGCACAACAATATTTGTATAGTTCCATTGTCGTCACCAGCGGCTGCATCATGTTGTAATTGTACACGCATATTGGTCTTCAAAGTCAATTTCTGAACGAAAAACTGATTGTAAAATGGTTCTAGTAATTCAGAAACCTTCGCGGGCGTGCGCACAACAACTCACCAAAGTTTCATCACAATCTGATGAATGGTATAGGAACGCATACGGGACAAACAAGCAAAGAAACATTCATTTTTATATATAGATATCCGAATAACCATCACTTTATATTTTCATTTGCTGAATAGTAATCAATTAAGTTGCATAAATTCAATAATTTTTAATGTAATTAGAGCTTCGTATTTAAAATAGATTACGATGTAATAAAAAACGCATTTTTTGCCACCAGTGAGAGCTAGTTATTTCGCTTTTAATACTTTTTTCTTAGGGATTTTTATCTCCTTCATTCGAGAATTGCTCCACATTGCTGAATTTCCAGATATACCGGTAAATGATAAGCCGTCTTTTGATTGTAAATATGTTTGTGAAATTTGAAGGAGATCTTTTCGCTAGTTCAGACGTTGTTGCCAAGAGTCCAAGAATTGGAGGAAAATATAAAAAGTTCAGACTTTGTGGATTCTCACGTAGTGATTTTATAAGGGTAATTTTCCGTAGGAAAGTAAGCTGAAATCAGTCGTTTTGAAAAAATAAATGTTAAAATTTCAAACATTTAGTAAAATGACAGAATACCTTTATAAGAATCGTGTTTTGATGGAAAAAAGGTTAGAAATTTAAAAAAAAAAAAAGCCCAACAAAATAGTTTTCCATATTTATCCGTCGAACAATATCTTAAACATTGTTTTTCTTCTTCTAAATACTAAATCTTCTCCTTTACACCACGATGTTCGTCCAGATTCCTAACACTTTCATGTATATGACAATTGCAGTGCACTACTTATAAAGACAAATAAAATAAAAAACAAAACAGTCCATCGTAATCCGATGATTTTTGCTTT
Organism: Thereuonema tuberculata; assembly: GCA_023159025.1. NCBI lineage: Eukaryota > Metazoa > Arthropoda > Chilopoda > Scutigeromorpha > Scutigeridae > Thereuonema > Thereuonema tuberculata. The sequence continues at coordinate 257,441,384 of JAFIDM010009631.1, read as the reverse complement.
ACGGCAGTGGTGTGGAACCTAATACTGGGATTTGCCTGAAAATTTTTAAATCGTAAAGCACGTATTTTGAATAAGGCTTCCTGAATTAAGTGTTGTGATTGTTATCATCTATTGAAGAATATATATTTTTTATTCCTTTTTATTTTACCAAACAAAACAAAAAATTCATCTTTATAAATCTACAATTAATGTTTAACAATTCTTTCATATGGCACGAAATCTATTTCCTTTGGCTGGTGATCTTCTGAAGAAAGAAATCAGAACGTAGATTAATTTTGAAGCGATACAAAAATCAGTTATTTATTAAGTAAATGATGAAAGAACTAGTTTAAAAGTGAAAAAATAAAAATGATAATAATCTACTCTGTGGGAAATGTATAGAAATTTACCAATAAGAATTTAATTTCAAATTGAATGAGTGAGTTGAAAAAGGTACATATTCCATAAATTTGACAAACTAAACTGAGATAGCCATTTTCTTCTTTGCACGTATATACATCCATTAAACAGAAAAAGAAACATATTTCTCAATTTTAAGTCTGCTTTCCAGAGCCATGTAAAAATGATTGAGTTGAAGAAGGGACATATTCCAGGATTATGTTCTGTTGTCAAAGCCGCACTAGCATTGAGTTGAAAAAGGAACATATTCCTCAACGCATTTACATTGTTTATATAAATTTTTTATGCTATAAAAATTTATATATCTAAAGCACAATACATGGCGTGATAAAAAAACATTACGTAACATAAAATATACAAAAATAAAATTTTATGAGGTTTGTTTTTTTGTTTTTTTTTTTAAAATTGAGTTGAAAAAGGAACATATTCCTCAACATATTTACATAGTTTTATTCTATAAAAAGTTATATATCTATATATTTACAAAGCACAATGAGTTCGCTTCACTTAAAGGTATAAATCGATAATAGAAAATTTTTTTGTAAAAAAATTAATTTTCTTAAAAAACATTTTTTTTTAGTTTTTCCAAAAGTTTACATTTGTGGAATATGTACCTTTTTCAACTCACCCATTCAATTAGATTGTATTTTTAAATGATTGATAAACAAAAACCGGCAAGAGTGTTTTTTTGATATCGCTCTCTAGCATTGCAAACGCATGTTCTGAAACTGCAATTTAAGGAAAGTTTAATCCGTACGCGCAAAACTGATTGATCATATTTTCAGAATTAAATAAAAGTTTGAAAAATTAACCAATAGTATCGTGCTAATCGTTCATTTATTGTTCGGAACTCGTTACCATTATGCCAAGGAGGTGTAAATATTATACATGTATTTGTTACAGGTGAAGAAACAAACAAAACAATATAACACCAGTGCAGGCAACGAAATGCACATCGACATCAGGACAACGATGTAATTCTATTTTACGTTTTTATTTGCAAAAGTCGCTTATGTGGATGATTTGTCTGGCCATCCGCCGCATGCACATAACTTCCTCCCACTGGACCAATGTTCATGAAATTTGGTATGGTAAGACCGTCTGTTTTGAACCCACTAAACAGTTTTAAGAAGCAAAAAATTTACTAACTATCGTAAATACGGAACAGGCATCAATATTTAAAAAAAAAACAAGAATTGTTTTAATTTAAGATTATTTTTTCCAAATTTGGACCTTTATTTTTTTACCCTTTTTTGATCTTTTGCAGTTCGAATAATAAAAGCATTTCTGCTACGCATTCATTTGCGTACACTCTTTGTATATCCAAGTTTTATAACTTACACCTGAATTTTCACGAACTTTCTCAAAATTTCAATTTGGACAGTACCAGCTACAACGTACATGCATGGATTTGTTGTGGAATTCATCTGTTTCTTTTTATCTTGTATTTGTTTTGTGGTAGGGAACTTGTCAAAATATCAGCTGTAAATTACTTTCTTTTTACTTGTTTATAGTGATTTGTGACGTTGGAGATACAACCTACAAGAAAGTAGCCAAAGTAAGTTAGACGTCTACTAGGTTTGACTTCAAAATTAGTTTCTGCAAAGAATTCGCCTTTACGAAATTCTGCCTGAAAATTTATCACTTGGCTTATTTTGCTGAATCGAAGTGACTATCTTCAAAAATGTTACTACGAAGTGACTATCTTCAAAAATGTTGAAATAATTGAATGTAATTTACCTACCAAGCTATCTCAGAATTGTATTAAATATTAAACACAATTATATTTATCGTTAGTCTGCGTTTAAATAATATAAACAAATTATTTATCAATGCTGGAACTTCATACTTGTCTTGTTTGGGTTGAAGAGGTGGTGATGGATGGACAGATTGAACGTAAGAACTTCCGCCCCCCCCTCCCCCATTCTTTCACACTTTTGTGTACGTTAACAATTAAAAAAAGAATTGGAAGCGAAACAATGAACTTCGTTGATCGCAAACAATAAATTTTTATTGGGCCTAATGTTCAACTGCAGACTTAAATACCATTGTGTAATCCATTTTTCTAAAATTTGTTTTCATTATCATAAATTGGTTTTAGGTGACTTTTGCATACTGTACTCAATTTGCAGGTTTAATGAATTTTTCATAAATTGAAGACATGAATGTAGATAGTTAATATTCGGCAATTAGCAATTATAGACACTTTCTTTTCATAGTTTTACATGACTTTAAAAAGAAGAAACAAATTAAAAATGAAAACGAAACTCAAGATCTATTTGATTAATTTCAGAAAATTGAGTGGAGATTTTATTTTTCGTTTAGACATTTTTTTAAATTTTGGATTTTTTATCATATCTCGAATAGTTAATATCCGAAAAACCGTTCTTTCATTGGAGAGAATGATTGAAGTCCATCGAGTCATTTAAAAAAGGGTCGTGGCAATTATTAATGGATCAATTACTCCATTTATATTGAGAAACTGAATTGTTTGATGATGAATGTAAAAATAATGCGAAAGTATTTATTACACTATAGTCCTTATACTATATTGTAAATTCAAGTATCAACTTCATTTTTAAATATCAATTTCTATATTAATTGCTTTGTGTTATTCACTTTCTCCTATTAATTATTAATATATTTATTTATATTCATTCAGTTATTTACATTTTTGACATAATTTATATTGGTGATTGAAGGTTGGGAAGTTAGAGCATAATTCCTGTAATAAAATATCCCAATGGTAAAAATAAATCGAAATTACTAATGTACCGTAATTTGTCGGCGTATGTTTAAAATAGGAGGGCAGAACGTTTCATCCTTGCTTAAGTTATTGGGGTTAGATATGGTGAGATGGGTTTAAATAATGACGCCGTTAGAAAGTCCATTGTTAACTGTGAGGGAATTGGTAATATGCCAGGATTCACGTAAGGTAAGAGAGAATATACTGGAGGCTTGGTCTATTATTCGAGTTTGTTCAATAATTATATTGGTGAGTTGGATTTGAAGAAGGGCCTTTTCCCTTCACTTTTCTGTTTAATTATAATTAAACAAATTAGTCTCTTTAGTAAAATTTATTTATTCTGAAAAGAACCTTTCATATTGATTAAATAAATAAAATCTTGAAGCCAGGCAAGCAAAGATAGAGTGGAGAAGGATGTTACTTATTTTCACTTTCATCTGAAAAAAAGCAATGACAAGTGGTTCAACTCAATCTTCTATCATATCACTTGATTCCCATTAAGCATTTTACATCTCAATCAGATGATTACAAACTTCAGAATGTTGACTGTCGTATTTGTTGGAAATACTTATTATCTTAGGCTACAACATCAGGTAAAGTATTGCACTACAGGCCTTTGCAGGCCCTTGGGGTCGCGGAAGGTGACCAACGGGACTAAGTTGAGATCTGGTGGTCAGCCCGACGCCCGTCCGCCTTTAACCATTGGGAAAGAAACCCGGTACCCATTTTTCAGTGAATTGGATGGACCCTAGGATCCGTCTGGAGGAGAATTCAGCATGAAAAAAAATCCCCGACGTCCGCAAGGGTTGGGATTGAATTCGGCTCCTAGAGGCTGCAGTCAAGCGTTTACCACTTGAATACAGAGCCCATGATGGTAGCTCTGACAATAGAGAAAATCTAATTCGTCCATATCAAAAACTTTTGCCGAGAGACTCTGCTTATTTCCCTGCAGTATCAAAAAGATCGCTGATCGCGGTAGCATCCGTTTTCACTGTTGCCGCCCTTTAGTATAGCCTACTATATTTCTCAGAGTAAAAATATTCGCTGCAGCTGATGTTTTCTCGAGATCTCTGACATTCCTGTATTGTCATCTTGCTTCTTGAAATATTTTAAACACATTCCAGATTACATCCCTAGCTTGGCGGGTGCAATGTCTGTTTTTTTTTGCTTAGGGTTATTTGATCTTGGGGTAATTAAGAGTTACGTTAATTTCTTTAAATGACAAACTATCTCTTGTGGCGAGAACTATAATTAAAAGAACATTTTTTCAACAAGTAAATATAAAGACGCATTGTATCGAAAACAATCGGTGATATCGTAGACAAAAAAAAAAAAAAAAAAAAAAAAAAACCACCAACAATTATTTATGAATAATTACGGACGTTAAATTTGCTTTTCATTGAACAAAAAAGTCAATTGCATTTAATGTCGATTTTTTTTTGTTACTCACGTATATTGTTACTGAAAACGAATCCAACAGTTAAAGAACAATTTTACCACAGACACAATGCTAGATACAATCTAACTGACTAAAGAAAATTATCACCAATTTTAATTTTAGTAATCAGTATATTTAAAATGTGATAATGCTAAAAATAAACGTAAATTTTAAAGATATTATATTTTGTTTAGTAGTCAAAAGCTTTAATTAAAATAGTATCGACTTTCCAATGTTATTACAGTAAAACCCCGTTATTACGCTCGTCAAGGGACCGTGACCTACAAGCGTAATAAGCGGGATAGCGCTATAAATGGGGAATGATTTATATGATGGGGAAACATTTAGACACCATTTTACAGGAAAGATACTTGATTCTGAAATAGATATAGTGCAAATGTGAGCTTATTTCCTATTAAAAAAATCTTTGATTGTGGTTTGCCGTATGTGTATGCTACTGTTATAAATTACGACATTTTCAATGCGGTTCAAAAAACTATTAACATCAATTGATACTCCACTAGGAGCATTACAAATATATTTTCGGAGCAGTTTTAGTGCACTGCCCGCTATTTCACGCGCCTTTTCTTGAATGATTGGGTCATTTAATGGCACTGATGCATCACGGGACTGATGAATCCATTCAATTAGAATTTCCTCGGCATCTTCACATTTTCTACACTACTTTTTTACGTTTGCAACCATCCTTCGCTGAATTGATAATTCCATTCTTATTTTTTATTATTGTTCTCAGACTGGATCAGGGAATTCTTAGATTCTGCGAAAACCTTCTGATTTAGTGTAGAATTCTCGTCGTACTTACGAAGAATTTGCAATTTTTCACTTATAGAAAGGGATTTCCGCTTCAAAGAGTTCGAAGATTCCCTCCTACCAGGGAAAGAAAAGAATCGTTACAGTGTTACATTTCTTTTCGATACAAAATTTCCGATATAAAAAAGCGCTACAAGCGGGATTTGAAGCGTTATAAGAGGGTAAAAGTATAGAGAGTTATATAGAAAATTCCAGGGACCGTACAAAAGGAGCGTTAAGAACGGGATAGTGCTATAAGCGGGAGCGTAATAACGGGGTTTTACTGTAGTTTATTAATCAGCTATGAAAAAATTCGTGAGTTTCTTCTTTCCATTTTCGTCAGTTTTCATAGTGCAGCTTAAGAATAAAGTAAATGACTTAAAAATGATTGGTTATTTCGCTAATTTTGGAATAACAAAAGAAAAAGGTAAAAAAAAAAACTTGATCATCTTTTGAAATCTTGTTTGAAATGACATAGTCTGTGATTCTACAATTTCAATTCTTTCCTGTTAGTTTTTCTATTCTACGATGAGTTTATACAAATTTTATCCTCCTGTTAGAATATTTTTCCTATCAATTCTGTTGGACGGTGAAGCCCACCATTGGCGGTCATTTGATTTGGTATTGAGTATCTTTAATACCCATAAGTGAATTTGGCGTTTCTTTCGTTGTTGCTTCTTAAACTTTTAAGTAATTTTGAAACTGTATTCTTCATTTTTTTAAATTGTAAGCTTTTAAGATTTTCAAATATCAAAATTTTGAAACACGTATTCTTGCTTATTAGCGATTCAAGTGTAGCAACACTCCACCTAGTGGCCGCATTGTGAAATTAATCTTTAGGATACGACAGCGATTTTACTGTCTGTATGTTAGCTGCTCTCCTTTTTCCTGATTTTTTTTTATAAAGAAAATGACTGAAAATTCAGAGAAAAGTTATTTATAACTTTAATAGTGAAAAACAACTACAGGGGCGGCATTGGGCTGACTTGCTCCCCCTGATAAATTTCCTAGATCCGGCAATGCCACGTGCCTGCATGTCCCAGGGAAAAGTGACCAAGAAAAAGCGAGATGGAAGGAATTGTTGTGTTCCCAAATGCTATAATAAGGTTTGTGAATGTAAGAAAAATGTCAGTTTTCATTCTTTTCCGAATGACAAAGCTTTAAAAAAAAGCGTAGTGAGCCAAGATTCAATCGGAGAAATCTTGGCTCACCACGCTTTTTTTAAAATGGAGTTTGATTTGTAGCGATCATTTCAGAAAGGAAGACTTTCTGATACAACGGGCAGTCAAGTTTGTTAAAAAAAAAGTCGTTTTCGAACTTCTCGTAAATCTTTCGACATTAGTTTTATTTATTGCAAACAAACCGTTAGCATTGGACTGAATTTTTTCATTTCAACACGCAAGTGTTATGTTTTCATCGTAATTGTTATTAACGTTGACAATAATCTAAATTTGTTTTTATTTCAGTTTTTTATATACAGTGGACCCGCGATATAACGTGCATGTCGGGCGGAAAACAACACCCGCAGTATAAGGTGAACCGTGTTACCGAGCGGCGCGGTGGCGACACAATAAATTTACTCAGAACGATTTGAGCTATATACTGAAACATCCCCTCAACTACATACATATTATGAATTTTAATAAATAAAAAAACAATTTACAGTATTAGGTGAATATATATAAAATATAACGTGCGTAAATTAAGTTTCACAATTCAGATTTAAAGCCAACGCACAGACTAAACTACAAGATAC
>JAFIDM010009631.1:257405548-257433835 GCA_023159025.1 Thereuonema tuberculata | reverse complement strand
GTATCTTGTAGTTTAGTCTGTGCGTTGGCTTTAAATCTGAATTGTGATACAGTATTAGGTGTTTTATTAAAATTCACATAATATAATTATACATCTTAATAAGTACATATATTTATTATTTTATTTACGTACATAAGGTATGCTTGAAAATATGTAAAAACAAACACTATCTACAACTTGACTAAAATCTATGTATTCGACATCATTTCAATTACAAAACATCACTTAAAAAAGTGAGTAATTTTTGTTTGTTTGCTTTTTGATAACTTCTGTATCATTTCCCTTTTGAAAGATTCTAATTGCAACAATCTGACACTATTAATATTTTCTTGTGATTCAGCCCATTTTATAACAGTTTCCATGGCTGTTATTGCTTGTTTGGTTGTTGGCTGTATAGCAGGTATCCCACTGGCACTTTCATCATCATCTTCTGTTTCTTCGTGACAATCTTCGTCACCGCAAATGGATTCGATAATCATTTCATCAGTCATATTCTTTATAATCGGATCTTTATAAAATGCGATACTCACTAACGCCGCACAGACCTGTATAAAATGCGATACTCACTTATGCAGCACCTGTATAAACTTATCGCGAACATCGCCCGCGCTATAACCGAGTGCGCAATATAGGGAGCAGCGCTATAACGAGGGTCCACTGTATTTCAATCCATGTCTTAAGTCTTGCATTCAGAGGAAAACTAAGTAGTATTAATAAAATACAGAATAACCAACTCGTGTTTGTTCTTTAGTTCTTAAATCTCGAATCGTAAACAATATGATTCAGAAAATAGCATATAGCTTAAAATATTTTTAAACCTATTATGTTTTATCCATTTTCTTCTTACGGAAGCTTAAAGCTATAAAAATAATATAATTCATTTCATTCATGATTTTGATTTTAAGAATGATTTCAAGTAAATAGATAGTATGTGAATCATCGTAAGTTATTTCGAAACCTAGATTACTTGTTTTCGTCTTGTATTTGAAAGGCAAGATAAAATAATACTTCAAGATAATTCTATAAAATAATGCAAACATTTAATCTGCTTCTTCTCTGTAGTCATTGTATTGAAAAGGCTACCTATAAGCCTCTTGCAGTGACTTATAAGTGATTTCCCATAGGTCACCATGTTAACTTTGACCCTTCGTAGCTCCTATAGCCCTGGCTGTCTGCCGCTACAATTTTGCTGGTTGACTTAGTTATGGAAGATCTTTCGAATGCACACGGTCTGAATCGGCAACTCCGGTGACGCTATCGTGCCCTTTACTGTGAATCACTTATGGTAGGCATTACGAAAGCCAGTCTCGCATGTTAGTGTCTTCATTTCTCTGCTTCTTGACAGACTATATATAAAAATGAAAGTGCTAGGATTTGATGAAGAAGAAATTCTGCGCATTTCAAATAGGTCCTCTGTTCAAATGGGTCTTCCATTCTGATTTTTTACTGCTGCAAAAGAGGCATAGCGGCTAGCGCTAAGGTGACCAACCGTTCTCCTTTAGGGAGGACAGTCCTCCTTTTTGAAGCTCTGTCCTCCCTTGAGAAGTGTCCTCCTAAATGTTCTCCTTTTGTAAATTTTGTCCTCCTTTTTGATGTTTGAATATTAATATGTCCTCCTTTTTAATATGTGTTGAAAACCTTTTTTTTTGGTTGAACAGATAGGTTTACAGCCCTGAAACCCCTGATAACATTTTTTTTTCTTCAAATTATTTGCGTCCTCCTTTTCATTTTAGAAAAAATGGTCACCTTAATACCGCTTAGTCAAACACTTCGCTCCTAGTGAATAAAGTAATCCACTATGCTGATAAGTCTCTCAAATCACATGCATCAGTCTTGTTGAAGAAACTTCTAGTTCATTTGTACATGTGTGTGTGTGTGTATATTTGTTTGTTTTAATGCTGCTTCTCTTGTGGCCAGTCTCTGAATCCGAGTCACGCTCTGCTTCTATCAACCAGTCAATCTCCCCGATTCTGCCTGTACGGGAGGAAGAAGAAGAGTTTGAGGCTCTTTTTAAATTCGCGATTATATGGTAAAAATTAGTTGGAAATGCTTGAAAATTGGATACATGACGTAAAAGACAGTTGCTATTAGAATATCGTATGCAAATGAGTGGGCGCTTTTCTCTGTTGATGAAAATGAGGCGCAGCATAAAGGGGCTGTTAGGAAGGTGTTCATCAATTCGTGTTTGGATTTGAAGAAAAGAGTTTGAAATAAGTAGCTGTCAGAATACTAGAGGCAGGCCAAAATCAGGTGGAAATAGCAAGATTGTTTAACGTGAGTCCTCCTGTGGGCTACAGACTGTGAAACCTATTTCTAAATACAGATGGGTGTCGATGAACGACCGAAGGCCCTTAAAAAAAAAGACGTTGTTGTTGTTTAGAAATTAAGAAAAAAAATGTGTGATTAATTTAAATATAAATTAATGAGTAATGAATATGAAAAAGTAGCTAAGACATTAGAAAAAAAATATAGTTTGTGAATTTTGACTGATATGTACTCTATAGAACTGTATCTTCAAATATACCATAACACTATACACTAGCTGTCGGAGAACAAGTTCTATTTATTTGTTCGGATTTTTCTTTTTTCTCTCTCTTTTTCTCATAATATCTTTTTTTTTTTTTTTTTTGTTCTCTTTTTTTTTAAATGAAATTCATTTACGAAAAATTATGATAAAGGAAGGAATCGCCTCAACATTGTAACTGTTAATTGTTACATATAATTATAAAAATATATCATGCTATGAAATTTTACTATGAAATTAAAAATAACGCCAAATTGTTGCCAGATGTTATGGATTCCAAAAAAATGTGATAAACATGAAAATGATGATTAAAAGTTAATGTATTGTCATTTTTTAATGTCACATTTTTTAAAATTAAACTTTTTATGTTTAATTTTAATGTCACATCTTCGTCTCATTTGCAAAATGTTTTTAAAATATTAATTATAATTAACACAAATAAACGCTTTCTTCTTTCTCAGGTTGATAGCAGCTAATAGATAGACTATATAAAAATACTTTATAAACCAGTTGACAATTATATGTAAATTTGGCGTTTGTCCTCTTTTTGTAAGATTTGTTTGTGGAAAAATTCTTTTTTCATAATTTTAAGTTCTGTCACTCTAACTGTTATCTCAACCCAGCTTCAATTTCTCTTTGTTACCAGCAATGCTGGTATCTGCTTTCACTTTGCTCAGAAGGCTTCACGATGGAGGTCTTTATGTCAGGCGAGCAGCAGCAGAGGGAACATTTGAAATGAGGAAGATTTCATATCATTTGGACTGAAAACCACTAGCCAGTATTATTCACAGATGAAGCTAGATTTGCTTTGGAGCGCGATTACAGGAGAAAAGAGGAGATACGCTGTCATCCCTCTAATGTTAGGGGGCGAAAGGGACGTATATCTGGATGCAAAAGGAAAGCTCTTGCTTACAAGAGGAAAAATGAATCTTAGACGATGTAGAAAAGATGTCCTGGACCCCGTGTTCACTTTTACGGAAATGTAATGGGTGATAGATTTCTCCTAAAAGATGATAATAATACACTTCAATACCGAGCAAGACTGGTACATCAATAGGAGAACTGGTACACCATTGTACATAGGTTCAATCCATACCAAACGGTCCAGCACTGGTTGCTCGACCATTTTTAAAAAAATTGATTTTTTTTTACTGTTGTTACCCCTATACATGAGTACTTCAAAACAGGCATTATTTTATTTTTATTTGATTTCGTTTAAAAATAGCGTCCATTTTTGTTTTAGGGTTTCCAGCATTTTTGACCTTTGCATTCAGTTGCGGTAATTTTGATAACTCAGCTAAGAAAAATGATAGAAAGCTGTGGTAAACATCATTATTTTCAGCACATTCTAAACTACATTTTACGTCCTATACCTTTTTACCATATCTCTAACACAAATGGCTGAAATTTTGAACCGAAACTGATATTCGCTTTTGAATAAACATCAAGTTCCGGGTTTTTTTTGAGCAGGAAGGAATAAAATAGCAAAGCTATAAATTTTTTTGAGAAAAGATATACCATCCAAAGGTTTAACAAAAAAATTTTCCAGCTCTGTTACTGGCTTCCTAATTAAGTTAGAGCGCTTTAAAAATGCTCTTTTTTCATTTTTTTTCAAAGTTTGAGCCCCAATATCTCTGGTGGGGGACCTAATAAAAATTTGATATTTACAGTATAAAGAGAACTTTATGAGAGGTATCTGTGAAAAAAATGTTGAGTTTGATATTTGAGTTTGATTTTTTAGTTGGATACCTGTGTTAGATACATAGGTATCTAACTCGTGTTTTTTGGTTTGCATGAAATACGAATTCCTACTGCGGTTAAAATGGGTTTTATACGTCTTATTAAGTCCTTGTCGTAAGTTAATGATACATATTTTAGTGTTTTATCATGCTTACACTTATTTACAGTATCGTTAGCGTCCTTGATAGGTTTAATAACCTGTTTCCCAAATCTTTTATTTCTAATGAACCTACTAAAATATCTGTCGATTACTTGATCAGGGAAACCATTATTCTTGAAAATCATCCTAATTGTGTTATACTCATTTTGCAAGATGCGCTGATTAGAGCATATTTTAAATGCTCTGTCAAAAGCCATAAAGACGGCATTTTCCTTATAGCTCTCTAGCACTGAGCTGTTGTAATTAACAGTGACGTGGGCATCAGCTTTTTTGCGATATACTGATGTATCATATGTATTTTGATTTTTCTGAATTCCCACATCTAGGAAAGGTAAATAACCATCCTGATCAGTTTCCAGAGTGAATTGTATCTTCTGGTTAACACTATTGAAATCATTTAGGACATCATTGACATATTGTTGGTTGATGATAAGAAACGTATTATCAACTTAACGGCATAAGTAATGCACGTTATGATACACTCTGTCGATTGAAGTTACTTGGTATTCAATATAGTCCATAACGCTTTCAGCTAGAATCACCGATGATGGTAAGCCCATAAAAGTACCAGAGGCTTGTAAATAAATGCGCTTATTAAAGGTGAAGTATTGTATATGGAAAAGTAGATCGACCAATTGTAATAAAACCTTGGGGTTCAAACAATAACCTTCTTTGGTAACTGCCGCCTTATTACTAATTTGATATTCTAATGCTTGTCTAATAAGTGTAGGTGTGATAGAAGTATACATGTCCGCGACATCCACGATACCATTCTAGTGTTGGGATTGGGTTGTTGTTTTCTTAAATACTCTAATAAAGGTTCACGATTGCTGATAGAGTACTTAGAACGGTAATTTATACCCTTAACCATCTTTTCAATTGTTTTTGAGATAATCATTATGGCTTTTTTACTACAATTAATGATAGGCCTTACTTTAAAGAAGCCACCTTCTTTGTCCTTATGGGTTTTGGGTAACCCTTTAAGCATCGGAAGGGATGGGTTCCATTCCGTGCATTGCTTATAAACAGCATCAGTAAGAAAACCTAATATATAGGCTTTTTCAAATTTTCTATTAATTTCTTTAATTACCTGATTTTCTGTTTCCCAATCGCCACGAAGCTATTGTGTTCACGTATAAACTTCTCACACATATTATTATAATCATCCTTATTGAGGATGACAAGCCCCCCCCCCCTTTCTCTGCTTCCGTAAAAATAAAGTCTTTTGAGTCATGTTTTAGTCTTATTAGCTCATTATTTATTTTCCATATTTCGTTTATTTTAAAGTGTAGATAAATTTGCAGTGAAGTTTGAAATACCGTCTTTATGTTTTGGTTTTGAAGAAAATACAAAATTGAATGATTAATAGAAATCAACCGAAATTCAGATTCCTATTAGAGCTTAGATTGCAATCTTTGGAAATACGTACTGTAACAATATTATACAAAAATGATATTACAACATTTATTACCATTATAATGATGTTTAATTTCAGTAAAATGGGTTAATTCAAATTAATACGAAATTCATTTAATATCTTCCAATTTGTATGTAAGAAACAGATTACGATGATACAAAAGAAAGAAATAAGACTTAATAAAAGGAGAAGTAGTTCGTGGATCTGCAGAAAAAGTCAGTAGTTATGCTTTGCTTTGTGTTGAGATGAAATAGGTAGCAAGTGATGCCTTTTGATTGGTGATTTTAGAGCTTTGCTTTATTGCAAAAGATTCTCTCTTTCAGTTTTCTAACGATGAACTTTAATATTGTCTTTATTAGTGGTCAATGAAGAGATGAAAGGCTTGTCTCATTAGGGACTTTCTCTGTATATCTATTGTGTGTCTTGTTGGCAAATGGTCGATATCTGTTACATGGCTGTTGATAAGGACAGAACAGAGGAAACCATCACCAATCCTGGATGTCCAAGATAAAGTGGCGGTAATTTGCTTGTCAGCCGCAATTGCCTCTTCACCCGGTTATTGATAAAAGCAAAACAAACACGTGATGGTGTGGCAGCGCCAGATTGGAGGCTTCCAGCGTCCTGATTCCCTGATTTGTGGCTTGTCGTAAAGATGGCCGAGCATAAAGCATTTTTCACCACAAAACCCGTTCATTTCTGCCGGATTAAATAGCCGCGAATTATGACGACATTGTCACCCACTCAAGTTTTTCGATGCTCATCTTAAAAATCATTGAGGAGACTTACACACTCTTAGTTGCTTCTTTCTACATCGCACAGTGAATTCAAAAGGAAGAAGAAAAGAAATATTTATTACAGTTAACTGAATGCTTCTGTTGTAACCCTTTTTTTATGAGATTGAATAAGGTCTGAGGGATCCGATCATATTTTGTTATAATATCATGTTAATCAATGAAGAAAGTTTTAATTAAAAAAAAAATTCTTAAAAATTGAGTTCATCTACATTTAAGAATAAAGTCTTCCTATTTATTTATAAAAAAATGTCAGTAAAATATGTAAATAGTTGAACATTTACCGGTATTATCGACTTTTTTTTTTTTTTTTTTATTTCAGTTATTTTGATTACGGAAGATTAAAATATGTTCTAAAGCTTAATAGAGACAATACTGTAATTAATTTAATAAGTCAATTCATATATAAACAATTTTTTTTATCTGCTAAAAATTTGTTTGCATGGAGATACCCTTGAAGATTGTTTAAGTGTGAAATAATTCCATTCCATGACAACAGATGGCGCTAATATCGATAATATGGACAAATAAATTCCACTTTCGAAGTTTCTGGTGGAAGTAGATTTAAGTTTAATTTCTGGAATTTATGTGTCTCTTTCTCTCGTTAAATATGCATATTTAAAGACCGAAATAGAAAAAGATATTATTTTCAGCCATTTTGAATTCACTGTTGTATGAATTTCAGCTCCTCTCCATAGTTTTTTTTTTTTTTTGGATTTTCGTTGGAAAACTTACATTTTCCCTTCGAATCACACATAACTTTTAATTTCCTCCATCCATTTAAGATACGATTCTTGATCTTTTCTCATTCTTAGGAATTCAGTTTAAGATTCTATTATTTTTCGACGTTCATTTCTTTATACATGTCATGCGAATACTACATCAGCCAACATAGTTTGCTCTCTCCCACACGTATTTTATTTGTGCTTTCATTTTGTAATTCCTAACATATATCTCTTCGTATTTCTTTTTGTATTCACTGTTTAGACGTTTTCATTAATTCAGCACGCAAACTATAGAAATGAACTTTTTATTTTTGCATTGTGAGAAATGTGTTTGGCGAAACGGCGGCTAACTCGAACGAGTGGACCACTTCAAAATAGTAGTTTTGGAATCACTTTCCATATTTCACGTTGGAAAAACATAATATCTACAAAAAGAAATTAATAAAAATGTTTTAACATTGTCTTACTTTGTAAGTCTTATATCGGGGTTTTTTTTTTTTTAAATCCTGTATCGTGATAAGAGAATTTCTTTCTGTGTACAAAAAACATTCTGTAATAAATGTGCTTCTGAGAAATCTAAATTCAAGAAACATTAAAATAAATCCAATTTTACAGTTCATGAAGCCTCAAAATATAATTATTGTAATTACATGAAACCCAATAATAAATTCTAAATTTACTACAACAGTTTTTCAATCAGAATAAATAGCCTGGGAAACTTTACATTAAACTGAAAAAATTCCTCCTTAGTTTACCAAAAAATAAAAGATATAACGTAAAATTTATTTTGTTATCTACATTTGCATACTTAACATTATTTCTTTAGTTAAAAATGAAGACTACATGCAGCGTAAAAAATAGTACCAGGGCGCATCTTTCGCGAAAGGGTTTTTATTATTATTATTATTATTATTATTACAGCATTGTACTGCATTATTATTATTATCACGTATGAGCATTTATAATGTTATTATTATTATTATTATTATTACCCTACATGCCCTGTTCATCAGGGATGAAACCCAAGTTACATACAAATCCGACTTACGAACGTTCTCAGGAACGTATCTCGTTCGTAACCCGGAACTGCCTGTATTGTTTTGGTCAAAATGTGAAATTTAAACTGTCTGAGGATGATCTAATAAAGAAAATAAATCCTAAAGAATTTATTTTTGATTTTAGTTATTTAATTATTCACAATCAGCACAATATTAATTATTTTATTAAGAGAATTTGAGAATGTAAAATAGCTTAAACTTTTTCAAGAAGCCACCCTTTTTTGCTAATACTAAAAGTTTAATTTTATTTATTTATTTACTAGCAAACCTGTCAAGTAAAATTTTTAGTGATCACGTGACCTTGGATTCTGAGGTCATTTTCACAGTCATATGACCTTTGATCGCGACCGAACTATTTGTAAAATGTTCATCTCAATTGTCTTCATAATTTGGTCATCTAAAATGAACAGTTTAGAAGTTGACCTTACGTGACGTAATTTCGGTTGACAAACGTCGAAGAAAAATAAAATACAGTCCTCCTCAATATTTGACACGATGTTCCTTGACCCGCCATGTTGTCTTAGCTGTGGAAACCCAAGAATAGAAATATATATATAATAATAATAATACCCCAGTACTGTAATAATAAGTTACAGAAACTATTGCATTGTCATAAGAGTAAACAGAGACTCACAAAATAAGCCGAATGTGATGCTGTGCGTAAGCGACCGTATAAACAATGAGAATAGCCACTAGCATAAAGACACTGCGCCAACGAACCGTTTACGCCTTGTGGGTTTGTTTACATGTACGGAAGAAACTAGTTCCCGAATCCTTAATGTAATTATTTAATTATAAATTATCCTTAAGGGGAGCCTTGGGAGCCCGTTCGTCAGTATGGACGTTCGTAACCCGGGGACCGCCTGTATTTAAAATCAATGTTGTAAAAGCCTTATTACTATTATTTTTTTCATTTTAGCATAATCAAAAATAACTCTGCTTCAGTGTATAGTAAATATATATTTTTCATGTAATTTGTTTAACGATACATTTTAAAATGGATTCGCTTATAAATTACTTTCATTCATTCATTTATAAATGTTTATTCATCCATCCCATTTATTTATTTATTTATTTCTAAAATAAAGATCCTTGGGGACTTCGAGCAACAATTGCTAGCTAAACAAACAAAAAAAAAAAACTTAAAATGATAATACTTATAAAAAACAAAACTAGTTTCTCAGATGTTTTACAAATTTCATCAGATGAACATCACTTCCAGTGTTAACAATACGGCATTTAAGCCATAATCCCATGAGCTTCTATACACACTTCCCACAATTCGCAGCTTCACCTCATAGAGGACTCAGCTTTTTAATGAAAAGGTCGATTGATTTCTGGTTTGTTTACATAATAACTGGTAAAATATACTGATTAAACACTTTCCTTTTTAAGGAGATTGCCATTATTCGTTTGTGAAATATGCTCCATGAAAATTTGGTTCTACGATTAATTTCCATGCCGTTCAAGATACAACAGCTGCTTTTTCCTCCATTATCGCATTATCAATTAGTATTTTTTGCTGATAAATTCATTTAAAGCAATATTTGTTTTCTTTAAGTTTATCTGTAACCATTTTTTATGGTAATTTCTTGTATTATAGCAATCTATCTTTGGCATCTTTAGACTCTAATATTACCATAACTACCCCACTGTAGAAGTTTCATAGCTGTACTAGAATTTATCGCACGCAGTCAGAAAATAATCTTTAACTAAAATTTATATCAGTAAATAATATCACATTTGCTAAGAATTAATATTATTAATTTGATATAAAAATAATATTTATAACATCATCATATACTTTATTTATAGTAAGATCATTTTTGCAAATGACAGGAAGTCGTGCGAAGTGAAGCTTTAGCAATTCAGTTACTTCTGTGATAGTATTCATCCATCCTTCTGAAGTCATGAACAGTCAATCAGAACCAAATTGAATTGAGTGTTTATTGCAAAATTTGTCTTTTGCTTCTATCGTTGAATCGGCCGTTGTTTCAACCGAGAAGGATGGCCGATTCAGAAATACGACAGTTTGGATCGATTTTTGTATTCGGTTTAATGCACAATCTTAATTTCAAATTGAAATTCCTTCAGCTATTAAAAGTTATTCAGGTAACAAATAATCGACTCTGATCTGTTAGCATAGAATTACACAATGAAAAGAAAATTCTAATTAACAATCCTCTGAGGATTGTCATAATATAGATTATGATAGAGTTTCTTTGTTTGATCAACTCTCGTAAAATATTTAAAACCTTGTTCTTCAGATATAAATTGCCTTACATTTCTATTTAATTTTTCATTAATAATAAAAATAAGCTGTAATTGAGCTATCGAAAATTTAAAAAAAAAAAAAGGTTTAATATTTAATTCTTTGAGTATGAAACTTTGAAAATCTTATATCAAATAAATATTAATTTAGATGTTAAGTTTATCTTGTGTCTTTTAAAATCAAGTCGTGATTTTATAAATTTAGTAAGGAAAAATATTAAAATATAATGTAAGATAATAATGAATGTAAGTGCTTCATGAAACATTCATCGGCGCAAGGATACAGGCTCGCATCATTCTTGTGATCCTGTCATTCAACATTTTTGTGACTTGTCTCAAACTGAAAACTATCTACCAGTCGGGTCCTATAAAGCCTTACAAAGAATCTTCTCTTTTTATCATAAAAACCTTTTGCAGCCAAATACATGATGATTCATAAAGTACTGGAAATAAACCAAACGGGCTCGCTACACTTTGTTTTTATTTATCCCCCCCCCCTCCAGGGGCCCCCCTGTGTTTGAAATTTTTCTATTGGACTAACAGCAACGGGCTCCCTACAATTTTTTTTTTTTTTTCCCCCCCCCCCCCCCCGGCCTCCTTGTGTTTGAAATAAACCCAATGGAGTCAATACTCCATTTAACTTAGCATATTCTAATCTCGCTTCCCTTTCCTTGCTCTTCCCGATTGGGAAGGGTGCTAACTAGACCATTTTTTTCATAGGGGCAGAAAAAAGGCTAAAATGGGGACCCCATCATTCGACTCAGAATCGCACATTCGATTCGGAAATCCATGCCCTATTTTACTTTTTTTTACACCGAATTTGACAGAAAAATATTTCGATGTTCGTTCTTTGTAGCCCAATTTTTCCAGTACTTTTGAATCACCCTGTATAACCACTTAGCATTGATAGTATCAGAAAATTTATATTCAGATGAAGAACATTCACTGTTCGAAGCTGTCACTGGAGTTCCAAACATATACTTCCTTGTTCCACTATATTTACTGTACCAGAATACATAAAATTCACGATGATAGATTTACTAATCCAGATTAGATTTAATCAGATTTTAAAATAACCTTAAATATTTCGCACCTATTTCTTCTGTACATGGTTGCAATCACTTGTATTTGCCCTTTTGTATGTATGTTTAAATTCTTTGCATCTTTTTGTCAAATTCGTGTTTAGACAGTCTAACACAAATATTGTGTTGATGTTATTGCATTTTTTATATGATAATTGTGTGGCATTCTGCGTATTTCGTTTTTATTTTGTTTTTGAAATTGCAAAACTACATTGATTTGATCAGCCATCTGTTGATGATTTGGGTGTTTATGGAAAATTGAAGTAATAAGTTTATACATTGGTTGATACATTGTGTACAATCCCTCAAAGCCTAGTTTCCTAAAATAAAGATCAAAACTTTAGTATGTTTGTGTTTCTTCTAATATGGCGAATGGATCTTTTTGAAACTTGGCATGCAAATTTACGGACATGAGACCCTGTCGAGAAATTTGCTCAAGAAGATGACAAAAATTCCTCCCCCCCTCACCAAAGAAAAATAAAACATCAGAGGCGAAACAATGCATATTAATTTAGTCATATGTGAATGTGCTGAGATACGATTAAAATTTATTGGATATAAGTAACCTTAAGTATTTGCGGATTTAATTAACTTTCGCAATGAGGAAGATACTGTTTGTATTTGACAGGAATTGTAATACGAGAGTGAGTCAAAAAGCAACCTTAATATGGCCATAAAAATTTAAAATCTCATAGTAGATTATTCTAATACAGATATGTTATGTCTTGCCATTTGAGAAACCTGGGGACGCATATACGTTGATCTACGCGCCGACTGTGACGTCAGCAAATCAAAGCCAAGATGGCCGCGCAGTTAGGAGATGCTCCAAAGAGGAACAGCGTAGTTATCTGGTTTTTGGGCAGTAAGGGTGAAAAACTGGCAAACATTCATCACAGGATGCAAAGACAGTACGGGGATAGTTGTTTATCGCTTCAGCAAGTTTATCAACGGCACAGGAACAGGGCCAGATTTCCGCCTAGTCCAAGAAGGTCTGGGCCTAGGGGCTCCAGCCAGCCGAGGGGCCCCGCCGTATTTTTTTTTTGGTTTTTAAATTGAAGATTCCGGTTTTTTTTTTTGGTTTTTTTTTGGTTGTAGATTTTTGGGATGGGGGGGGCGCAACCATTAAGTGCCTAGGGGCCCTGGGTGTTTAAGTCCGGCCCTGCACAGGAAGCTTAAAAGTAGGGTGTCAAGTACTACTGATGCAGCTCGCCCCGACCGGCGTCACACTGCGATTGCGGCTGACATTATCGCTGGAGTGGAACGATTGATATGGGAAAACCGGCCGATAACAATTAACGAGATGCATGAAATAGGGTTCATTAGTCATGGCTTGGCATACCACATCTTTCACGATATACTAAAGTACAGCAAAGTCCCCTCTAGTTGGGTATCAAGACAACTTGCCCCCAAAATCAAAGAACTTCCTGTGGATGCTTGTGAAACGCTATTGCGACGTTATGAAGTTGATGGGGATGACTTTTTACGATGTATCGTCATTGGTGACGAATGCTGGGTCCAATATTACTAGCCAGAGACTAAGCGAGCAAGCAAGGAATGGCGACATTCATCATCGCCGAAACCAAAAACATTCTGCACAACTCCGTCGGTTGTCAAAGTGATGCCCACGCTCTTCAGGGACAGTAAAGATCCAATCCTGGAAAATTACATGACCAAGGGATTTACTGTGAACAGTGAATCGTATTGTGATCTGCTTCAGAGCCATTTGAAACCCACAATAAATCAAAATATCATGGTTTGCTCTGTTCTGGTGTCCTGTTGCAGCAGGATAAGCTGAGCGGCATACCGCTCGTGCGATAGTAGAAAAAATAATAGATCTGCATTTCGAGTGTCTTCCACATCCTCCATATTCACCAGACCTTGCACCGAGTAATTACCTAGTGTTTGGACCCCTCAAGGAGGCACTAGCACGAAGTTTCTCACGGATGAGATGAAAGAGGCGGTGCAAACTCGGCTTCACAGTCAACCAAAAGATTTTTTTTCTCTCGAAATCCAGATTCTGCTAAAGTTTGGTGCATCTGAATAGAACGTAATGGGGACTATATTAAAGTTTTTTATTTGTATGTGTGTATGTTTTGCAATAAAAAATAATTAAGGTTACTTTTTGACTCGCCCTCGTACAACACATGTAAAACTTCCATTGAATGTGTTCTCACGCCTTAAAAAAAATCCAAAAAAACAAAACAAAACAAAACACAGCATTTTAAGGAAAGTAGGATTTAAGTTCCTTTTCTATTTTTTATTTCAAAGATCCAGGTGTAAGAAATGAATAAATTTGAAGATATAATCGAGAAAAGGTAGTTTTTTTATTCAAGATTTCAGTTGTTTCATAAAACAGTGGTAGCTTGATTTATTAATTAAATTTCTAAACAGTTATTTTTTTTTTTCTTTTAAACATTATTATTTGTCATACTTCCCCAACATCTCGTAAATTAAAATTAGGCAATCACCAGTGGCTTAGAAATGCTGCTAAAGTAAAAAACAAATGAACAGTGGGTTGCATAGTAGCATACTGTCTGCTTACATTTAGCAGCCTAAGAACCAAAGAGTTGAATATTTTTTTATTGATGATTTATTATTTTAAAAATCACTTTCTATAGGATAAAATTTTCCTGATTGCTCTTGGAAGTCTTTGGTACTTAGTAATCTTGCCTGATGAGAACTTGAAACAGTTATCACGAGTCTCTTCACAAGTTTGTTATTATTACAAACTTTGCGTGACAGTTTGGAAAGTGTTGTTTTTCCTTTCTTTCTGAACCTCCGAACTCATCTTACTCTTCGGCTGTTGATATCTGGATCCCTATTTTTTTCTGCTCTCCAAAGAGCTTTATCGTTTTACTATTTCTTTAGTTAATATTGTTATTTAGTCCTTTGAACTCTTTACGCTCAGCAGCTTTGTTTTGTTTTGTTTTGTTTTTTATGAGGAACTTAAAATGTACCGGTATTAAATCAATCACAAAACTTAATTAAGAAACTCAGGAAATTTGAATCCTTTACAAAAATTGAGTAACAACTTTCAGGATTGTTATTATTACTATTATTTGATTCCTGTGTCAAAAATCTATTAGATTCTGTATAAGTTTGACTATTTACATTGAAATTGTTCAGTCACATAGGAATAGAAATTCCAACCTTACAAATAGAATTCAGAATACGAGTTAAAATATGAGGATTTGAATAGAGCTGCTAACTAACGTATTTTGTTTTTTTTTAAGGTTGTTTCCGACCGTAAGCGAAAAGCCTTTACCTACTAATAATGAATGCGGTGTTTCACTTTCCTAGATAGTCATTGCTCTAATCATGATAACATTGTTTTTCCAATGTATATTACCGTGAGCAGCCATTGTTAGACCGAGTGGGCTCTTCTAATTGCACGTCGGTCATTATGGGTTGAAGTGGTTCATCTTATTCATAGCAGATCGATTCGCCATTGAAAAGCAGTCTTTTTCAAAAGAGCCCCACTTGTGGAACCCAAGTGGACACAAGCCCAGCCAATTACGCGCATCTCAAGTGGCTCTGGTGGAATTGCAATAGATATAATACGTTGCCAACATTAGGAAGTTATTATTAGTACTGAAAATGAAAGTATCGGACATATTTATTAGCAGGAACGAAAGCAAGATAGGCGTGGTTTTATAGATAACGATATTTTTTCCCTATTTTATACTAGTTCAAGAAAACTGATCCTCCTCTATTTCCAACCAATTTATTGATATATCTATTTTTTTTCCAACCGTTTCAAATTTTCTCTAATGAAAATGAGATATGAATGAATCGTTTCTTTAGCTAAGAAACCAGAAAAGTCCTGAAAGAATTTAAACCTACTTGCCTTAAAACTTTAGTGTTTTGTACTTTGTTTTTGAAATAGCAAAAGTAATACAAAGAAAATCCTCCTTATTTGTATATTATAATACTCGCCGAATGCAAATTCCTACCTTCAGATTTTTCTAATTGTTAAAAAGTAATTAAATCTGCAAATACATTAAGTCAGCTAAATCTAATTAGCTGTAATCAAATCGGAACCTAAGAATATATAAAATGGATTACAAAATGGAGTATTATCTATTGTTGGACATCAGTAGAAATTCTTGCTTACTTTCATTAAGAGTTAATTGTTTGTGGGATTTTTGCCATCTTCACTCACAAATTTATGAAAACATTTCAAATACCAGAAGATCGTCTTTTATTCGTAATCATGCGTACCAACCTTCATGAAGATTCATTCGCTACTTCAGAAATTAATGAAGGAGAATACACACACACACGACGACATTGATTTAATGACCTTAAGTTTTCGTAGGAAATTAAGCTAAAGATAAGGGAAAAAACAAGTTACCTATCGTGTAACTGCGGTGCCATGTAATTTTTTCGAATTCTTTTCTTACAAGTATTTTGTTGGCAATCATAATCTGAACTTGCTGGAAGCAGTACTCCTCGTTTATTTATCGGTCAGAAAGCAGTTTATTTGCTATGGACCTTACAATTTTTAATTTGAGCTTTAACATTGACTTGCTAATTAGTTGTATTATTTTTACATCCATTGGTTGGTTATATCCGTTGGTTTAGTAAGCAGAAATATCATAACGATTCGTGAGGCCACGTGAGAGGCACAATTGCGAGGGGTATTTCTTTAGCTGTTATCAACATCATCGTCAAAAATAGTAGTCAGGTCATTAATTAAGTGAAAACGTACACAAAGAGAAACAGAAAAACAAACAGAAACCAAAAGATAATATCAATTATTCAGTAATTTTGTCAAAAGGCTGTATTGCGATTTCTCAATGATTTAAATAGTGTTTAAATATATGAACACATATGTGCTTAAAAAGTAAGATTTTAAACGGTGAACGTTACCAGCAGCGACATAGAAAGCAATTCAGAGATTACAGACTATACAAAGAAACTATAGAACAAAGTAGGCCTACATGATAGCAATTCCAAGACGAGACTGAAAACTAAATATTGGATGTACGAAAACACCAGATTGGGTGACATTACAATAGGTACTTAATGGAATTGGGTAGGATATTTAGGGAGGTGAATCATACAAAAAAAAAGAGATTAAATCTTCGTCATTTACTCTGATCTTTTGAATCCAGTTAATTGTATCACATTAAAGATCACAAAAATATTAAGAAATGTAAATTGGTGAATATCCATTCTTTTATAATATCACT
Source organism: Thereuonema tuberculata (assembly GCA_023159025.1). Classification (NCBI taxonomy): domain Eukaryota; kingdom Metazoa; phylum Arthropoda; class Chilopoda; order Scutigeromorpha; family Scutigeridae; genus Thereuonema; species Thereuonema tuberculata. The sequence continues at coordinate 257,416,872 of JAFIDM010009631.1, read as the reverse complement.
AGAAATCCTTTAATTCTGCTCTACTGCTTTTCTATGGGAAAGTATTGTCACCTTCAAGTGCTCATTTTGCGAAGAGGGCCCATCATAAAAAAGAAAAACAATTCAAATACGTATAATCTTTAGCTTTTCATCTCTTGTCCTTAAATATGCATACCATGTTTAAAGATGATTCATAAACCTGTTGAAAAGTAATTAGGAATGGCCACATTGGTCCCCGAACTTTTAAACAATGTGTCCTACATGTAGTGAAATTAATAGAAATCAGCTTAAATTTGATAGCGTAAATACACCAGTATAATCTACTAGTGTCTACTAGTAAAGTTTCAGTCCTTTACTTCGTATTTCCCAACTTCAGTAAGAATATATTTCAATACTTCAGAGCAAATATTGTATCTACTGCATTGCGTAACTATCCTTTTCATGGTCGTCCAAAAATTTAGTTTAATGTATTCCTTACTTTTGAATGCTGAGTTTTCGTAGCTTTGAATTAATTGTCGTGCTTCTATTTTGTAGTACAATCAAATTTCACCGTTACTTTATCGTTCAATAAATAAGAAAGAACTTAAAACCTGTTTTCTTAAATTGTTGTACCTTATTTTTTTTTCCTTTATTTAATCGTTAAAATAAAGGAAGAGTTACATAAATGAAAAGTCTCGTTTATTTTTAAATTATAGGCTAAATCTATCGAATACAAACAGTAGGAAAATTTCTGAAAAGTAATTAGATTCCGCATTGCTTAAGTTGTTTAAATCCGATTTACGTTAATCATTTCAAAGCAATCGCAGATTAATGATTACTGTACGTCGTTTACGATCTCAATCGAAATAGTTTGTTTCGATTTTAATTTATTCTTTTCTACGGACATTTTTGTCTGTATCATGCACTGATGATCTCTCGGCAAATCCCTCTTTGTTTTTAATATGTCATTTTTAAAAAATGAAGCTTGGATTATTTTAAACTAATTTTCTTTAGAAAAAAATGATCTCCGAAAAACGATAAAAAAATACCTTTAAACTTAAGCAAAATCCTCAACTTTGTGTTGACTTTAATTTGGGGATTCAAGACAGCGGCAGTGGAATGGTGTAAGGTTCAGTAAATATTGCAGCAGATCCCACGAACAAATTAAAATCTTTTCCGACGCCATCTATAAAACACGTGCTTAGTTGCAGACGCGTAAAACAAAGTCTTACATTTTCTTCCCTTATCTTATGAAATATTTCTTAAAGGTTACTTCCGGAATTATGTCTTTATTCAAATGTAATCCGCTGCATCTCGAAATAATTCAGGACTAACAAGAACATCCAACTTAGGCTTTACTCTTTTACTTTTTTAATACAAAGTGTATTAATAATATTCCTTGGATCCTACTCCACAAACAGAACCAAAAAAAAATTTTTTTTTTCCCTCTAACAATATGGATTGCTTCGCTGATCAATTCTTTAGTCTTTTCTCGCTATGCTCGCGCACTCAGTCAATATTGCACATTTGTTACTTTGGTTGGTTAGGAAATGTATGATTATAATAAGAATAATTTGGAAAATTAAAACAACACATCAAGAACTTAGAATTTTTTTGAAACACATAACTACTTCACCAAATGTTATACAGTAAATGAAGATTCGGTTACGTTGAAATACAGCATCAAAGCACGTAGAAAAACGTCACTCACATTCTTCCATGGACAACATTTTCCATGAAAGATGTAGACAAAATAGTGAAGCCGGCTTACCACTCTGCTGCACCTTTTGGTCCACGGCTTCGTTTTCGTTATTCAGAGCAGCCTTTGGAGTTTCCCTCAGGCGCCACCCGAGGGCGCGCCGGGTAAGAGTCTGATCTCCCTCCTTTTTAAATATCTTGAGAAGGATACTGAGTTGGATTCCCATTTGCTTTCCTCAGAAAGTCATTATGAAATGGCTTCAGACCTGAGGGGAAAGATGAAGAAGCAGACAAACAGAGGAAGGAAAATAAACATCCATGCCGACCCCCTGATTCGAACCGAGGTTCCGACACAACGCCATTCCGGAATGGCTACAAAAATATACAATTCAAAACTTTTGAGGGAAATAACGAAAAGCCATCTATCAGAAAAGGGGAAAACATCATTTAATAGAGAATATGTTGTTCTTAAAAGTTAGACAAACCTCCCATTTCATGCAATTCGTGGATCAAGACCCACTCACAAAGTCCTAACCTTCTAGTCCCTAAAACAAATTCCGAGCAATCATAGCCTTCAGGCTCTCTTCTTTGTACCATTGAGCTGACAGAGACTTAGTCTTTATTAAAAGACATGAAGATCACGGGGATCATTTAACATTACGCCTTCTCACACTATCAGACTATTACCACTATCGTATTGATACGTTTTCCTAATGTTAGAAGGGTGGTATCGTGTTCCAGGTTCTCTCCAGATCACGACACTTTGGGAATCAGTCTGTGGAATAAATATTGTCTCATCGGAAAAGAAAACTTTTGAGACTGATTTTGCTTCCAGTCATGTGACTCCATTCTAGACGTTTTCTTCTTGAGTTGTTGATTTTTTTCAGGGATTCAGGCCGATGCTAGACCTTCGTCTCCCTCCTTCAAGCAACAAATCTCCGCCCATCCTCCTCCATTACTGTTATTAGGAATGATCTTTCTCTTCATAGAACTCCGTCTAAAACATTAAATAAACAAATAAACTCTGGACTATTATATACCGTGGCCCCAGAATAAGTTACTCTTCTGTGCGTTCATACACTACAATGAACAATGGAACGGAAAAGTGGCCACAAAGGTATTTGCATAAGACGCAATGAAAGCTTTTTTTTTTTTTTCCCTTCTCTCTTCCTTTTTGATTACTTATATAAACCTTAGTTAATTTACTAAATTATACTTTTAAATTCGCTATACTTTTTGAAATAAAAAAATAAATAAAACATAGTATGTCCGTTTAATTTTATATGTAATTATAAATTTTCAGCTTCCAGGAATGTGAATTACGGAGTTTCTAACAACAACTTTCGATCACAAGTATGTGAATAATGCAGCGTTATATTAATTTCATAATTAATTCAGAAAATTGTGGTTTAGAGAGAAAACTTTCAGATTCTCATTCTCCATATGTATTCTGCTTTTTCGTAACATTAATATAATAGTTGGCGTGCCAACTTCCTACCATCTGCATGTTAAAACGTAAAAGCAATTGTTAAGATTAACATTGGATAATCTAAGTCTACCAGGAAAATTTTTGTTTTCTAGATAAACTTAACAGAAGCTCCCCCTCCCTCCCAACTACTCTACTATTTAACATCATTTTAACTAAGGTTAGTTTCTGGCCCTCTCATCCTCACCTAAGGATCGGATTTGTATCAGAATCAAAAACACGTTTTCTTTGAGCAACATCCATCTATCGGTCAAGTTTAAGCTGTTCATGATAAATAGATTATTTAGCATGATTATTAGTTGACTATTAACTTTAATTAAATTACAGGGATATCTACATCCTTAATCTGTATTACTAAAATCTTTTATTTCTCTGTCTGTATGGCGCAATTTCCTGAGCGAATGGAAAATAGAAATAATTTTTACAATGAAACGTCCGCGACAGGAATCGAACCTACAACCTTCTGATCAAAAGTCAAACGTCTTATCCATTAGGCCAAGGTGACTACTACTCACTTTATATTGTTTTTTGACTTATGTGTCCTTCCCCTAATCAATAATGAATGAATTCAACCTTTTTTTTTTTTGAATCTCAAGATTTTTTATTTATTTCCGATCAATCTGTTTATTTTTAATTCGAAAATGACAATTAGAACTATAATTGCAGAAATGTTGGAATATTTTAAATATAATATTCTTACTTAACCAAATTCTATGTGATATTGAAAAACAAGCCCATGTAAACGGGAGATGTTTGAATAAAAAAAAGAGTCAACAAAGAAAGAAGCACTATTTATATTAGATAGAATACTGAAAAATCACTATTTTTTTCAGTACCAGTCAAAAACCATCACTATTTCTAACTCAAAAACCACTGAAAAGTATCAATAGGACTAAAAAAAAGTCAAGAAAAAAAGTTGCACTATTTCTATTAGGTAGAATAATCTACTGAAAAATCACTATTTATAACTTAAAAACCAAAACTATTTGTAACTCAAAAACCACTGAAAAGTATATCTATATTACTAAAATCTTTTATTTCTCTGTCTGTCTGGTGCAATTGTTGTAATTTGTGAAAATATAAATAATTTCTACAAGTTTCGTACGGGAATCGAACATGCAACCTTCTGCTCCGAAGTTAGACGTCTTAGCCATTAGACCACGAGGACTACATTCTAATCTCTACAAAAAAATAAAAATATATCATAGGTATATGATTCACACGCTGGTTCTAAAAGCAGTCGTGGATTGAGAGAATATAGACATTAAAACTTAAATTAAAAAAAAAAAAAAAAACTTTAAAAAAATTTTAGTTTTAGTTTACTTAATGTAATTTGTGTGTGTGTGTGTTTTTTTTATTTTTTTTTTATAAATAAAAAGTTGTTTTCCGTTACATATGCGAGGTGCGAAGCGACGGGTAGCCGACTAGTTATTATAAAAGATGTAAATGTTGAAATTTGCTTTTAATAATAATCGTTTTGCAATAAACAGAAAAGTCCTCTTATCTGCTAATCATCTAATTACCAATTTACTATTCACTTTACTTAATTCCTCATATTTTCTTGTTCCCTTTTCTCCTGTTTGTTGTTTTTTCCTATTCTGTGATCCGTAGATCTTCTATCGAGAGGAATTCTGATGGAAGAATTCGCGAATCAAATCCACCCTGCGACTTCTTCACAGAGACGAAGTACAGTCAGTTATCGCCTTCTCTTAGCGCTCTCAGAAAAATTCCACTTCGTATTGAAGAAAGAAAATACAAAGCTTTAAAATATCAAAAATATTATAAGAAAAAAAATAGTTTATAAAAAACTCCCATTAGCATAGTAATTACTGCAGGTGGATGCCCAATGTTAAGACATGGAGATATCCTCTTCCGTAGTCGTTCGCAATGATTAGAGAGTTTTTGCCATAACGTGATTTATATATTGAAAACGCAAATGTCACGTGAACGAATACGGTAACCACAATAGCCGGCTCTTGTCATGAAGAGAGTTTTTGCCATTACGTGTCAGTGGACACGGTAAGCTAATAAACAAGATGGAAGACATACTTCAGATCGCTGCATTTGGAGGCATTGACGATGATTTGTTTGAGGATCTAGTGTTACACAAAATATTCTGAGAGAAAGAAACATTTAAGTTCGAGAAGAGGAAAATCCAAGGTTGAGTTTAAATGAAATGAATGATGAGGATTGTCGATTGTATTTCGAAAAAAATGACATACAGCGAATATATATACAGTGAATCTCATTCCACAAACTCTTATCGTCATATGGATTTGTCCCAATTACTTCGCGCAATAGTATCAAGTCGTCATTCACGGTAAATCTAATTCTCTAAGATTAATCGGAACTCATGTTTCCTACTGTAAAGCAATACGCTATTCGAGGAAAGTTAACGTGTCACGTTCACGGTATTTCCTCTACGGGACAGTGACGCATGCGCAGAATACCAGTCATACTTTAGCGTTACCGTATAGAATAGCGAGATGGGCAAAAACTCTCCATTGTTGTATAGAATCTATGGCAAAGATGATAAATTTTATTTTCAGCTTTAAACTAATTTATGAATTTTCACAACAAATAAATTATAAACTTTTATTTTGTTATTTCTTCTCAAATAATTTATCAAAAATAACTGATCTACTTTTAGTTGTGATAATGCTTTGGAACGCCGTTTAGCCATTAAAAAAAATGAACATCATATTTTAATAACACATTAGAAATAAAATATTTTAAAAATTTACTTTTAAAGATTAAAATTTTCTTGTAAACCTACTGAAACCTATCTAAGGAACAGAAAGTTCAAGCTATGAACAATAAATTAAAATTACCATGTACTTTTAAAGCAAATGAATTCGTTTTTCTTTAGTCTTTTTTAATTTTTTTATTTCAAAAAGGTATCAACTAAAAGTTGTTTTTTTTTTTTTAAAAAAAAAGAAAGAAATCGTTAAAATAAGTAGCATGTCTGTGTAAAAAAAAAAACTATTTTATTTATTTATTGAATTAAAGGTGAAACTGGGTAGAAGTTGCTTTTGTTACGGTAGGTTTCTATGGGCAGACATTACAGGCGACTCCAGAAGTCGCTGAAGGCCTCAATTGATGCAGGAAGTGCATTCCCCCTATATTCATCATATCCCATCCACCTATAAGTATAGTGTAATTTTGTTATAAGTAAAATTTTACAATTTTTTTAACCTATTTTAATATAAATATATTTATCATTAAAAGCTGCCTATAGAAGCAACGATCATATTAAAAAAAATAGGTACAATGTTATAATTTGTTGTAATTTATTTAGGTTACTTTGAAAAGCTGATTTTTAATACGAATCAACTTAATGTGAATTAAAAATTGACATTTTGAAACGAAATATAGTAATTTTTTAATTTATTTTGGTTAAATGTCAAGTGTTTACTATGGTGACATCTCATGACGGCCGTTCTTTTTCACGATTTATTCTTTAACTTTTTTCATTTCTGTTATTACTTTTGATGAAATTTATTTATTGTTTCATCTACTTCTGTTTTTAGATTCCGCTTGAAAAGATTTCTTTGTTACATAGCGAAGAGGTTGTGACTCAGGAAAATACTCGTAAGCAGATCTTTCGAGATGTTTTGTCCACCCATTTCGGTTTTGATTGTACTTCCAGTCCTCTCCCGCAACTTACACCAGGATATCTATTTGGAAACGCAGAGGTATGTCGATATATTGATTGCTTCAACTGAAAATTACTTTATTTAATAAAGTTTGATGTGTTATTTTATTTAGCAATTTTATTTAATTTGTAGTTAATGTAATTATTGAATTTTAAATCAAAACGTATATACAGGGCGATTCAGGATGAGACGTCAAAACTTCAAATTAAAAAGCCCATATCAACATAAGTCCAAATCATTAGAGGAGGGCAATTTAAATTAAATTTGAGGAAGGGGATTTACATGGACAAAGGAATAAGAATCATATTTTATATAAATCTGGAAGTTTAATGGTCTGTCATTCTGAATGCATTAGGAAATTACACATTCCTTATACGTTTTCCTTATACATATTATATACATATTCACTATGTACATATAATCCTTATTTCTTCATGAAAATATTTTAAAGCTCTCTAGCCATTCGTTCTTTAGATTAATATTTTTTGAATAATTCATTATAATGGCTTTTTCTTTGAATGCCTCGACAGACGAAAATGATTCCCACTTCTTCTATATTCCTGGCGAATTGCAGAGTATACTCTGTTGGAGTCACTGCCTTTCATAGGGTCATGGACATTTGGAAAGATAAAAGAATAATTCAAGGGATGCTGAAGAAGACCTTTCTTGATAATTCCCCAGCCATCGGACTGGTACAGTTTAAAAAAAAAAAACCTATGCTTACACAGGATTTAAATACAAGCCCTTGGACATCACAATCGAATGAATTAATCACTCGGCCGTCTCAGAGCAGCTAAGATGGAGAATAGTTTTGCTAATCTTGATTATTTTGCTGAGCTCATAAACATAATTTCTTCTGTTGTTCGGGATAACCTGGTAAACATGAAAAGTTTGCATTATATGATCTTAATGAATTGTTCATCTGTGTAGTTCATTTAATTCCAGTGCGAATCTGTAGTTCTGTTGTAAATTTGCATGTATATCATGAAATCCCCAAAAATTTGCATGTTACTATTGAATTTTATTATTTTTGTTGCATTTCAATAATAAAAGAAGATATTTCAACCAGTTGACAATCAACAGACTCATCACTGTAGCTGGGCCACTCGGAGGTCGTCTAAAGATCTGTTTCTAGGCAATTCGAAGAAGTTGAAGTTATTGGATTACAAGTTAGGAAGGTGTGTTTAATGCACATTAAATGCATCTTCAATAATTCTTGTAATTAGACAAATCGATTGGACCGTCTGAAGTCATGCTGGATTTTGTCAATAACTTTTTTTGTGTGTGAAAAAAATTGTTTTATCACGAGGTTTTATTGCAAAAAAATCTATTAACAGCATTTATTAAAATCAGCTGCCAAAATTTAACAATTTAACATGGCAAAACAGCACTTGAATCATAATAGAGGCAACTACCTTTAATGATAAGCTTTCAATTTCAGATAAAAGCTTAGGTTCAATTGATAGGTTGAACTTTGGATCCTGTATTCTGTTCTTTGTTGGCCAATATCACAATTTTTAAACAAGTTGGTTCACTTTGCTTGAAAACTTGAAGTGAATTAATTCAAAATTGGTACATTTTGGATAACAATACTCTTCAGATGGATGAATTAACTACGTAGAAGACTGAAATTATATTAAATTAGCAACTATCTTCTTCAAATTCATCACTATCACCGCCTTTGTTCTTCGCATTTCCAGACTCATGTTGTGGAACATGCTGAAGTGTAAATAAATTGTCATTCTTCTTGGTGCAAGATTTGTTACCCATCGTGGATAGCTGCATTAAAACTACATTAACATGATTACAAGAAAGGATGTCAATGAATTCTTTTACTGAGATTTACTTTGTAGAATTTGGGGCTACGTGTATCGTTAAACTTTAATAGACCTCCGGTCGCAGTGCTTGGCTTCTCTTCCACTCACATTCACTACATAACATAACATAACATCGTTAAACATTAGAATTCTTGGTTTGGATTTCTCAACAAGTTTGAAGCGCATGTTCAACCGCTGAATTTCATTCACTTAAAACGGGTCTCAAAACGGGCATATTTCTGTTCGTTAACAACGACTGAATCGGTTAGGTTGAGAAAAAATTCTCAAACGGTTGCTTTCGCTGCGACATTGCCAAATAACACCATAGTATTTTTCTCTGATATACAAATTGATGGAATACTTGAGTTGTTTTTCAATATTACTCCCCAAAATTACTGTCGTAAGGAAGGAAGGAATGTCCTGGCATTGAAAATTTACCTTCGATGATGTTAATTGGGATATCAATGCGCTCAACGATATACATTATTGCTGCTGGCATTTTTATGTTGCAATGATCTACCGCATGAGTCAGAAAAAAGTACAAGATGACTTAAAGTAAAGCTGTTTGAGACTATTTATTTCAGCAAGTAAAATTCCTGCAAGTCAAAAGTGGACATGCAAATGTGCCACTTTTTTGCTAGTTCTTCGTAATTTTTTATATAGCAGTCTGTGGAACCGAACAAGACTATGATGAAAGACACATCTATGTCACAGCTTTCAAATTGTCAGTTTATCTTTGTCTACTTCTAACGCAGGTTTTCTTTCCTCATTCTTTATCTGCAAATCAAAACTATCACATATCTTGCAAATTTTTTTTCGGTACTTTGAATTTTAGGTAGGCTAATGAGTAGGCTAATATTATATTCTTGGTTTTGTAATCATCCTGTACATACTGCAGGGGCTTAACCCTGGCTATCGATATTTGCAATTGGATGTTCAACAAATGTATAGTAACTTACAAACGTTTGATATGCTTTTTAATATCTTCTTCAGCAGTAATAGAGAGTCTCTTTCCTGGAACATGGCATCCTCTATTGTCAGTTAAGTTTTTAATTGTCCCTTCACAAGGGTTCGATATACACCTGCACTGCCAGTCTGAGCATCCTCAAAACACTTTCACATCCCCTTTTTAAATAATACTCCCTTGACTTTTGTCTATCTAATGCATCATCTTTGAGCTCAACTCGTCTTTAATATTGGCAGTTTTTACATTACCAAGAGGAAAAGCAGTTTGTGCATTCCAAGATCTTGTGAATAAAATCTTCAATAAGATAATAAAGTTTAACGTGCTGTAAAATGGGTTAAATTAAATACAACAAGAAAATCTGTCAAAACATGTCTTTTTATGTACTTGTTGGTAAGATGTGGCCCTTAGATCTGCGGTTCAAAATCAGTGGACAGCTTTAATTCTATAGTTCTTCCTTTGGATAAAATGTACTGTTTCCCTGAATGTCATTCGTTTTCTCAGATTTTCTCCCACTTTGATGGATCAATCTATTAATTAATGTTTAAATCTTTTAAGAAGGCTTTAATATGGGTGAAAAACGTCTGATTCTGCGGAGGAATTTTGATAAAAGTAGTAGGAAACTGATTAAAAAATGCGGTGGCCTTCAACCTTCTAAAGATATTTTATGCACGCCCATCAGAAATCCATGTCTCCCTTCAAACAAATCGTGTGAAGCTCTCGTTGTCGATCCAAATTGATTGTACAAGCCTAGCAGTTTGCTTGCGCAATGAGACCATCTACATTTTTGATTAAAAAAGAAATTATCGCATTCTTAATAAGGATGTCTTTCGAAAAGAAACATTTGTCCAAATGACATATATTCTATGTATTACAGTATGTCATAGTCTTTTTTTTTTTTAATTTTTTAAGGATATTTTATGCAATCATGGAGCTTGCTGAAGCTAGTTTTCTAGAATCCTTTGCGAACGTGCGTTTCGGCAATAAGAAAAAAGCCTATTTTAAACAAATATATATATATATTTTTAATATTCTGATACATTGAATGGGTAGTATTTGTTAAATCAATTTTCCTTTTCGTAAGATTATCTTTTTAAGATGCCAGTAAGAATATGTAGTGCCTCTTTTCTAAAACTTTTTTCTAGTTTAAATACTTAATAATAAATACCTGTATGATATTCTACATTCATAATATTTAAATAATTTTTTATACTGATATAGTTGTTCAAAATTATTAGTCTTTTGCTATTTAATTCACTGCAATAACAATCACATTTAAGACTTTCAATGCAATTACCAGTAAATATTCACATTATATTATCTCATAACCAGTGGCGTACCAACGCCTTTGGGGGCCCGGGGCGGGAGTTGTAGATGGGACCCCTAGTCTTGCTTTTACAACCAAAAAAAAAACCAGGAAATCTTGTGTGGAGGGGGCCCCCTAGTCTTCCTTTTACAACCAAAAAAAAAAAGGAAATCTTGTGTGGAGGGGGCCCCCTAGTCTTGCTTTTACAACCAAAAACAAAAAGGAAATCTTGTGTGGAGGGGGCCCCCTAGTCTTCCTTTTACAACCAAAAAAAAAAAGGAAATCTTGTGTGGAGGGGGCCCCCTAGTCTTGCTTTACCAACCAAAAAAAAAGGAAATCTTGTGTAGATGGGGCCCCCTAGTCTTGCTTTACCAACCAAAAAAAAAGGAAATCTTGTGTAGATGGGGCCCCCTAGTCTTGCTTTACCAACCAAAAAAAA
>JAFIDM010009631.1:257387591-257397620 GCA_023159025.1 Thereuonema tuberculata | reverse complement strand
TTAATCCAAATAGTTGCATTGTCAAATTTACAAAGATAGATTGCTCTAATGAAAGTTTGCCATAAGAATTTTTATAGCAAATTTTTAAATTATTTCTTCTGAATTTTATTGTTAAAAGGATAGAACAAAAAAGAAAAAAATAATGGATAGGAAATCGCGGATTGTGCTATTTTTATTTTGAAATAAAACATTGAACTCTTATTCGTTGCAATGAGAAGGATTGTGTAATAATTGTGTAATTCACTTGCTTTTTTAGTTCAAAATGGTTGAACCTTTATGATGCTATATTTTTAAAAGAATTTCACGAAGAAAACTTTTTATTTGGGAAAAAATACATCGAAGGCACAGTCATAGAATAAATAATTAAAGTTCCTCAACGAAACTGAATCTACTTTTCTTCGAAATAGCAGATTAAAGTAATAGTAGAACATCGATTCTCCAATTCAATTATTGGAAAGATTTTTTTTCTTAATAGCACACATTTGTCTGTGGGTTTTTTTTTTTTAATGATATGATGATTGTGATTAGAAATTTGCAGTAATTACATTTAAATTAAGATAATAATAATTAGTTAACTGAAATTCTTTATGACAGTTTTTAAATTCATTATCTTTTATATTACTTTCAACCATTTCTTTTTTTAAGGATGCATAGACTTTTTATGATAGATGAAATCCGAACAATCCCAGCCCAGTTACTTCGGATTGTCGATGCTTTAAAGTGTTTTTATCATCAGTTATTTTTTTTTAATTAGTCTATCATTCAAAATAGCAATTACAATTAAAAGAAACTAGACGGCTGCCCGTCGCTTCGCTCCTGAAGCCTAGCATATGTAGCAGAAAACAATATTTTATTTATTCAAAAAGACAAATTACATCAAGTAAACTAAAACTAAAAATAAATTAAAGTTTAAATTTTAAAAACTACATGCAACACAATATTGAAATCCGTTCGTTATAGTCGGGAATTTGTGCAGTTGAGTTGACCATGCAACAATGCTCCTGTTGCCTGGCAATGCGCGTACGCACACACGCTGCTTTTTTAATAATACAGATTCCCTTAAATCTTCTTGATGTTTCTATAAGCAATCTTATGAAAAATGTCAAGAGACATGAATTGGTTACCATTGTTATCAACAATATTTCGAAATTTCAAGTGGTTCACTTTGTTAGGCCAATCCATTGTAGTTATTTAAATCCACTTCATTGCTTTGATAAAACTTGACGTTTTGACCAGCTTAAAGAGACAAGCATTCGTGGATTTTAGTTTTGAAAATGCTTCAGACAAAAATTTTATATTTTAAAGATTTACTGCAGAGCTAACCATAGAAAATTTACAAAGAACCACTAGGACAAATTGACAATCCAGTACTTGACAGGCACTTAATGAACCGTACTATTGCAGACAAGTTAATGCTGCCCGTGTTTTTGATTAAATAACGCTATGCTTTGCAATATTAAAGAGTAAAATTTATTAGGGCTAATTAGAATCATTGAAAAATATCTGTTACGTAAAGTTTGATTTTTTTTTGTGTGGCATTTATTAAAAATAGTATTTTACAGAATATTGTTACAAAACTTATATTAATACAAATTAAAATTATTTTTTAACTGTCTGTTCAATTTCATGATGTCATGATTCCACTCATGATTTTTATTTTAAGTGTTTTATAGTTGTTGAATTAATAAATGTTAATGAAATTTTTAAAACTCTCAATGTACTATATATGTCAGATTTTAACAACTCACGGACTACTTATTGAATACTCTGATCTAGTGCTATTAAGATTCTCATCTGCAGCTTGAGGTTAGACAAGAGTAAATACAATGTGAAATGATAATAAAACACGCAGTCTTCTTATTAAAGAAAAATACTTGCAGAGTTAACACGCCATTCAATTCGGAGGAAAATATTCCAGATGAAAACTTAATATTTTTAAAAAGATTTACTTATTAAGATAGTTTCATGAAGACCCGTCCACTAGTTCAGATTTAATAGGGGAGAGAGTGACAACGCCACAAATACAGGGACACAAATACTTTCGCCAACCTTGTATTTTTTAGAAAATTAAGCAGAAAATGAAGTAGTCATGTCTTTGTCTTTTTTTTAATGTCAGTTCTGTTCTTGTGAATATTTATGCTTGCTTTTTTTTTTCCTTAAATTAAATTGGAATTAAATTGGTTATTGTCGTCGCTAAGTTTACTTCCTAGACCAAATTTGAAAAATGTCGCATTTGTCTGTGTCGTAAAGTTGTATTTGTAATAAATAAACGTTGTTGTCGATATGATTGTGTAAACTCGAATGTCTGAAACAAATAATTAGTAAATAATGACGAAATTCATAAACTTACATGTTTTATTTAAACTTTTTATTTATTTATTTATTTTTATTAGATAAACAGATTTTCTCTTTTTTTTTTCCCCCCCTGTAGGTTGATTAATTATCCCAACATTGTAGTGATCGCAGGACGTCAGACTAAAGGTCGAGGTGAGTAGTGGAAACAAAGTCACAAACACTGACTGTAATTCCTGATGAAGTTTGAAGCCTTAAAATGTTGCTTTTGTTATTTTCTTTGCTTTTTAAAGTCTTGAAACAATATAAAAAAAGGACATTTGCTGAAATAACCAATTATGCAAATTCGTCTAAATCCAACAAAGGTTGAGACTAAGTATTTACAAGATGACATCTCAGAACGGCCGTTTCATGCTTGATTGGCGATCATTAGCTGAGAATCAGTACTCTCAGGTTGTAAACAATAATATGGAATATTCTCGTTCACGATCGATTAAATCCAGTTAATTTTAATCAAATCAAAGCACTCGCAAACAAAATGGGTTAGTTTTGAAGGATATAGAGAAATTTCGTCAATTTCACCGTATAAAACAACATTATGTAAAATTAACTCGACTTAACTTTCAATCGTTGAGCTCATTCGCATTAAAATAAAGCGAATATTCCTATTAACGGTATGTCTGTCCGTCCTTCATCTATAAGTATGAAATAACTTCGACTCGCGCTCGACCGATATTTTTGAAACATGGGACAAAAGCTTATGATTCCTTAAAGTTTTCAAAAAATTCATATTAATATGACAGTTAATGCTACGACCACCTTATACGTGTCTTTGTAGCGACTCCTTTTTGGAAATGGAGGGGAGAAAGGAAAAATCCAGGCATTCCTGGAAATTCAACCTGAAATTCAGACGTGTTTCTTTCAAGATTACAGACTGATTGGCCCCACGTTATCTGGAAGTAATGCTTCAATATAAGAAAATCTGAGAATATATTCAAATACATAAGCATTCAAATTGGCAATTGATATATTAAATAATTTCAGCTTGGCCTTCGATTAGTAAGCTCATTTTTGGGGGGGGGGGGGGGGGTATTGTTTATTGTTGACGGAGCCATTTGTTTCTTATAGGTCGTGGAGGAAATGTGTGGCTGAGTCCCCGTGGCTGTGCAATGTTCTCTTTCCCTTTCCAGTGCAGCCTTTCTTCTCATCTGGGAAAGAGACCGTCCTTTATTCAGCATTTGATGGCGTTGGCATTTGTCGAAGCCATTCGAACCAAGCCAGGATACGAGGTAAGCCATCAATTCAAAAATTTGCTTGCTGTGATCTGTATAAGGGCGCGTCCAGACCGAAGCTCCAACGCATACCGAGGCACATGTGGAGAGATATTGGGATTTGTTGGAATTGACGAACGCACGCCAATGCATTCCAACGGTTACCAAGTGATTGTTGGCGTTGGCCTGCAGTCGGTCGGTGTGGACGAGTTAAAACGTTTTCAGTCGTTGGCATGTATTTGCTGGTGTTGGAAGTAGTGTTTTTGCTGCTGTCGATATGGAATGGGACGATGATTTATGTTTGAAACTAATTGAACTATATCGGGACAATTCTATATTATGGGATCCCACTAATAAAAATTTGGCAGAGTATTGCAGTTGAACTCCGAAGCTCATCCAGCAAATTACTTGTATTGTAGGCACTTCTATTTTTATATGGTGTTGTCGTCAACCAGCGTCTCGGTTAAGGCTTTTTCGTTCTGTTCTTAAGTAAACATTTACAACAACAAATCCAGCACTTGCACATAATTCATCATCAGTTGACGCCATAACGACAAGATCAATTCAATACCTTGCTGCTTAAAATGACCGAACCACAACCAACGGTTTCCAATTCAAAACTAAATCCGATGTGGACTACAACATCACAATCCTTTCCAATCGTTTCCAACCCTAACCACACCAAACACATTCGACAGAGTTGGCGTTCGTTTGCGTTGGAACTTGGTCTGGACCCGCCCTAACTTGAAAAAAATAAATAAATGAAACGGATAAAAAATTTATAAGCAGAACTTCTTAGTTTCTTAACACCTTCCGATTGACAATCCCTAAATTTCCCTTTTTTATTAAGGAAAAAAAAAGTATACTCTAAATTCAATACACTGCAACAGTCTGGTGAAAACTAGACTCTAACCTTCACAAGTAGCGAGGTCAGAGAGTCTGTTAGATAACGCCTTCTTCTTTAAACTACCCTATTAGAAAAAGCCAGGGATTATCAAATTCGATGAATGTGGAAGCCAAAGAATGTCCTCTAACTTGGAAATACGTCCCTTGACTCCGCGCAACATTTCTATGCTGTGACGAGCCATGATACATATTATTTCGTTATATACATTAGACTTCTTTGAACTCTCGTGAACCTTTTTAAGGTCGTGGCAGCAGTGGTTTATTTACTTGGCGAACATAATTTTTAAAATGCAGTTGATGAATAGTAAATTCACAGATTTACACAGGTTGGTGAGATCTTGAAATGAAGGTTTTATCCATTTTATTATATTTTATTTTTATTGTACTTTCAGGATGAATAGTATAAATTGCTTCAATCTATATCCTTTATACAGAGAAAAGTAGTTGAATAGAAACGGATATCACCATTTTAATAAATGATCAGCTGAAAAGAATGCGGAATTATTAATCCTTTGCAGTCATTTCCGATATGTGAAAGTTGATGCGGAATTTTACAGTTTGTTGAGTATGAAAATGATTTCTTCATTTATCAGAATTTTTATCTTTTCCGGAGAAAGCGTAGACGACTTGAATATCAAAGGAGATCCTCTTATTCATGATATATTACTACCATTGTTAAATGTAGCCGCTACAGTTGATCCTTTTCTTCATTGTAAGTTTTCCGCATATTGTTTGACAGATACCCACAATATCCGGTATTAAGATTATTTTTTTTTTTTCAAATATTAGTTATTGATTAAATATAACGTTCAAACTCACATAAATGTTCACCCTAACTAAGCTGATTGATTAGTATACTTACTTCTTTCTCCATCGTTAATGATCTTCCCAAATTCCTCTTTGTTTACACTTTCAGGCAAAAGCAATGATTCCCCGAAATTATCTTTCTTTTCGAAAACTCCGTAATCCTCGAAAAGATAACTTATCGATAAGTCGTCAGGGATCATCTTCCATTAAGTATGCACCATTCTTTGTAAAATCTGTTTCGAGCTCATAGGACCATTTATCACACATTATTTGGGATACAAATGCCTGATTTTCTTCACAACTTGGAAAAAAATACTGTTGGGATCACTCTTACAATCAATATCTTCACTCTCACTTCCTTTTATTATTTCCCTTCGATCTATTGAAAGTCATAGTGGTCATTTTGGGCAATCACGTGATCCACATCGGACACATTTGATTCTTTTAAGTGTTGAGACTTTTTTTGTTCACAGTTACTGGCTAAATGTTCCGTCGATTTGCAAGTACGTATAACTGACCTTATTCCGACGTCTATCTTGGAAAACGCTGCTAATTCTCATAGTCTGATAGCCTGCAAAGCTCAAATCTTAGAATTTAAAGAAGCAATGGCCCATCTTCACTGTGGATTGCTGCTCTTGCCTTTAGACTCTTTATTATTCATTTCTGAATTTTAAACTTTATAAAATTTTCCTTTAATTTTTTTTCTTTAATTTAATTCTCCCCCTCACCAACTTCACTAAAGCGTGAACTTTCTTAAACTTTAGGCATAGACTTTAAAATGAATATCCTCCCCTTCAGAACTTGCTGTTAGTTTTCCTGTAAACAAAACAAATAATTTCTTTTCAGACATCGTGAGCTTAAATTCAAAGTACAGCTTTTGCATCT
Source organism: Thereuonema tuberculata (assembly GCA_023159025.1). Taxonomy (NCBI): domain Eukaryota; kingdom Metazoa; phylum Arthropoda; class Chilopoda; order Scutigeromorpha; family Scutigeridae; genus Thereuonema; species Thereuonema tuberculata. Next base: position 257,391,459 of record JAFIDM010009631.1, on the reverse strand, counting down.
TGTAAACGTTTGTTTTTTCAAAAGTTTGCGTAAAACAAATTAATAATAAAATGCTGATCACGCAAATTCACAATCATGGAGCTACAAAAACTTCCCCATTCAAATTTCTTTTAATAATCAAATTTAGGCATGTGCGATTCCTGTAAGGAAAAATTCCCAAACTAATTTAGCACATCAATAACGATCTTAAATCAATATATAATACAATGTTATAAAATTATATATTCCGCTCTATACGGATGAGCAAGAAATTCCTGAAAGAACTTAAAGCCTGTTTTCCTAGGAAAGTAATGCTCATGAAATCAGCAGTGTGTAGGATTTTTTAATAATTTTTGAACCCTTGGATGGATCTTCTTGAAATTTATATCTATTTAAGGAAGTGCTAACTTTTTGTTTTTAAAATCTTTTGTCGAGAAATTATGGCGAGAAGGCAACAACAAGTCCCTTTGAAAAGCATTGGAATTAAATGAATTCCTATCGATGACTTAAGCAATGGAAATCAACCCTTTAGCTAATTCATTAATTTACATAAAAAATCGCTCGTTTGTTACGATTATCATTCGATCATTTAGACAAGTGAATAATGCGAATTTAATTTCTTTTTTTTTCAAAAATGGAAAATTTGTATTTATCGTATTCAGAAGATATTACAATTCTCTCTCCCGACATCTCAAATATATAATGTGTGAAATCATTACAGAGGTAGCCTCACAACTAAAGAAATAAAGGGCTATCTTTCCACAATTCATAACTTTGCCAAGTAATATCTGTAAATATACCGAAATATCGTCGATTCAAAGTGAAAAATCGATTCATAAGAATTAATGATGGTGTGCTTTTCAAAAGTTGCTTCAGACTTTGTGTGGACACCCTGTAAAGTTAATCAGTTTATCTACAGTATATATGTGTATCACTCTTCCACTTAATAACGTTTAAATTAGTGAATGAACTTCTGAAACTTGATATGCACATTATGGACAACAGACGATTTATCTTTTATATTTGTAAATTTCTCCATATTGATCCCTGAGGGAAAATCATGAAGATGATTCAATGCCCAGCAAAAAAAAAAAGTGTTCGAAACGAAATATTGAATTTTTTTTTAATGTCTAATAATCATCTGATTTAATTAAAATTTACAAAAAAGTTAATACTTGCAGTTACACTAATTTTTAGCAAATGAAAAATGGGAAGATAGATTGAAAATTTTGTTCGGTACCATTCAAATTTATAGATGCAGAGATTTCACATTTTTTTCTTTTTAGCTTACTTCCTAAGAAACAGAAATTCATCAAAACAACCACTCTGTATGTTTTCTCTTCCAATAATTCTTGAACCGCTGTATGGAATGTCTTGAAACTTGGGATGCCTATTTAAGGACAGCTTTTATATTTGAATTTTTTTATGTATAGGAGAAATCAACCGGAAACCAAAATTCCCTTAGAAAGCATTAGAACCGAAACAAAGATATCTAACAAAGCATTATAATCCTTTTAGCTAAACCATTAATTTGTCCTGGCTTTGATACGAAATACGCATATTCGGTTTAAACACTGAAATAATAATATGGATTTAACGATTTTTTTTTTCTTTCTGAAAATGGAAAGTAAAATTTCGATTTTTTTTTAAAAGTTTTTATAAATCTCTTACAAAAATAAATTTTGTGTGCTTTTTTTAATAAATTGTTTAGTTAAGTTATTTTCGCACGTGTTAAAAGTATTGTACATTAAAATTTCGATCTTTTATTTTTTTTCCGACAAATGTAGTAAAAAGTAAGTAAGTAAAAAATGTGGTTTCCTCAGTTTAAAACCACAGAAAAATAAAGAAATATTAAGGACAACTGATGTAAATTAAAGTATTATTCTTTGAGTTAAGTTTATTTATGATATATTGTTTTAGGACCCATATTTTATAGTGGCACTGAAAATTGATCAACAAACTCCTGAATCTAAAACCTAGGACGTAGGCTAATAAAAGTAAACTATTCAGTATGACATTTGATTGGCGCTTTATTTAAATAATGAAAAGTAATTCTTTGAACAATTCAAAGGTACAATATTTTGGCTCATATTTGAGAGTGCCCACAATTTGAATTTACAAATTAGAATCTAATCTCATGTATCAACTTACATTAAAGTCTGAAATGGGGAACTTAATATAAACTAGTTGCGACCCGTGAAATATTCACGGAAGTAAAACAAATTCCACATTTTTGAAAAACACAAGATTGAAAAAGATGTTCTAAGCTAATTTTTTTAGAAGCCATGACTTCCACAACAGCCCATATGTAATTTGAATATCGGCTTATTTGTTAAAATAATATTATAATATTGTTAAAATAAAAAAAAATAAAAAATTGATTTACCAGTTTCGTAGTAGCCAGCGCTGCGGTTTCTCATAATGGCAACCTGCTGCCCTAAAAGAATAGGGTCGTAGAAATTGAGGCAATATTAATGGAAGTAAAACAAATGCCATATTTTTTAAATACCCTGAAATTTTTGAAAAACACAAGATTGAAAAAGATGTTCTAAGCTCATTTTTTAAAAGCCATGACTTCCGCAACAGCCCACATATAATTTGAATGACTAAGCCAAATTTTTTTTAAATAAAATAAAATAAAAAATTGATTTACCAGTTTCAACAACAACAATAACAAAAACGAATGTCCAACAGCCAATTCCAATAATCCTGTCTGGACAACAATGACGGCACGTGCAACGTCATTGTCTCCTACTTGTTGATTATTGAGCGAGTGACTCCACAGCCGAAATTATGTAAAAAACGAGGTTTTACAAACTCTCTGATAAATTTTGACGCATGCATTTCATTTTGAATTTCATGCATTTCAGTGTAAACTTCATTTATGTGGGAAAGAAAATTTCAATACGCTGACAGTAATTATGTAATCGCGATACGTGGCCGTGAAGTGAGACGAATATTAGAAACGCCATCTTTAAACATGGGCGTGACGTCATGCCTGACGTGTTCCAACGCTGCACTGTGATTAGTTATTTCAAATTACAAATTTACAAAACTACAAATTTACAAAGATCGTACAACTTTTGTCTATTAATAGGATGATTAATGCATTATTCCTTAAGTTATTGAAAGAGAAAACAGTATTTTGGCCTATATTATGAAGTGCGACTACTGACTATAAACGTCAAAGTGTAATCGGGGTGGATAATAACATCTACTTTGATGTCCACAATATATTATTCTTCAAGATTTTTATGTTCCATTGTATAATGGCCCTATAAAATAAAATCTAATCAGACCCATTTAATAGCAATCATTCTTAACGTATATTACTTAATTCTCATTGTACTTAGGCTATATATAATTACTTACTCATCAAACAGTCTTTTTGTTGTTGGACAGAACATTGTGAATTCGTTTAAAATTTTGAGCTTAGATATTTAGTATAATTGTTATTCTATTTAATACAATTATAAAAGTTTTAAAGAATTGAAATGATTACAATTTTTAGAAAAAATTGTGTTTGCATGTCGTAAATCAAATAAAAAAATAAGTATAGTAATTTAAAATTTAAGGCTTCATAGAAAAAAAAAATAATTGTAATCTGAGTTTTGGAGAAGCATTAGGAAGGTTTCACTCTCCATTTTATATATTTCTAATTCCCTACTTTTCATTTTCATAGTTTTTTTCTTTGATAAAAATTGAAAAACAAAAATAATTAAAAATTTATTTATATCGTATAGATAAATATTTCTTTTGTTTCTTGCTTAAAAAAGTATTTTTACATTTTAAAATAAGATTTTATATTTTTAAAAATAAAACAATCTAATTTTTAATATCATAATGTAAAAAAAAAATAAAAAAAATTTTGAAAGATTAGAAAAAACAA
>JAFIDM010009631.1:257374368-257385646 GCA_023159025.1 Thereuonema tuberculata | reverse complement strand
TAAAAAGTTATGAACTAAAATTACTTTTTTTAGTTGAAGTATTTAATAGACAGGGTGATTCAAAATTCCCTGTACAAACTTTAAAGGTAAATCAGGAATACGAAAACAAAACGTATTCGTAGTGGAACGTATGTCCACAAACGCCACCCGAATGTGCTAGAGGGCGCTGTTTGGCAGCACATTAGTTGGGCAGTGTGAGCCATCGTCATTTGAGACGTTGACTTTGTACGAGTAGGATGTATCGCTTCACTAATGCTGGGAGAGCAGATATGCACCTAGACTATCGTTGCAAGAGTCGCTGCAGCAGCTGGATGTGTCCGCGAAAGGCCTCGCAGTTTTGCACATGTTCGGCAATCCATGCATCGATGTTGTGAGGGGTGTATTACTTGGTGGAAGGAACTTTGAGCACTTACTATGAACCTGTTAGTGTACACCTTACTGTCGTATTGTAAACAGAGGGCTAATAAACACGTTGTCTTTTATTTCTGAACCTTAGTGTATCTTCTAACACATTCGGGCGGCGTTTGCGAACATAATTTCCACTATGAATACGATTTTATTTTTGTCTTCCTGACCTACCTTTTAAAGTTTGTACATGGAATTTTGAATCACCCTGTATATAAAAGAATCATCAATATTAGTTTTCTTTTTAGTTGCTTAACCTATCAGAGAAAATTATCAATAGTATTTTATGTTTGTTTGTTTGTTTGTTTGGTTTTTTTTTATACTTTATTTCAAAAATATTGATAAATTGTGATCTGACATTAAAATCCTTTTTACAAAATTAATTTTCTTACTTATCTGTCTATTAATTTCTTTATCATCATTTTTTTTTTTTATCTTTTTTCTATATCCTTTTTGTATGAAGGCAATCTAACAATCTCTATTTGCAAAACACGAATTAAAACGCTGTCAAAAATATTTTGAAACACATTTTCAATTTGACATATTTTATTTCCATAAAAAATAATAATCGTTTTATTTTGTTTATGCAAGCAGGGCCACGCCTTCTCGAGGCTGCACTGTACTCGGTCGCCGAACTTGGAGGAGAGGTTTTTCATCTAGATACTGAATGGTCCAGAAAAAATTCTCGGGAGGGCTCCTTTTCGTTTCTTTCTTTCTTTCTTTTTATTTTCAAAATATAGAAAAAAAAAAAAATCTTTGGGCAGGAATGGCACGAATATATCTTGCACCCTTGCGTCAAACATCCTAAAGCGGCCCTAACTGCAAGGTTATTAAAGCAGAATAAAATTTCTTTTTCTATTATTAATCTTTAAAGTAAGGTATATGGTGAGAGTCGAAGTTAGTTTTTAAAAAAGCTTTGATATATATATATATATTTATATATATATTTAAATAATTCTAACATAAAAGACTACTTAAGTGAATACCATCATACAATCTTTGGAGTAACATAGGCTCTATTTTACCTGGATAATTCAACAGGGGGCTGAGGAAGTGATAAAAATGTATAAGCTGGGAGAAAAAAGTGTTCGTGGCATGCAGAATCCGATTCAGGGGCTAAACTACAATAATCTACATGGTATCTCAAAACCATGTATGAAAGAATTGTAGCATATATTTATATACAAACTTCACGACAGTATACATCTAAAATGACTCACAATAAGCTTTTTTTTTTAAGGTTTGTTTTTTTTATAACTTCTTAGCATCCACTTTTATGATAAATATTAGCCCAAATTTTAAGATATCCAAAAGGAAATTAAACAAACGGAAAGTAAGTTTATGTTTTGTTAAGTACAAAAAATATCATTTTCACTCTCTATCTACTACTGATTATTACGGAGATATCATTGATAGAACATAAATAAACTATTTTAAATTAAATGACCTGTAGTCGAGCGAATCGCCGCATAACTATAGACAGTTTCTTTTCTGTACATAGTTTGTTCAGCATGTCTAAAAGTCGATCGCAGTCGTGTGACATCCGGATCGGAAAGCTTGTTTTAACTATAAAAGCTAGTTCGCCTCTTGCCTTTAAAAATGCATGCCAAGTTTCAAGAAGATTCATGCAGAATTTAAAAGTTATTAGAGAGACATATGTACATACACACGTAGACTGACTGATTTGATGAACCTCACTTTCGTAGGAAAACAAACTACAGATTTTAGCCAAATGAAACTGAAGTTTAAGTAATAAATAAAAGGAAGAACTTAAGTGAAGCCAAGTACTTCGCTTATTTCTGCAGACCACACGATGAAAAACGGGATAATGTTTCTTTATGATGTTCACTTTGATAATATAGGCTTATGCAGAACTTAATTTGAAGGTTAATACTAAGAAGTACAGTCGGACCTCGATATAAGGTCACTTTTCTAAAGTCCCGGCTCACTGAATAGGAATTCTATGATATGAAATATCGGATATACGGTCATGTCTTAAATACCGTAATCGCATATAAGGTCACTTTTGTCTGTGATTTCAGTGCCACACTGATTCAATTCCAAGAATTTTTCCATGGGTACGATCTTTTATCGGCGTCATTTCTCCTCCTGACGGAGGGGACAGCTTTTTCACAAAGCACTTCATCCCTTCAAATTCCAGGAAAAAAGATGATGAAGACGATATTCCTTTACCTGTGTTAATACAAGATCTCAGAAATCGCGGTTGTGCTACAGAAGGGGAAAGTGAATATGTGAGAATTGATGATGACCACTGATCGATTTCCGAAATTGTTTCGCAAGTTTTAGATTCCAATGCGTTAGAAAGTGAGAATAACGACAGTGATACTGAAAGTGAATAACGACAGTGATACGGTGACACAAGCAGAAGTACTCAGAGCATTAAATTTTCAGAAACCACAAAACTTAGAAAACATTGTACAAAAGATGAAACCAAACTCGCGACAGTCCTGTATTATGGATTATATTAAGTAAGGTCAGTTGTACATCAGTACTTTGCTTGAGCATACTTGTACTATTTGTATATAACTTTATTCCGAATTAAAATTTTTGAAAAATAATTTCTTTCTGATTCCATTAATTTTAAGTGGTTCAACTAAATTAAAAAATCATAACCTAATAAACTGATATTTTTGTACGTATTAAATTTTACAAAGAATTATACTGTATTTATATAATGCATATTTATTGACAAATGCATATGAATCGGTTATAAGGTCAACTCGCTTATAAGGTCACTTTTGCGAGGTCCTCAGGAGTGACCTTATATCGAGGTCCGACTGTATTAAGAAGTATCAACTAAGAAGTCTTAAAATTCAAAAAGTAAAGGATCCCTATTACAGGTGAAGACTAATTCAAGGAATCGTAGCTCCCAGTCTTCAATGACCACTGTCGGTCATCAGTTGGAATCAGTCCGCGTTTAACCTTTAGAAACAAATCAGATCTGCATTTGCCAAGGGTTGGGCGAACCCTAGGGCCTATCCGAAAAGAAACAATTAGGACCGGGAATAAAACAAGGCTTCTGTAGTCCTTACCGGTCCCGCAAATGCTATAAGTTAAGTATTAACATAAATTCAAAATAGTCATCTCAAAATTAACATTTGAAGTTTTCTCACGGACTTGAAGTTTGTCACAAGCTGAGAGCAGACGAAAGGAATAGCTTCTAGTATTCCAGTTGGATTATTAACAGAATATAGTATTTATTTTTATTAATTTTCAATTAATCATTTAATAAAGCTAAAAATAACAGATTTACGTAGTTCATTTTTGACAATTTAAAATCTGTTCTCTTTGGTTATAATAATCTGATAAAAGAAACTGAAATGAGAAAATCCCGTGGAACTGGGAGGCTGAAGAAAATGCCAATGAAATTTTAAGAACCACGCATTGCTATTATTAAGGTTATGAAAGGAGAGATTGGGACGTTGGCTTATAAGAATTTTTTTATGTAATCTAGTAAGCAATGGACAAATAAAAAATATGAATAAGATTTTGAGCTGTAATTAATATAAATTAGAAAAATAGTTTAAGTTTGTTTGTTTGTTTTTTTAAATTTCATTCCTTAAAAAAAAAAATTTTGCTTCTAATTATTATTATTATTCTCAAATTCAATCATATACTACATCATTATGTATGGCAAACTGGATTATCCTTTATGCTTTATTTCGAGACTTTTTCAAGGAAAAGACGAAATTATTGAAAGAACTTAAAACTTTGCTAGTTTTTATTTTCTATTTACTTTTTTTTTTTTTTATTTATAAAAGTTGTTAAAATAATATAAAGGAAAAACCTCACTATATGTGTACTACAATACTCGCCGAACACCAACATTTTGATTAAATTCGCATTTCATATGTCATGGAATCTTTATTATATGGCTAACAATGCCATGATACAAGTTTTCTTTCTATTAGACCACAGAGACTGTGAATTTTAATGATCAGTATTCACTGTTCCGGTTGTCTTATAGAAACAAAGAGGTCATTGATGCCTGTCTAACAATGGGCTAAATATATTTTAGCCAGTTAATTTTATGTACCGGTAATCATAGAATGAGCGAATCTATATTACTAACATCTTTTATTTCTCTGTCTGTCCGGCGCAATTGCCTCAGCGAATGGAAAATAGAAATAATTTTTACAATGAAACGTTCGCGACGGGAATCGAACCTACAACCTTCTGATCCGAAGTCAGACGTCTTATCCATTAGGCCAAGGTGACTACTACTCACTTTATATTGTTTTTTGACTTATGTGTCCTTCCCCTCCCCCCAATCAATCATGAATGAATTCACCCTTTTTTTTTTTTTTTGAATCTCAAGATTTTTTTATTTATTTCTGATCCATCTGTTTATTTTTAATTCGAAAATGACAATTAGAACTATAATTGCCGAAATGTTGGAATATTTTAAATATAATATTCTTACTTAATCAAATTCTATAATGATATTCAAAAACAAGCACGTGTACAGGGGAGAATTTTGAATAAAAAAAAAGAGTCAAGAAAGAAAGAAGCACTATTTCTATTAGATAGAATACTGAAAAATTACTATTTGTAACTCAAAAACCATCACTTTTGTAATTCAAAAACCACTGAAGGGTATCAATTGTAATTAAAAAAAGAGTTTCCAGAAAGACAGAAGCACTATTTCTATTAGGTAGAATACTGAAAAATCACTATTTGTAACTCAAAAACCACTGAAAGGTATCAATTGTAATTAAAAAAAGAGTTTCAAGAAAGAAAGAAGCACTATTTCTAATAGGTAGAATACTGAAAAATCACAATTTATAACTCAAAAACCATCACTATTTGTAACTCAAAAACCATCACTATTTGTAACTCAAAAACCACTGAAAAGTATCAATTGAAATAAAAAAAAGAGAGTCAAGAAAGAAAGAAGTACTATTTCTATTAGGTAGAATACTATAAAATCACTATTTGTAACTTAAAAACCAATACTATTTGTAACTCAAAAACCACTGAAAAGTATATCCAAATTACTAAAATCTTTTATTTCTCTGACTGTCTGGTGCAATTGTTGTAATTTTGTGAAAATCATCCTATTAATAGGCAAAAGTTGTACGATCTTTGTAAATTTGTAGTTTTGTAAATTTGTAATTTGAAATAACCAATCACAGTGCAGCGTTGGAACACGTCAGGCATGACGTAACGCCCATGTTTAAGGATGGCGTCTCTACTATTTTCTCCACTTCACCACGATGAATCGCGATAACATAATTACTATCAGCGTATTGAGATTTTCTTTCCCACATAAATGAAGTTTACACTGAAATGCATGAAGTTCATGCGTCAAAATTTATCAGAGAGTTTTGTAAAACCTCGGTTTTTATATAATTTCGGCTGTGGAGTCACTCGCTCACTAATCAACAAGTAGGAGACAATGACGATGCACGTGCCGTCATTGTTGTCCAGAGAGGATTATTGGTAATGGCTGTTGGACATTTGTTATTGTTGTTGTTATTGTTGAAACTGGTAAATCAATTTTTTCTTTTCTTTTATTTTAACAAAATTTGGCTTAGTCATTTAAATTATATGTGGGCTGTTGCGGAAGTCATGGCTTTTAAAAAATGAGCTTAGAACATCTTTTTCAATCTTGTGTTTTTCAAAAATTTCAGGGTATTTCAAAAATGTGGCATTTGTTTTACTTCCGTTAATATTGCCTCAATTTCGACGAGCCTATTCTTTTAGGGCAGCAGATTGCCATTATGTTTCATAATGAGAAACCGCAGCGCTGGCTACTATGAAAGTGGTAAATCAATTTTTTTATTTTTTTTTATTTTAACAATATTATAATATTATTTTAACAAATAAGCCGATATTCAAATTACATATGGGCTGTTGTGGAAGTCATGACTTCTAAAAAAATTAGCTTAGAACTTATTTTTCAATCTTGTGTTTTTCAAAAAAGTGGAATTTGTTTTACTTCCGTGAATATTTCACGGGTCGCAACTAGTAAAAATAATTTCTACAAGTTCGCTACGGGAATCGAACATGCAACCTTCTGCTCCGAAGTTAAGCGTCTGAGCCACTAGACCACAAGGACTACATTCTAATCTCTACAAAAAAAAAAAAAAAAAATATGTCATAGATATATGATTCACACGCTGGTTCTAAAAGCAGTCGTGGATTGAGAGAATATAGACATCAAAAATTAAATTAAAAAAGCACTTTTAAAAAATTTTAGTTTTAATTTACTTGATGTAATTTGTGTGTGATTTTTTTTAATAAATAAAAAACGAAAATTGTTTTCCGTTACATAAGCGAGGCTTCCAAAGCGAAGCGACTGGTAGCCGACTAGTTATTTAAAAAAATCGATTACAAATTAACTTAAGAGACAATTAAAAAAAAAAAAAATCGATTTCTTTTTTCCTCAGTGACAGTTAATTGTTTTGCTTCTAAGGGATTGTTTTTGTTTAATTTTCGCGCTCAAATTTTTTTTTAACAAGGATGAAAATGGAGAAATTGTAAAATACAAAAGGTAAACCCGTAATATAAAATTCAAGCTTCAATAACATACATTTTATGTGAAAATTTATTCCATAAATTTTTACTATCTGCCATTCTTCTAAAAACATCTTCAATAGTTTCTTTTTTAATCCATTTAATTTTGAGCACGCATCTGTAGTAGCAAACTTCGAAAACTTATAATCTTTTTTTTCTGCAGTTGCACTCGTCCACGTTTCACAGCCATATAATGCCACACTCCAGACAATTTTTTAAAATCTCTTCCTTATCTCCAAGCAAATCTTAGGTAAAGATATTTTGCTTTTTATTTAATGCAAATATTTCCTGAGGGGTCCTACTTAGTATTTGTAGGAAAACTAAACAATAGGATCTAATTTAGAATCCGCTTCTTTTGGTTACACTCTTCCTTTTATTTGATCAAATGAAATTGGAAGTTGAGAATTACTTTGAACGATTTTCATTTTCGGAACAAGTATTTCTTTCTGTGGAAAAAAAAAAAAAAAAAATCATACAGTTCAGCATTCAGCTGAACCTTTATTAGTGATTTAAGTGTATCAACACTCCACCTTGTGGCCATATAGTGAAAGCGACTAAGGGATAAGACAGCGTATGTTAGCTATTACAACTTCGCTTTTTCTTGAATTCTTAAAATGAAAACCGACAGAAAATTACGAGAAAGCTTAAGTGTTTTTTGCTTAAAAAGCATCACAGATATCACTTTAATATTTATTACTTATTTTATATAAATGACAATTTCAAAATAGATTTTATCCGACGCTCACATAGTTATTTCTCACTATGCGACGGCAACACACATAACATAACGATCGTAGAAATAGCAATCATTATTTGGATATTAATTTATTAACTTATCATCCAGAATAAATAAAAACAATTGAAATAATAGAACGAATCGTTTTGAAATTACATTGCCTTCCTCACTATCTGCGATTAATGAAAATAACAAATTCACATGGAAAGATCATTATTATCATTCCATTTGAAATGGCTTATCATTTCTAAGAAATTAACTCGTTTGTTTTTAAAAAAAAGAAACAAATAATTTTTGGAAACATAGTTTACTAATATTAAAATAATTATTAAACGCTGTACTGTGTGATTTTTTTGCTTAATATTGATAGGGATTAATATATATAAAATAAGAAAATTAAACCAGAAAATTTTAATAATAAAATAAGAAAATCTTAAACTAAATTAATTGTAAATGGAAGAATTAAACGGCACCGTAGAAATAAACAATCATTATAGAAAATACTGATAATTAATTAATAAAGAATAATGAAAATAAATTCATCGTGAACAAGAATATGGCACCTCCAAAATGAAATAATAAAAACATATTAATAATAAAACAGGGAAATTCATGTGCAGGTCTCCGCCATCCTCAAATGAATTTCCTTAGGCATTAAAAGAACCACAATAAGCCTAAAATAAATTCAGTTATAATAATTTAGTAAAAGATTGATTTTTGTAAGTAAAATTAAGATAAAGATTTGGTCTAACCTTTAATTATTTATAGAAATGTGATTAAAAACAAATTGAACTAAAGAATAACTTTGTGAGAATAAATAATAGATTATGAAATCAACGTAGAATTCGTAACTCAGAACATAGATATGCATTCCGATACGAGTTTCCCAATTTTTAATATAAATTGCTATAATTTGTGGACTGAAAATAAAAACCGGGGTAAGTGCCAAAACAATCGATTCCCATTTTATTGCTAAAATATGGTCTATGTGTCTAGGCCAGTGCGGTAAAAACCCGGCTATATGATATTCAGTCTGCAAGTACTCCAAACTTCAGCCAATCGTTAGACTTTCACTATAGCCAATATTAGTTTTCACAAAGGTTTTTGCTCTTTTTCTCAGAACTTAGATTTTGGCACTTAACCCCGGTTTTTATTTTCAGTCCACATTTAATGTAAGTTGTCATTATCACCGCAGTTTTGTTCTTTTGAGAATTCATTTCAAACGAAACTTTTTATTTGAATTTATTATGAAACTCTCATATACAACAATTGTGGATCATGATAAAGAAATAGTGAAAACTAATGCTTTAATCCGTTAATTTATCGACGTAGTCCCTAAAAGTCGCCCTGAATCATGGGAAACGACTCCAGTGGTCGCTTGAATGACTTTAGTGCCCATGTATTTGATCGTCTAGTTTGACTTTTTTTTTTTTTTTTTTTTTTTTTTTTACATCTTCTTACCTTCAAAAATACTCGAAACTTTTTGCGAGAAGAAAAAATAACACTTCTTCATTGATTCTTTTAATTTTATATTACTAATAATAATGATTTCAATTACTTTTTAAATACTTTATATTACATAGCTTATGCATAGTAATTTATTATCTTTTAAATATTAACTACTTCATTTTTATATCTTTTTATCCTAGATCTCACTCAACCCTTTCACCCTTCTACCATGAGCTTCTATGACATCATTGCATGGGATGTATTGGAAGTGCGAGAGGCCCTCCATCCAATATCGAAGTATAGAAATAAAACTTTTTTTTTCTTAGTTGGACGGTCCTCTCCTTCCCACCCCAAAAATTCTGAAGTAAATTTTTGTTTTGTTTTGTTTTACTTGTTGATGGTCGACCTCCTAATTTGATCTCTGCTCTCCTGAAATAATTATATTACACACGACTAGGTCTCTCTATAATGTGATACCTATCTTATATTTGTTGAAGAAAGAAGAAAAAAAAAAGTTTTGTCCATGAGAAATTTGGGTGTTTTTGCAGCCTTAGTCCAAAGAATCTGCTTGGAGCCCCGCGTCTGAAAAGAAAACTTCCTTGTTGATATTTCGTCTCTAGCTGCCATGGACATCTTCAGAGCTTGAAATCAACTGCCCATCTCACTTCCTTTCTTCTCAGGCGTAGATTATAAACGCCTCTAAGACTTGGGTAAGTTGCTAGCAAATTCCTAGGACATGTGGGAATTTGCTGTGTCCTGGATAACTTTCCTAAAATGTGTGAACTTGATGCGAGAGGCTTTCAAAAGTTTCTGGTTAATATCCCAGACTTCTTTTCAACTCTTATTGATTCATAATGCATTATGGGTAGAATATAGAGGCTTCAGGGTAATTTCTCTTATATTGGATAGCTGTCTTTTCTATTGAAATTCTTGATTATTTTTATTCCTTCTCTTATATCTCTTATATATTGGGGTAATATCTGTCTTGACGGGCAAAGGTGGTGACTTCGTTAAACTTGATATTATTTCGTAAAAATGTTCTGCCACTACTGATTTAGTGGTGTGTCCGCCAATCCTGGTTGTAATCCTCTTGGTCAAACTCATGTGCCACTTCTTGCCACATGAACAGGAAATGTTGTAGGTCCCGGAGCTTCCAGTGGTCTTTTGGATTTCTGAGACATTCTTGTATCTTCCTCTCTGTCTTGAACACCTTTCATATATTCTTCTCCTTGAGGCAGCGGCCGATTGTATCCGTCGTTTTTTTGATGAATGTCGGAGGCAGATCGTCCCTGAATGGTTTGGGGTCTTCCATAGCTTGATCTTGGAGTCGCTGTACAACTTTCTTGAAGGTCCCAACGATTCTATTTTTCTTGTATCCACTACTTTAATGAGATGAGATAAGATGTTCTTTTTTACGAAAGTAAGGACTACAATATCAAATCGTCAATAAGGAATTTATCTTTAAGACGCGGCGCCGCCCAGACATCCAAGAAGATTCATTGTCCATCAGAAATTGTTTGATATCGAATGGTCAAAATAATAATTAATATATAAGCTTTAATTTTTGCAATGACCGTAAACCAAATCAGTAAGTGTGAAAGGAATAATTACAAGATATCAAATGTTGGACCAAGGTATTGATTTACTTCCTGTTCAGTTATGTTCGAAAGCTTAAGAATAAACCGGATATGAGACACTTTACAGTTAACAGCTCCTGTTACGTATTTACCGATTAAAGAAAAAAAAAAAACCCAGCACTTGATAAAACTGGGTTGATTTGGTTGTGAATTTTATTAAATTGAGTCGCTTTAAATCAATATCCATTCCCCTCAAAAAAAAAAGGGAATAAAAAACTAGTTTTCTTTTACTCGGAAAATCAGATACTGTTAGCATGTAATTTTCTTTAAAAAAAAATGAAATTGTCTTTTCATGAATTCGCTGAATTATTATTATTATTATTATTATTATTATGTTTCAAACCTTGGGTTTCCCCAGCAAAAACAATATGGCGGGTCAAGGACCAAAGCACATACTGCCAAGTGTAAAGATGTGTGCAAGAATGATTAGGGATGTGTGCTTGTGTCCATAAATTTCCTAACTATGCGTGTAGTGTTGAGTACCACAGCCTTCTGCAGTTGTGCATAAGTG
>JAFIDM010009631.1:257337161-257373968 GCA_023159025.1 Thereuonema tuberculata | reverse complement strand
AATACGCTTTGTGGTATGTACTTGTAGTACGGGACCGTGCTCTTAATGAGTGAATGTTTGTGTGCTAGTTGTTGATGAATGATCGACGCTACCTGATTGTGTCGGTGGAGGTAGTCTGTTTGAGAGAGAAAGGGACAGCCTGATATTACGTGGTCGATCGTCTCATGCGTAGTGTGACATTTGTCGTCATGTGTGTTTGCATCGTGTAGATTGTGTTTCTTGTAGTTGCGTGTGGAGAGGACTTGGTCCTGTATTGCGATCATGAACCCTTCGGTCTCCCCAAACAGCTCACCACTCGTCAGCCATCTGTTCGACGCTTCCATGTCGACATGAGGCTGGCTGAGTTCGTGATGATGTCTGCCATGGAGTTCCTTACGAGCCCATGATTCACGGAGCTGCTGAGTGTGGGTGTCAGGGGTGGTGAGTGTTGGAGAAGAGTTTTCGAGGTTCAGGGGTGTGAGGTGTGTGTCAGCCTTGACAATGGCTGAGTGAAGTGAGGAGTCTTCTGCTCTTTGGTGGAAATGTTCCCTAAGTGTATGTACTTGTTTTTCGTGTAGGGTGATGAGGTTGATGAGTCCTCGACCTCCCTCCTTGCGGGGAAGAGTCATCCTTTCCGTAGCGGACTTGGGGTGGTGCATGTTGTATTTCGTGAATGTAGTGCGTGTTGCGCGTTGTAGTGCTTCGAGTTCGGTGTTTGTCCATGGAATGATGCCGAACGAATATGTTAGTGTGGGAACGACAAAAGTGTTGATAGCTTTAATTTTATTTCTGGCGTTGAGTTGTGTTTTGAGGATTTTGTGAACTCGAGCAAGGTATGTGTTCTTCAGTGCATTTTTGATGTTTGCGTTGTCAATGACGCGCGCTTGCTGGAAGCCCAGGTACTTGTAGGTCTCTCCGTCTTCCATGGATTGGATGGCCAAACCATGGTCCAGTTCAAAACCCTCCAAATTCGAAGTCTTCCCACGTATTATGTGTAACTTGCGGCATTTGTCAATTCCAAATTCCATCCCAATGTCTTTGGTGAACTGTGTGGTGGCTTGTAGTAAATTAGTAAGTTGTGCATTGTTTGTGGCATAGAGTTTAATGTCATTATTATTATTATTATTATTATTAACAACTATCCCTACACAATTAACTATAATAGATATTCATCAGGTATCCATCGCTTAATGCGGGCTGCGCATGAAGCAACTAGGGGATAGAGGTGAAGACTAAATAAAGTGCTCATATTTTAAGTTAGATGGTTTTCGTACAACCTTTAAAGAAATCAGTTCAGCCGTTTTATCGAGAGAATTTGAGTGTGTGTGTGGGCGGGGTTCCGAAGGTGGAAGGGATGGACACCAAAATAAAGAGCCAGCGTTGTAAATTGGAATTATTAATTAATTCTATTAATTAAGATTCTCATGTTCAGTCAATGATTTTCATTTTTACATTTTCTTTTTTTTTACATCACTTTTTTCTTTCTTCTTCTTCCTATGAATTTAACATACGCATATACGTATGATATATACTATTGTACACAAAACCACGGGTTCCTAACTTGTATTCCGTCGATAAAACTTGGGATTCCGCGATGAAATTAGTTTTCGAGCTCTAATTAATAGTTTAAAATATTAACATCAAAAATGAAGCCATACACCTGTTTAAATGATGAATATTTATACAATTAAAATAAAATAAATACAAATGCAACTAGTTTCTCCACCGAGAGGTGGTATTCTCAAGCAATTGAATACAGAAATTTTCTTTAATTTATTTTGAAATTAATTTCAAAAATTATTAATATTCAATAGGGAGAAGGATTTGTTGTTTTATTTATAGTCAGTAAAAATTGTCAGGGTTCCAAAATTTTTTATCAAGGTCAAAAGGATTCCGCGATTAAAATAAGATGGGAACCGCTGCATTAGACAATCCTGTCAATGGATAAAAAATTCTGACATCATTGTTATTTCATTTTGCATGTTTAAATAAGAACAAATATTAAAAGATAATTGTGTTTTTATGTTGTATTTCTCCATTTTTAAAATGATAGGCTAATCTAATTATTTGATCTTAAAAATTGTAATCTATTTATTTCATCCTTTGCAATCAGCAGAGAAGGTATATTAAAGTACAACCTATTAAAGTTTTACTTTGGAAATAAATAAGTGGTCATTTATTTTTTGAGTCTGGATACTCAAAATCAAAATAAACATTAATTACACAGGTTTTTTTAAGCTACCACACACATAAAAGGTCTAAAATAATGTTATTTACAGTAAAATTCACTGTAAATAAATTAACAGGTGAATTTTACTGTAAATAACGTTATTTTTAACCTTTTATATGTGTCGTGGCTTAAACAATCCTGTATAATATGAAGAACACACGTTAAATTACTACAAAAACTTTAATTATTAGGTTAATCTTTGTTCAGAATGTTTAGCTTTGATTGGACGAAAAATAAATCCCATCCAAAACATTTCATGTAAAATAAGTTGCCAAGACTCACATGCTCATAACGCTTTCAATGTTAAAAAGATATGAGATCTCATGTAGAGCCAAGCTCCTAACTCTACAAGCCCTAACTCTAAAAACCCTATATCTTGGTCAAAATGTATGGCTTGGCCGTTTCGTGGCTGTCGCAAGACAATCCCGTGGAGTTATGTAAAGGATATGGAGTATGCCAAGGCATACTTTTTGACCAAGATAGTAGGGTTTTTAGAGTTAGGCCTTATAGAGTGAGAGAGGCTTGGCTCTACTTGAGATCGGATAACTTTTTAACATTGAAAGCGTTATGAGCATCTTTGCATCTTTGATATGAAATGTTTTGGGTGGGATGAAATAGTTCCATGAAACGGCCAAGCCATACATTTTGACCAAGATATAGGGTTTTTAGAGTTAGGGCTTGTAGAGTTAGGCCTCGTAGAGTTAGGGGCTTGGCTCTACATGAGATCTCATATTTTTTTAACACTGAAAGCGTTATGAGCATGGGAGTCTTGGCAACTTATTTTACATGAAATGTTTTGGATGGGATTTCATTTCTTTTTGTAAGATGAGATCTGATAACTTTTTAACAGTGAAAGCGTTATGGGCATGTGTGTCTTGGCAACTTATTTTACATGAATGTTTTGGGTGGGATCAGAAATTGTTATATAATAAAGAACCGGAATCCCCTTTATGAGGGGTTGGAGGGTGAAAGTTACAGATTTCTTAATTTTTGTTGTTGTTTGTGTGCTAAACCTAGCCTGCATACCAAATTTCAACTTTCTAGGACTTCAGGAAGTACCCTAGAGGTTTTGATGATCATGAGTCAGTCAGTCAGGCAGTGAATCATGGACGAAATCGACGTATTTTAGATATTAATAAAATCCAAAGTATAAAAGCTAGATAAATGAAACGTAGCGTATTTCGTTAGTCTGCTAACTGCATCTTATCCTGAAAATTTGAGCTCTCTAGTATTATTTAGGTCGAAGCATTGAGGGTTCGACGTATTTCAGATCTCAATAAAATCCAAAGTATAAAAGCTAGATAAATGAAACTTAGCGTATTTCATTAGTATGATAACTCCATCTTATCCTGAAAATTTGAGCTCTCTAGTATTATCCAGGCCGAAGCTAGGAGGGTTCGATAATACATAACCAGACCCCCCCCCTTTATGAGGGATTGGAGGGTGAAAGTTACGGATTTCTTAATTTTGTTGTTGTTTGTATGCTAATTCTAGCCTGCATACCAAATTTCAGCTTTCTAGGACTTCAGGAAGTACCCTAGAGGTTTTGATGATCATGAGTCAGTCAGTCAGTCAATCAGTGACGGAATCGACGTATTTTAGATATTAATAAAATCCAAAATATAAAAGCTAAATAAATGATACTTAGTGTATTTCATTAGTCTGCTAACTGCATCTTATCCTGAAAATTTGAGCTCTCTAGTATTATCAGGCCGAAGCTATGAGGGTTCGAAAATACGACGAAACACTTCCAGAAAAGGTACGTAGTGCCCTTCCTGCCTTCGGCTCGTCTTGGCGGGGGCACTGCCGTGCCCCCAGATTCTCTAATGGCCGAGTGCACCAAGCTTCAATTAACTTTGATGGCTGCATTGTGGACGTAGCTAAAATTAGTGGGGGGTGATGCCCAAGTAAAAGTTTAGCCTTTGTTTTAAAATTGTATGAAAGGAAACAAACATGTATAAAAAGAAAATTTATTCAGAAACTTAATAAATTTCTTTTTATACATGTTTGTTTCCTTTCACACAATTTTAAAACAAAGGCTAAACTTTTTCTGGAGCAGCACCCCCCTCCCACACTAATTTTAGCTATGTCCACAATGCAGCCATCAAAGTTAATCGAAGTCTGGTGCACTCGGCCATTAATCTACAATTTTGAATGCTCTACATGTTCCTTTTACAACTACACCGAATCAGTCATGGTGAGATACAATTAATTTTTCACTACTTAAGTTTAGTTTAATAAGTTTAATTTCGGCCAAAAGTGAACCTATCTTCCACCAAACTCGTTTTTTAATTTTTTATTGAAGTAAAAAAAAAAAAATATATTAATCCTAAGCTATGTATAATCTATGTATAAAGGAGATGCAGCACAAAACTTTTTACTGCTTATTAATTACAAAATTTTCACGTTTGCATTTTCACATCTTATTCTACAGTAAATAGATATATCAGATTGAGTTGTTCAACAAATAGCTCTGCAGACGTGATTTACAGATAAATGGGACAGTATCCAACATTGAAGTCCGGATAAACCATAATATAACGTGAAACTATAACAGAGGAACTAAGATTTGAGAGATAAGGTTACGCATGATCATCACCATCTTTTTCCCCTCAGATTTTATTCATTTTTAGTTTTAAAGTAGGTCTTACTTAAGTTATAACATTATTATTATTAAGTTAAAACATTACATATAATTATTATTATTATTAATAATTTGCGTTATTTACAAAAAAAATAAAAAGTAAATAAATAAAAATAAAAAAAATTAAAAATAAACTTTCTATTTAAAGGGAAATATCATTCTTAAGTATAAAAAAATCTAGTATATAAGACTAAAAAGTTGGTATAATTCTTTGATATCTTGCCCGTGGATATGAATTTTCACTGATGTGATGTTCCAAGATGTGAGGAATCAACCTGTTTCATCAATTCACACTACGTGGATTGAGATTGTGAATACGAAGCTACCATCTTCATATATGATTAGGTCCAAAAATAAGATAAAAATTAACACTTTACCTAATTAATTCCTATTTTTAGGGACAATTGCTACGAAAATTTCACATTCACATTTGCAATAAGAGGAGTTTTCCTCTCTTGGTAAGTCTTATTAGGAATCTTAGTTTCTTTGAAATAAATTCATTTACTGTATTGCTTTGTAGTGGATTTAGTCATTTCCCTGTTGAAGTTAAATTTCTTTCTTTCCTGCATTATTAGAAATCTAAATGCTTTGATATAGAAATAGTTATACCCCTTCCATACATTGGAAATTTTCGTGCAGTACTAAACAAAATGATAACTTTTATGTATTTATTTACTTATTTTTTATGTGAAGGTAGTTCTTTTGGATAAATGTATTCATCTTTACTTGATTCTAGGCTTTTTTGCGTTTTTCTTCCCGTGAAACTAATATTTCTTTTATAACATTGGCATTTTTGCATTTCACAAGTAGATTTTAAAATTAATTTGAAACATTGAAACATTGAAATACATGAGTTTCAGAATTGAGAATTTAAATATTGATTCGATTTCTAAGTTTTGAGTTAATTTAATAAATTTTAACTTTTCTGTTTTTCCTTGCTGAAAGTAAAATTATATTTTATCAGATGGATACTAAAATGATTCCATCTGATAACCTCACTTTTCCTTTTCCTTCACCTTTACTTTTGCTTTTTTTATATACATTATTATTTTCTATGTAAATAGCCTGATTAAAAGGGACTGCATTTTAATGAAATTTTTGTATTCAAAGAAATTTCCTGGGAAATTAGATAGGAAAGAAGTTTGATTTATCGTCTAGGAACCATCCCTAACGAAGGTAATACTTCATGAGTGCAAGACTCTGCTACATTTCACCTGAATTTGTGTTCTTGTAGGCATAACTGTTCGGTTATTTCTTTTTTGTTTCACAAACCTGTTTCTTCTTAATCTTCCTATGTTTTTCTTAAAGGAGACAGAAAATAGAACTAAACGCAACCGAGTTTGCTAAAGGATAGTTATACCGTAGAATACGCTAAAACTAGCAGTCAAGTCCCTGTTGGCAAATACTGCTATATCCTGTGTATATTTTATTTCTGTACATAAATTATCAAGTATAAACTATAGAAATATTTGACTGCAATATTTATTTTTAACCAACTTTACTTTTTAAGTAAAAAATAATTGTAAAAGCTTGGGCATTAATAGCGCTCAAGATTATCAATTAGATATAATTACATTTACTAATATAAGGCTTTTTCTTTTTCTTTATTCTTATCAGGATCTGGATATTCATATAAAATGGCCGAACGATGTGTATTTTGATCGACGAGTCAAGATAGGTGGACTCATGGTTACTTCTTCTATCAATCAGTCAGAGCTTTGTTGCTCTATTGGTAAGTTGCTAATTCATTTCGATGACTGCTGAGATGCTAAAGGATGATAGCGTTTGTTCCTTTTATTCTGTTCAAACGGACACACATTCACAGCCAATTGATGTTAATACGTCGTCAGATTCTGTTGACTTTAAAGAAGCACAATGAGATGCTGTTCCCTCGGTGGGTTTTTATTGGTCTATCACAAAAGAGGCAGAAATAAATGTCTGGCCTGTGGGTGGCACAGGAGGCCGGACGGGTGCTGCCACTACAAATGCTAAGGGAGGATCCAACACAAAAACCATCGTAAGCGGATTGGACATGGCTCGCTCGGCACCCCCCACCCCTCCATTCACTGTCCTACAGATAGTTTTTACTGTTTTTATTATTGCAAACAATCCCCCATTATTTACCTAGGTTTCAGTGTTGTCCGAAAAGAAAAATACTTCCCTCTTCTAACTAAGATTCCTTCCCCTCTCCTAACTCTTCTTAATTTTATAGTGAACTCTGCCGAAGACAAATAAATCAGTGTCTATAACTATCCCTTTCTTACTATTCTATCCACTACTACCCTTGAACGGATTCCTCTCCCCCCCCCCCCCCCTCTTTTTTTTTTTTTTTTATCTTATATAGCGGTTTTTTAAGAAGTTTTCTTATCAGTGAATCGGCATCACTTCAATAGCTGACTTTCAATCCACTTTTTTCCATGTTTTAATTAATTTTGACGATTTCCTTTATAGAATTTTTTTTTTTCAAACTGGTTTTACCTATCTATTATAATTTACACAAACTTACTATTTTTTTATAATTATATATATATATTTACAAGTGTGTATGTAATATTTTGTACATATAGTTTTCCAATTCTGTGTGTGTATCCCTCTATGTGTAACGCAAGAGATCAGAAAGTCTCACATCTACTGCAGCGCAGAGGTGACAGTGTCGGATGATCCAAGTTTTGAACGAAACTATAGGC
This sequence comes from Thereuonema tuberculata, assembly GCA_023159025.1. NCBI lineage: Eukaryota > Metazoa > Arthropoda > Chilopoda > Scutigeromorpha > Scutigeridae > Thereuonema > Thereuonema tuberculata. The sequence continues at coordinate 257,366,428 of JAFIDM010009631.1, read as the reverse complement.
TACTGCAGAGTTATTTTACACTCACATTTTCCGGCATACCACCTCATCAGCTGAGCCTGAAGAAAGGACCAATTGTGGTGCTCCTTCGCAATCTCAATCCAAAGAAAGGACTCTGTAATGGTACATGATTGGTCGTTAAGGAATATCGTCGCAATTTAAACGCAGCAGAAGTTCTTTCGGAAAGCAACAAAGGTATATCGTCACTATTCACAAGATCGTCACTTTCAGCTAAGTGATGTCGAGTTGAAGCGCCATCAGTTCCCAGTAATGCCCGCATCAAGCCTTCCAATAAAAAAAAAAAATCATGTATGTTCCTAGCAGTGCATTCATTTAAATTTTCTATCCGTAATAATAAATGATGGGCAAATACTCTAGTAATATAATAATAATGTAATAATACTTTTGAGATGATAATTATCATTTCACGTTCTTATGGGTCTTTTGAAGAGAATCCAGAAAGATCTTCTGGATCTTTCACTTCACAGAATTTGATCGAAATTTATTTGTTATTATATTCACGTTTCATTTATAAGAAAGTATTTCCTTAAAAAATATAAAAAAAGAATGAAATAAGCCTATGATGGAGTTTAGTATACGATGGAAATAATTGTTTCCCGTTATACTTACATAAAATTTTTAAATTTTTGCTTAAATAGGATTAAAACTTTCAAAGAAAAATATTCTGTGATCATTGAGCATCATTAATTGGATTCAGTTAAGATTGTGCCTTAACATTTTAAATCGAAATGATTTTTCCTTTAGTGATATCCCTTCTTTAAATAACGACAGGTTGTTTCAAGAATTTCTGATCCTTGCTTCTTAAACTTTAAATATTTAATCCAAAGCTATTTTCTTGATTGGTTTAGAAAATTCATATAAAGTTATTATTGTTTCATTTAAAGAGATGCCATTGAGAGACTTTCAGTTCTGTAAAGCTTTTATTTAAAATTGTAAAAGCAAAGTGATTTTTTTTTTAATTGTTGTCTTAGCTTACAAGACAGTTTTTCTTAAAACAAACAGAGGTTATTGGGAGAAGTTCGTGTCTTTTTTGAAATATGTACCTTTCTTGATGAAGCTTAACCAAAGATGCTTTCGCTAACTTGGATAAGGGGAGAAATAGGCGACGTGATCAGGATATTAGTTTAGAATATTTTTGACTACGTTTCTCGATGTATCTTTGAACTCTTCATACATCTAGTAAAGGAATTACTTGAGGAAATTTACAGTTTGAGTTCTCACACCCCCATTCAGGAAAAAGGGATTTTTTTTTTTTTTTAATTTTTACTTTAGCACTAGACAATTATAATCTCCTATTCGAAATTATTACAGTACGCCTCTACTTTAAAAGTATATAACCATAATTATATATTTCTTGTAAAATGTACATAGGATTTTCATTATTTTTAAATCAGTGACTTCAGTCTATCAGGGATTGAAACTTTAGTGAACCTCAAGACTTGTGACAAGAGGATGTTTTGAATTGGCGTCATTGGTTGGTCTTTGGCTCCTTGGCATCACGCATTTGACGCGTGCATCTTCCCCGTGGCAAAAGTAATTGCACAGAAGACATTTGCATCCCACCTTTGGTTGATTGAAGTAATTTGTTCTCGATTCAAAGGAAAGTCTTCTGAATCAATGACAAAAGAAAGGATCTCACTTGGAATTCACCTATTTCAATTAAACAGCTGTTTTTATAACTGTGTTTTATAATAACTTTTATAGAAATCGAAGGATATATATTTTAGTTAAGGTAAGACTCATTGTTATGGATCAAGATTTCACCTCAGATGGAGTCAGTGTTTTTTTTTCTTGTTATTCCTTCTCCAAATGATTCTAGGGTTTACCAAATCCTCTGTCAAATGGATAACAGGCGGCGAGCAAACTAGACTTCTATTTCGTCCGCTCGGCTGGTGATCGCAATATCCTCTGACTCCTGTGTTAAATACTTGAGACGCTTGAACTATTTTCTTTAATTAATATTTATGATTTCTTATTTTTTTCCTCAAAAAAAAAATAATATGTTCTTATTTTTACTGTAGGAGAAAAGGTAAGTGGGAAGAAAGGTGAGGTTAAGCCAGTAAGGAGATAGAGGCTCCAACACTTGACCTTAAAGAATACAGATCGAATCATCTATTGAAAAAAAAAAAACTATCTTTTGATCCCCCCTCAAAAAAAATTTAACAAAAATGGAGCATTTTCAAAAGTGTAGTTGCTCGCAATAAGTTTTCAGTCATTTGTTTAATCTAAATATTGAAGTTAAAATTGACAAAAAATACTACAGGAACAACGTAAGATAAAAATCTTGACTATTTTATTATGGAATTCAAGCCCCAAAAAAGATGATTCAGTTTATCAGACGAAACATTAAAAATTCTTAACAATCTCTGTCCTCAGTCCAAGTAATACATGCTTGTTTCTTCCATTTCCCCGTCTATCCAAAGGCACGGGAATCACCTGAAAAGATCTTCCCTTGAATTTTATCCCGTTTCCTGTTGTCTGTGGATCACAATATCCGTCCTAGTTCATCATGTCCGCTCAAGAAGTGCATTTATTTCCCAAGCTATCTGACATTTAAAAAAAAACAATAAATTTTCACATGAGTTTTTAATTATATAGTATCTACCTAAATCATTAGTAAGGGATGCGATAATACTTATTATAATGAAAAGATGAACTCCACATTGAAGGCATTTATCCCTTTCTGCTCCTCTTCCATGTTGTAGACTCAAGTCTTTAAACTTCAAAAAAGTATTTCTTCGAATAGAAAGTGAAACAAAATAGAAAAAAAAATCAGTAAAGAATTCCCGCTGATATTTCATTAGTAAGAATGCGTGGGCGTGATTTCTTTGATTCTTGTTATCTCTTGATTCTTAATATTTACCTAAATGAGTGTAGAAAACGATTGGCTTTCTTCTCTTTTTCTTTATTTAATTTGGATCAAATACAAAGTAACCAGCGCAGGTGAACACTTGGACCATAAAACGAAATTGCTTTTGCCCATAAATGTCAAGTGTCTTCGTGGGAGGAAGACAGCGGTTTGCATTCCGACCCCAAGGGGATGAACAACGCAATTTCCCAAATCAAACAGCCACTGGAACGGAACGCAGCCCAAGATTACACTCGAAGCATATTGATTCACTTCGGAATGATAATTACTAACAAACACAGAGGTATGATTAGAAAACATGAAATGGAAAAGTTCTAAAGTTCCCGACTATATTCTAATGAAATTACCCGATCGAAATTTGTTTTCAGTTTCGCTTACGAATCTGCTATCTTATATTGCAATTACTTTTATCTGCTCAAACGTAACTTATTGCCAAGGTAAAAAAAAAGAAGAATGCATAAAGAAATTTCTCGACTTTTTTCCTCTTTGATTTTATTACAGAATTTAAAGTAATAACTAGTCTTAAAAGTAATTTCTGTAGATAAGAGTACACCCCATGTGCATTGCACCCTTTTAGATTTAGACTTTATATTTTTAAAGGCCACAGACGAAGGGTCATACGGCTGATACGCTTGAACCTGGGTTCAAATCCCGCCTGGGCTTGGATGTTTTTTTTTTTCTTCGGTGTATGTTTTTAAAGGAACAGAAAAACCATTCAAGCCCAGGAGGGATTTGAACCCTGGTTCAAGCGTATCAGCCGTATGACCATTCGTCTGTGGCTAAACGGCTAGTAAAAATAAGATGATCCTAGGAGAACTTTAAGCCTACTTTTTTACAAAAGTGCTTTTTTTTTTGTTGTTATATAAATTGTGAAAACAATGCATTAAAAATATGATAATATTGTAGATTAATTTATTTGCCGAATGAAAATAATCTATCTTCAAATTTTCCAATGACAGAAATTTGATAAAATCCAAGCGTTTTTTTCAGGTTAAATTCAGAAATCCAATTAATTTTCATCAATGCACAGCAAATGGAAACAAAATGGAATAAATATAATCTTTGTTTACGATCTATTGTTTAGGGCCAATTAACGATAATTATTTCGTTTCTAATGCTTTTCAGGAAAAAATTCTCAAACTTCACCTTTTTTCGGTGGACAGTCGGCTGTCGTTGTTCGGCGGATAAGCTCAACAATCCTTAGGTGAAGTTTAGGTTTTAATGGGTCGCCCTTAATTTTATACAAATTGTTTTTTACTTTTTTTCTTTTAAATGTCAGGAGTAAGAGGAATATTGCGTGAGTTGTCTTGCTCCGATCTGCTCCGATTATTTTGCTTTTAAAAGAAAACAGGTTAAAGCTGAGATATTTTAACTATTTTTAACTGTCATAGGAAAATAGAAAATTGCTTTAGTATTATTAATTTTTTAATTAAAGTTAAAGGATCACATTTTTACTGACAGGCGGATGATGTCGGGTGGTCATTCCGACGCCCTCCTGCCTTTAACCCCCTGAATCGTAAGCGTACTCAGAATTTTAGAATGGGGGTGAGGGTGATGGTCAATTAAAAAAAAAATAGGGATTACAGACGATGAGCTTTCCAACGAAAAAAACAGATCAAAATCGTAGATTTCTTCCATTTTCGGATGTAATATAGGGAGGCTTCTCTCGATATACCAGCGCTCAGAATCAAACCTACTCCGATCCATGTTTTAGAGAGGGCTGGGTGAATCTAGGTCTCGGAGAAAAAAAAACATTCATTTTAAATATCGATGCTGGCCGGGAATTAATCCTTGTTTCCACAGCCTACATCTATACCACTGTACCACTGAACTCTTAATTCTTAATAAATTATGGTATTAAAAATAATCTAAAATCTCTTGCAGCGGTGATTGGACAGTGAATTTTTTTTTAATCATCTCATTCGTAACAATTTTGATTCTTCTGAATGAACTATTTGATATCATCCAAAACTCACAAGGAACAGCTTTGGATTTGAACAAACAATACTCGCCAAAATTTAGAGGATGATCATTTTCTTACCTCCGAATTCCTGGTGATAGGCTAGTTGTTCACTAGAGATCTCTGAGCACAAGGGGTACGCTAAAGCTTGAAGAATCGGATCTGCAAATCTGTACGTAGGACAGTGTGACATCTCATAGCGATGAAGTCAGTTCTTTAGAACACTGAAGTTCTGCAAGCGTCCTAAGGATATTTCTTATGAGGACTTCAATAAAATGACATTTGGGACTTCAGACTTCTTTACTGGAGAAGTTCGTATTCACTTTGGCTGTTCTATCTTCTCTCTTCGGACTTAAAAGTGTCACAGCTGTTTTCAATGAATTGCTCTTTTTTATTTTCATCACCATCATCAAAAATGCGTTCGAAAGTTACGACACTATCCGCTTCTAACTGGTTTTCATATTTTTGAATAACCAACGAAACCAGAAAACCTGCGAAAGACTCATCTTCCATCTTCTGATCATAGATCAGAACCATCTTCATGGTGCACTTTTCGTCGTAACATTACCTCAACCAATCTCAATACATTACCTTGGTTGATCACAATCCTCGATCCATTTTTCGTTTCACTACGTAAACAAACAACCTTAGGTAATGCGATACAGATATCTGCACAGTCTTGACTGGCGGAGCAGCAAGCGAGCGAAGGATTCGAAATGTGACGGAACAGATACCTCTCGTGAACAACTGCAGAGGAACGACTATCACCAGTGAATTCGGAGGTAAGAAAATGATCATCCTCTGAATTTTGGTGCTTATTTGTTGTTCGAATCCAAAGATATTCCTTACAAGACAATGTTTTTTCATTTGGATATTCTGTTTTTTAGATTAACGACTTATTAAGGTAGCAAAGCGTATTTAATTGATCTTTTAGAAAATATCAATTGTTATACTGTAATTATTCAGCAAATATTATATTTTGACAAGAAGTTCCTGAAACAACACTAAGGCTGTTTTCTTAAAAAAAATTTTGTTTGTTTGTTTGTTTTTTTTAAGTCTTAAAATCTTAAAAACAAAAAAAATTCCTGATTTTATTATGCTTTTCTTTTTTAAAATCTTTTTTTTAGGAAGTGAGGCTCCTCAAATAGTGATTGTGATTTCTCGAGAATTTTTCGGATTCGAGATTTCTAGTTTTCTGAAAAAAAACTTTTTTTCTCGAGAATTCGAGAATTTATTCAACCATCATGAAAAATTCTCAAGAAAGCAAAATGCTTTTGGTAATTTTTTTTTTGCATTATTTTTATTATGTAAAAGTTTCAAACCTTGGGTTTTCCCTGCAAACATAGCATGACGGGTCAAGGACCAAAGCAGATATTGCCAAGTGTAAAGACGTGTGCAAGAATGATTAGGGATGATTAGGGTGGTTCTGTACATAAATTTCCTAACTAAGCGTGTTGTGTTGAGTATCACAACCTTCTGGAGTTGTGCATAAGTGTTTTTGTGAAGTGCTGAGACTGTGGTGCAATGTGTGAGGCACCAGACCAGTGGCGGACAGAACGATGGGTACAACACGTACTCGATCCTGCCTCCACTTCTTCTGGAGCTCGTGTGCTAGATTGGGTGTATTTACTGATCTTGTCTCCGTGAGTTTTTTGCATGTTCTTGCTGATAGGCACTGTAATATCAATTAGATAGGTCTGTTTGTTGACCTTATCAACAGTGTGATGTCAGGTCTGTTGTGATGTATGGTTTTGTCTGTGAATGGGACGGTCCCAGTACAGCTAATGTGAGGATGACTCTAATACGCTTTATGGTATGTACTTATAATATGGGACCGTGTTCTTAATAAGTGAGTGTTTGTGTGCTAGCTGTTGATGAACGATCGACGCTACCTGATTGTGTCGATGTAGATAGTCTGTTCGGGAGAGAACGAGATAGCCTGATATTATGTGGTCGATCGTCTCTTGCTTAGTGTGGCATTTCCTGCATGTGTCGTCATGCGTGTTTGCGTCATGTAGAATGTGTTTCTTGTAGTTGCGTGTGGGGATGACTTGGTCCTGTATCGCGATCATGAACCCTTCGGTCTCCCCAAACAGCTCACCACTCGTCAGCCATCTGTTCGACGCTTCCATGTCGATATGAGGCTGGCTGAGTTCGTGACGATGTCTGCCATGGAGTTCCTTACGAGCCCATGATTCACGCAGCTGCTGAGTGTGGGTGTCAGGGGTAGTGAGTGTTGGAGAAAAGTTTGCGAGGTCCAGGGGTGTGAGGTGTGTGTCAGCCTTGACAATGGTTGAGTGTAGTGCGCAGTGTTCTGCTCTTTGGTGGAAGTATTCCCTAAGTATGTGTACTTGTTTTTCGTGTAGGGTGATGAGGTTGATGAGTCCTCGGCCTCCCTCCTTGCGGGGAAGAGTCATCCTTTCCGTAGCGGACTTGGGGTGGTGCATGTTGTACGTTGTAGTGCTTCGAGTTCGGTTTTTGTCCATTGAATTATTACTATTATTATTATTATTAAAATATGCACAAAATGGTTGTAGAAGATAAGATGTTGGATTTACTGTATTTATAACGAATTATGAGATGTGGCTTTTCATATGCAAAGCAACTCGATTTTCTTTTTAAAAATAGATTGTTTAGTGGAATTCGGAAGAAAATAATTTGTTGAGGATTTCAATCTATTTGTCATTCTCAAAAAAATGTAAACACAGGTTTTGGAAAACTTGCGGAGATAATCCATTCGTCGAGTTTTAAAAGAAGACTAAGAAAAATACAGAAATATTGGAAAAATTGTAAGAAATGAAACTGATGACGAAATATTTATTATGTGTGTTTATCTAATAATGACCATTATTGTTCGCAAATAGTTACTTGAATTGTCCTATGGTAATCATTTTTTTAAATTTACAACAGAAATAATTTAAGTGAAAACTGTTGTTGTTATGAAAAAATTTCAATTCAATTTTGATAAAGAAAGGTTATAACATATTTAAGCATGAAAACATACTACCATGTTCTTGCTTTATTATTACACTAGCAAACCTGTCAAACAAACCTTATATACGTATATAGAGCAACCCGCACAATTTTTAGTGGTTCCCTGCTGACTGAGGAAATGATCACGGAATCCAAGGCCACGTGACCGTCGTGCATGTGGTATGTGTGTGTGGGCAGGGAAACCGACCAAAACTGAACGGTTTAGCCTTTGACCTTACCACATGTGACTTACGGTCGGCCTATGTCGATGAAAAATGAAATGTAGGCATTCTAACATTTATACCTACCATTGGACACTTTGTTAGTCTTTCTGCGTCTTACGGTTTCGGAGGAGTAGCGGGCAGAAAAACCCAATGTTTTCTTTTATAAATATGGATATTAAAAAAATTTTATTTGAAAAAAAAAAAAAATACCCTATTTGTTTTTACATTTGGGCCCTTCTTTGGAAGACAACTTTTTCGAAATGATAAACTTCGGAACTTTTCTTCGGAAATGATAGCATCTAATCTTTTGAAGACTAGATTATGAAAGATGGACGTTAGGGACCATCTAAAAATAATTTCGTATATTTTCTTTTTACAAATTAACAGCTTATCATAAGTTATAATAATTCATAATGAATTACTATTTAAACGTGACAGAAATTTTCGAGAATTTTTTTTTTTTTTTCTAATCTCGAAATTCTGGAATTTTTACAAAATAAAATTTTGGATAACTGAAAATTTGAAAGATAGCGGATTTCTCGAGACAAAAAAATCTCGAGCAATATCTGTTGATCAACTCACTGAGTACATGTATGCATATCCATCTCTAATAACTTTTGAACCGCGGGATGAATCTTCTTGAAACTTGCTATGCATATTTAAGGTTTACAGACGGATCTGTTTTATATTTTGAAATCTTTTGCAGGTGTGTCTTTGTCGAGAAATTAAAAGCGTAAGAAGGCGTTAAATCTAAAACAGTGAGAAACAAAGACTATTAATTCTGTTAGCTAATCCTTTAATTTGCGTGTGGTAGATTTGATTAAATTAATCTCATTTAGGAAAATAATAGTCTACTAATTTAAGTATTTTTTTTTTACAGAAAATGGAAAATTTGTGTTATTGTTTCAGCAGATATTATAATTTGAAAATAAAATGGAGAGTTTTCTTTTTATTGTTTTAACAACTTTAAAAAGAAAAGAAAGACATTTTAAGGAATAACAATAGGAAAGTAGTCTTCTAAGTTCTTAAGGAACTTGTTGAATTAAAAAAAAAAATGCTGAATACGAGCAGTAAAAATTATTACATTTTAAGAAAGTTTTTCTAAAGAAATTAATTAAATCGAGAAATACTTACGTTGTTTAAATCCAATTAAATTAAACAATTTTTTTTTTTTTAAACTTGAGGAAAACACTAATGGCCGAGTGCACCAAACTTCAATTAACTTCAATGGCTGCATTGTGGACGTAGCTAAAATTAGTGGGGGGTGGCTGCTCGAGAAAAATTTTAGCCTTTGTTTTAAAATTGTGTGAAAGGAAACAAACGTGTATAAAAAGAAATTTATCAAGTTTCTGAATAAATTCTCTCTTTATACAGGTTTGTTTCCTTTTACACAATTTTAAAACAAAAGGCTAAACTTTTTCTGGAGCAGCAACCCCCCCCCCCAATAATTTTAGCTACGTCCACAATGCAGCCATCAAAGTTAATTAAAGTTTGGTGCACTCGGCCATTAGCGTATTTAAATAAATGGATTAATAGCTCTTGTTTAAGACATCCCTACAAATTCATTGTTTCGATTCTAATACTTTTCTGTGTTAATTTTTTGTCACGAGGAATAATTAATTTCTCGACGAGCAACCATTCGGGGAAAATCTTAAAATAGAAGTTAGATCGTTAAATGTGTAAGCCATGTTTCAGGAAGACTCATCCGGAAGTTTTAAAGGCAACACAAATTGACTGATTTGATGAACCTCTCTGCCCTAGGAAAAATGACTAAACTTTCATTTTTTATTATTCTAACGATTTAAAAAAAAAAAAAAAAAAAAGGAGGGGAGCATTTAAGGAAAGTAGTCTTCAAACTCTTCAGGAACTTTTTGTCTTTATTTATTTTTTTATATTTTTAAGAGAAATCTTTTTTCTCTAATACTGAATTGGTCGTATGATGAAATTTTCGGCAATTGTTTTATGTTTTGGTAAGAGAGAAGACAAGAGTAGATCATCCATCATTTGGGTGACAAGTATTTGTTGAACGGATTAAGCAGTTTTGTCCACCTGTGTGTGTGTGTGTCTGTGTCAGGGCAGGTGGGCAACGCATCCTCTCCTTTCCTTTGAAAAGAAACAATTTCTTTCTGTGTACTCAGTTTGTCCTTCACCTCCTCCTCCTCCTCCTTACCTATGTATAGGAATTGGCTGCAAGAAAACCAACTCCTCCATGACGTTCCATCATTCAATCTGTCCGTTTTGTAACTAATTAAGTCAGATTCCATGACGTAACTGTTGATGTTCAAATGTTAGTTCACGAAAGAACGACGGGTTTTCTAGTTCTCGCTGGCTATTAAAAGAAAAGCCATGGACATTTAAATGTTTTCAAAGATAGTTGAAATTATAAATATGTAAGTTGTTTGAAAAGCATTGATTTTAATTTGAAGTAGAATAATACATGTTGGATCTTCTTGAAGTTTGGTGTGCATTTTTAGGAAGACGAAAAATCTTTTGTGTTTGAAAATTTTCCAAGTGAATTTCTGTGGAAAACTTGAACGTGAAGACGACAGAAATTCCTCTTAGGAAAAAATTAAAATCAAAATAATTAACCCAAACTAATGAATTTCCAAGGATGTCTAACGTTGTATCGTAATCCATTTTGGGGGGGGGCTAGCTTTGATTGGATAAAAGTAAATTTAAGTAGGTGACTTACATTAGTATTGAATCAGTCATCAGATTGAATCAATTTTCAACAAAATAAAAATGTGAACGTAGATTATTTAAATTGTAATTTATAACTTCGAAAACTTTTTCTTTAGATTGTTTTCATTAATATATAAAAAAAAAAAAAAATTCGCGTTGAAGTGATTGATTTTGAGTTTTGTTCTTACGGCGCTGATGAAGATGCACGTGGTAGGTCTTGAGGCGTCGTGTGTATGGGTGACAAGGTGGACGGACTGAAAGGCAATTCCTCTCATTAATGGTGACATGGCCCTAAATCCCTTGGCCCCTTGTCGAGCCGCAGGTGTGGGCTGTAAACACTATCATTACACAATGGTGTGGGCAGTTGGACTAACATTCACTTGGTCCAAACAGAAATGAATACTTCCCATCAGTCCTACAATATTTAGAATTGTCATTGCTATGAAAAAAATGTAGTAAAAACAAAATGGTTTTAAAGGTGGCTTTTTTTTTTTTTTTTTTCCCTTCTTTTTTTTTTTTTAAATTTTAATTTCTCAGAAAAGTTTTTTAAAATTATTGCTAAGATTGGCGCCACAAGTAAGTTTTTACTTCTCTGGATTGCAACATTTGAACTCTTAACATTTGTTGTCGATTGTCGATGATCAGAAGTTCAAGATAAAAATGGAAATGTATGACATTTTAAAATATATAATTATATAAACGAACATTTACACTTTCCTGCTAACAGATTTTTATTTACGAATTGAATTCTTTCTGTTGTTGCTTTCTATCGATATATATTAATGCATTATTGAAAATAGAAATATTTAAACATACAAAAGATTAAAAGCCGCAAAAATTCAAAACATTATAACATGATTTGAACTTGTAATCTTTTGAATTTGAACTTTTTATTCTGATTAATAATAGAGAGATTGTTAATTAGTATTAGAATATTAATTATTGTGATTAAATCCACAAATCTGTTAAGTCGTCTAAATTCTGTTTCTTTTAATCAAATTGAAGTACGTGCAAAATTTGAAATTGAATGTAAGATTTTACAAGGCATTGTTTGGTATCCTAAGGGTACATTATTTTGCTTCAAATATTTTTCTAAGGGAATTTTTGTCATCTGTATTTCTCCGGAGGGATTCTTAAGAAGAAATTTTCAAATACAAAAAAAAAAAAATGATCGGTCATCTCTTGCTTTCACATTTATAAAAGATGACAGGTTTTGCATAAGCTATGAATCTTTATGATATGTTTGGTTTGTTTTTGTTTTTAGCAACTTTTCTTATGTAGCCTACACTGACGGAAATGGAAATCCCAACACCACGACGTAGTTACGCTAGACGAATGAAAATTACATAGAACATTTGCCTAATGAGTTACTACATTGATATCAGTTTGAACGTCACAACTCACATAATGCGCGTGCAGCGCCTTATGGAAGTTTAATGTCGTCCTCCTCAGTACCCACAGTAGTCACGTTGAATGCAGGCGTCCACACGCGCATGCTTCCGTTCGTAAAGGTGTCATCCTGTGGGATGGTTTCCACGCCTTCTGCATCTGTTTGGTCAGATCGGCAATGTTCGTTGCGGCTTGCGGAATCATGACCCACACATGCTCTATTGGCGAAAGATCTGGCGATCTTGCCGGTCAGGGCAACACACTAACATCTCGAAGAGCATGTAAGGTTGCAGCCGCGGTGTGAGGACGAGCATTATTCAGTTGAAACAGTCCCACCCCCCCTCCCCTTCAGTATCGTTCATGAAAGAACGGGTTCGGTCACCAATCTGATGTAAACGTTGGCCGCCATGGTGTTAGAAATAACTACCAGGAAGTTCTGTTATCATACGAAATCGCTCCCCATACCATAATGCCTGGAGTCGGTCCGGTATATCGACGACGAATACAAACAACCGTTTACCCGACCTCCTGCTGACCCGTGTTCGTCCATCACTGGTAACGAGGCAGAAACGGCTGTCGTCCGTGAATACACAGAGTCCATTCTGCCCTCCAATTGGCTCTTGCGCGACACCAGCTGAAGACGAATTGAACGGTGGACAGGAGTGAGCAGCAAACACGTCACTGAACGCCTAGAGCGGAGGCCAATCTCCCAGTAGACGATTCAGAGCAATTCTGGTGGTAATGCCGGGTCTCACTCCGTCTCTAATTTCGTCTGCAGACGCCCTGGGATCCGCCGGGCCCATCCTGCGAATGCGCCGGTCTTCTCTCTCTCCAGTGGATTGGGAGGGCCTGGACACCGATCTTCTAGTAACAGTGCTTTGCCGGGATCATTTCTGCCAACAGTGATACACAGAGGAGATGTCTCGATCCATTATTGCCGCGATCTCAAGAAGTGAAAATCCACCCTCTTGGAGGCCTACCACAAGGTCTCGTTCGAAGTGAGTTAAATGTTGATATACAATTCGTTGTCGCCTTTGTGGCATCTTGTATTGTCGTACCACAGCCTTTCATAGTGACAGTAATGCTTATGAAGAGCTTCACACGTATTTAATGGAAAATTCCACTACGCATTCGCTGTGGCGCTGCATGCACATCATGTGAGCTGAGACGTTGAAACTGGCATCAATGTAATAACTCATGTAGACAAATATTCTGTGTAATTTTTATTCATATAGCGTAACTCCGTCTTGGTGTTGGGATTTCCATTTCCGTCAGTGTATTATTATTATGTAAAAGTTTCAAACCATAAGTTTCCCGGCAAAGACAATATGGCGGGTCAAGGACCAAAGCACATATTGCCAAATGTCAAAAAAAAATGAGGAAGAATGGTTAGGGATGTGTGGTTATGTCCATAAATTTTCTAACTATGCGTGTTATGTTGATTATCACAGCCTTCTGAGTTGTGCGTAAGTGTTTTGTGAAGTCCTAATGTGCTGAGGCTGTGGTGCAATGTGTGAGGCATCAGACCAGTGGTGGACAGGACGATGGGTACAACATGTACTCGGTCCTGCCTCCACTGTTTCTGGAGCTCGTGTGCTAGATCGGGGTATTTACTGATCTTGTCTGCGTAAGTTTTCTGCATGTTCTTGCTGATAGGAATTGCAATATCAATGAGATATGTCTGTTTGAAAAAGAAAAAGACTGCCTTTTGAGTCGAGCTGATACTCTGGGACGGCTGTTTCGAGCTTGTTAGGCTCTCCTCAGCCAGATCTAATTAGCCAGTGCAAGACTCAAAAGGCATACGAGGGGAAGAATTAGGAATTCATGATGGAGACAGTGACCCCTCCATAACTAAAAGTAAGAAAATAAAAAACAAGAACAAAATATGGAATCCAAATCCTTGGATAGCACTCAGGCTACCACAAAAGGAACAAGAAAAAAAAATATAAATAAATAAAAAAATAGCTGTTGATGAACGATCGACGCTACCTGATTGTGTCGGTGGAGGTAGTCTGTTTGGGAGAGAAGGGGACAGCATGATATTATGTGGTCGATCGTCTCATGCTTATTGTGGCATTTCCTACATGTGTCGTCATGCGTGTTTGCGTCATGTAGAATGTGTTTCTTGTAGTTGCGTGTGGGGATGACTTGGTCCTGTATCGCGATCATGAATCCTTCGGTCTCCCCAAACAGCTCACCACTCGTCAGCCATCTGTTCGACGCTTCCATGTCGACATGAGGCTGGCTGAGTTCGTGGTGATGTCTGCATGGAGTTCCTTACGAGCCCATGATTCACGCAGCTGCTGTGTGTGGGTGTCAGGGGTAGTGAGTGTTGGAGAAGGGTTTGCGAGGTCCAGGGGTGTGAGGCGTGTGTCAGTCTTGACAATGGCTGAGTGAAGTGAGGAGTGTTGTGCTCTTTGGTGGAAGGGTTCCCTAAGTGTGTGTGTTATTATTATTATTATTATTATTATTATTATTATTATTGTTGTTGTTGTTGTTATTATTATTATTATTGGCATTTAAATCAGTGTACTTTCTTTGGTATGCTTTTTTTTTGCGACCCCGTCGACGAATAATGGAATGGGAGAATGGCATCAATGAAGTTCATGTCCATCTATCGTCACCTCTACAGTCCAAACTACAATTTGGCTCGACTTGAGTGATACTTTATTAGAACCTTTATGAATTGTATAGGTGGGGAAAAAGAAGAGATCCGGTCTCGTGATAATACTTAAGAGTATTCTCAGCACCTTACAGATATTAAGTGATTTATTCAGTTCGTATTCGTAGCCGCGATCGTTTAGCGGTTAGTACATTGTGTTTGGGCGCAACAACTCAGGTTTGAATCCTAGTCACAGCGATACTTGAATAGCAGTATCACTGCACAAGAGGGCCTTTTCTTCTTTTTTTAATCTAACTTTGATTTTTTTTTTTTTAGTCTTCATTTTTTTTTCTTAAAAAATATAATTATTTATGTTTTTAAAACTTTTGTAATATAGGCCTATTTTATATACTTCTTAATCATAATTTGAAAATCAATCTGTAGGGGATCGCTATATGGTCTCGTCTACTCTAGAAAACCCCTATTTTTTTTTATTATTTTTTTGTTATTCTCATTCAGCAAAGATTGAGATCTAATATTGTGTGATTTAGTGAAGTTGACTCAAGCGTCTTGATAATAAGTATATGAATTAATTTACCATTAACGGAATTCAAATTAACCACAGGGATTACGAAAACAAATTGTTTTAAAAAAAGATATTTGTATATCCAGTCAAGTTTTGGTAAGAAATTTATTCGGTATCCCTATTACTACTACCATACCTTTTGCTGTCATATAAATGAAAAGAAAATTGACTTAACAATTTAGCGAAATTGTATTAAACTCGAAAGCTATGAGTCACACACTTGTATTCAACTTCATGGGTTTGCACAAAGGCTACTTTCCGAGATATTATCAAATGCTTGGCTATCATCAAGATAGCTTCTACGAGTCCATCAGATTGAAGAGGCAGCATTGTATTTTCATACAAGATCAGTAAGAAACGAAACAATATCGAGCCCTTCCTGTTATCAAAAGTCAAGCAGAGCGCTGGAATACTTTATTGTTTGCATTATATGGATTCTCAACCTTCTTCAACCCCCCAATGTCTCCTTATGATACCCTGTCACGTGCAGTTTAATATGAACAATTTATTTATATATAACAATTAACAATTTTCTTTTGTGCATCATGCTATGAAACTGCATAAAATCTTTCATGTTAATTCCTACTAATCGTACTAAAAAAAAAAAAAAAAAACAATAACTAATTAAAGCCCATAAATTAACTGTGCCGGCGTGGTCGTGCGGTCTCAGGCGTCGTGCGGCCTGTGTGCCGGTACCCGGGTTCAAATCCCGGTCGAGAGCATGGGTGTTTTATCTTTCTTTTCTGTGTTTCGTCCGTTTCTCCCCTGGGACTTACTATCTCAGGGTTATTACTGGACGGGATGTGAATCTCTTCCCCTTCTGGAATTTCCTAGCCTCACCCTGACATTGTCAGGTAGGGCTAGCCCGTGGTCCATAGTTGGCCAAAGTCGATGAAAGGAAGGAAGGAAGGAAAGCCCATAAATTACAGTACCGATACTGATTAGAATCAGCAAAGCAACTAACAAAAAACGAAATATTTATCACAATAGAAATTTAGAAATCACATTAGCAGATAGAATATTTATAACGCATATTCAAATGATGAAGAGTACGTGACACCCAAACTCCTGACAGTACTTTTGAGCACTAGAATAAAAATAAGTTTCTCAGTAATTTCTAACTTAGTAAGATTTTCTCATAATTGCTTACGTAAACAATCTGAATTTCAGCGAAAGATTTGCGTATGCCCACCATCTTTCCAGCGCTCCCAAGAGACGATCTAACACCCCTCCCCTCGTTGAGAAGCACTGCTTTATATGAAAATTTTCCGTAATGTTTTACCACAACCACTGACTTTATATTGTTACTTAATCTGCGATAAACTTAATTAACAATGCGAGTAGAGAAATGGACAACACTATATTCTCATAAAAGTACTTTGTTTTGCAGTGAAAGTGAGTATGAATTCTTAGAAAACTAAATTTAATAACTTCTCATTGGCTGGGAGATTTCATAATGGATTATTATATTTTGAAATTGATTGGTCACTATTATACTCCTGAATCAACTTCATTGAATACGTAATGGCGAGTTAGATTTACTATGGGGACCGGTCTAATCAAGTGCTAATGCACCTGATTGGGCGCTGGAGGTACCGAGTTCTATCTCCGGTGGAAGACCACCCAGTCCTCAAGAGAATGGATACCGGGTTTCTTTCCTGGCGGCCCCGTTCGTCAGGAAACGCCAGGAGCGTTATCTTCCTCGATCCCAAAGGCCACATAGGCCTCATTTCCAAGGCCCACTTGGGTCCCACAGACGTTAGACTTTGCTTATTCTCTTTTGCTTGGGAACATTAAAAAAGTATCAGAAAGTAATTAAGTTATGATTTTTTTTTAATTCCCCCCCCCCAAAAAAAAAAATTATCTCTCTGTCTGTATATACATATAAGAAAAGTTGATTTTTTTTTTCTGGTCCTATCTCCTCCGAAACCATAAGATACAGAAATAAAAATAAGGTGGCAAATGTTAGGTACAGTAAATAAGCAAGAAAAGAAAGACTCAATTTTCAAACAGGTTTTTCGAAAAATTATGCATTCTCTGATCAAGTTTTTTTATTTATTTTTTTTTTCCTATAAATACATAATTGACCCCATAAAATACTATCATGATTAAATGATGACCCGAAACTTTGATATCAGAAATAAAAAATTTGTTTTACAAATAAGTAAGTACTTAATATAAAGCCAAGGATCTGTTTAATTGTTTCAATGCCTGTTAATGCAGGAACAAACTGATAAATCAAAAACTTCTGTTCATTTAGATTACCCTCCATTTTATTTATCATGGCAACCATCTTCGAGAAGAAAAAGAATCATAACGAAACTCCGTGGCACGTACAACAATTTAATTTGCAATATAACTACAATCAGTATTCAATCTCGCGTTTAACGCTCAACAACGCCCTTGATCTCTCTTAATTATTTGGCAGATATTTTACAGTTTTAAAAGATATTTTAAGTTAGTCTGCTTTTCTTTGTAAAGGGTTTGACTTCTTTTGCATTAAAAGCATTATTTTGTAAATAATGGGATGAACTTTGCTACATTTCCGGGTTATTCGGATTTCGGTTGAAAAGAGGAAAGTATTTATTTATTTTAACGTTAGCCATGATTTTTAGAAATTTTTACAACAGTGATCTCAAACTTGTGGCGCTCTTCTCTAAGTTTTTCTATAGGCCCTATGTCTTTGTGACCAGTGTTTTGTGGCATTCTGAAATGAATAGAATTATTATTGTAATTGATTATGTATTTCTCTTGTCAATTTAAATATTAAGCATCAAAACCATGGTAGAAATAAAGAAACATTCTCCTAAGAGAATACAAATTTGGGCACCAAAAACAATGTATTATTGAATGAAATGAAGTTATGTATTTTTAAAGGCTGATCCATTAAAGCTAATGAAATCATGTGCTGAACAAGCAAACGGCAATTACCACGTTTCATTTTTATAAGTCCGGCTTCCTTGGTGTGCTTCTGCTGCTTCTTTTGAATATTCATGGACTTTTACTAAAAATCCAAAAAGGTCAAAATGGTTTTATCTACCTAAAACGTGGTTGCAAAGATTGGGAAACCATCGTCTATTTCATTGAAGTCTAAATTCTTCTTTAGTATTAATGAATCTGCTAATTGTAATAATATTTTCTTCTTTTTAATTTTTTTTGCAGAAAATTCTTGAGCTATTTTAAGATCATTTGAAAGCTGATTACTTCGGCTTAGAAATTTATATTTTGGTTTAATGATAATTAAACGTATAGGTTATGTTATGTTATGTAGTGAATGTGGGTGGCAGAGAAGCCAAGCACTGCGACCGGAGGTCAATTGTACTATCCCACGGAAATAAGGACAGATGGAGAGAAAGACTGAGAAAGTATGGTGGGAGAAGTGCAGGGGAAACGGGAGTAACCCGAGAAAACCTGCCCAGCGCGGATCGTTCACCATCACGAAACCCACATGAGAACCGAACCCCGGTACTCAGAGATGAGAGGCCAATGTCATAGCGACCGCGCGGCCAAAAACATATAGGTTACTCTATGAAACTAGGTTATCTTTTACAGACCTACTGACTGGTAAAAAGAATCTAACTTAGCAAAACCAGGGTAAAGTAAAGAAGGATGAAGGGAAAAATGCATACCGATATGTCTGGCAGCATGCGGGTTTTAGGCAGCTGTCTAGGTCGCTGATTTGTCTGAAACTTAGGAAATGAGAAAATGTACAGAATTTTAAAATATCAGTATTAAACATTCATTGATATGTAAAGTATTAAGTAATTATATGTAAGATGCTTTATTCACATAAATTGCAGTGGAATTTCGATGAACTTTATTCAAATCTTCCTCCTCCTTGTATTCAGTTTTTTTTTTTCCCTGAAATCTAAAGCCCAAAATCCAGTGTATCTTATAAGTCATATTACAATGGGACCAACTAAACACTTAAATTCAATCATTTTTGTAAACTACCAAAACTATTAGTATTTTGTTGTTTTGTAATATTTTATATTTTTGAAATTCTATTCAAAAAAACAAAATATTTTTTATTTCATTATTCATTCATTAAGCACAATGTTTATATCATCAATATTTATATCGCTTAATTAATTATTTTATTTATTACAAGGAGATACATTACTTTGGAGGCCAATGGTTAACAAGCGACCTATGAATGGCCATTATTTATAATGTACTTTGTTTCATTTTCTCTTTCTGTCATGTTTCCTGAAATTTTCAATCATTAAGTTGTAAGTGATGTAAAACAAATTGCCTACTTTCGCTCCATTCCTTTAATTAGTATTAGGTACTGAAATATCATTTCCGATTTCCTATTATTTTCGTTCCCTGTTATTATTAATATCATAATTATTATTATTAAACTATTTCGTTAAATAACTTGAAAGAACTTCTTGAATTGCAACTTTGCTGATTTAGTCATCTAATGGATAAGCCTTTTAATGAAGGGGCTGGTTTTTGTTTTTTTGTTTTAAATGTCTTTTTTTTTTTTTAAGTCATGGGACAGTATTTGTAAACTAAATTACCCTTCGAATGTAAGGTATCATCAGATTTTCCGTTTGCTAAAAATTAATTAAATCCGCAAATCTTAAATCCAAATTATTTTAGAACAGGTGCAAATTTAAAAGGATTAAGCAGCATATTTCATTCAAAATGGATATCAAAAGAAATCTACTTAAACATGTCAGCTTGCAATGCTTTTCTTTGGGAAATTGTATCACCTTCAAGCATAATTTTTTTCCATCAGGGAGAGATTTTTAAATACAAATCATCTCTTGTCTATAATAAGCATGCCAAGTTTCAAGATGATTCATTCACTCGCTTGTTCAAAATGAGTAATCAACCTCTACCCATGCAAACAACTTTCTTCAAAACAAAGACAGGGATTTTATTATCCAAGCTTTTCCTAAAGAAAGTAGATTCATAAACGTAGCTAGGAAACCGTATTATTAATGTTTTATATTCGGTAAGGGATATAACTTTTCCTCTTCCTGTTTGCAGTTGAATGCTATACCAGAATTCTGGTAGCCTTAAATTTCTACGACATTAGAGTGGAATGAAATTGCAGATCCTCCGATGAGTATTGATTTTCTAAGGAAAAAGGGCGAGAGCGAATCCTTTTGAATAGCGGAGTTTCTTCTTGGGAGTGCTGAGTGACACCACCAGGTGTCGTAAGAGGAAGTGGATGCTCGTTTGTTGAACGATGGGGTAGAAGCAATGTTAATGCCAGGTAATTGATGTTGTGACAGTCGGTAGGGAATCGCCCACACAACGGATGCTTTTTTCACACGACAGGATTAGCAGCTCTAACATCTCCAACTCCCCCCCTCCCTCACGCAGATAAAAGGAGGATTCAATTAATAGAAAAAGAAAATCAGATCAATGGAAATGGTACCCGTCTTAATATTGTCAATTCAGTTAAAAAAAGTGAAATGAAAGACTGAATTAACAACCAATTGAACATCACGTATTAATAGTTTATTAAATAAGATTTTTATTATTGCAATAACAGCCAATGAAATCGTTTAAAAAATAATTGCTAAACAAAAAAATGAAGTAATTTAAATATTGATAAATTAGTATTGTGAGGTTTGTATTATACATAAAAGTCAGATTATTGAACAATATTTTATTTTTAAGTTTCTAAAAAAATATCACTTTTTTTTTTTTTTTTTCATTAAAAAGTTAAATAAAGAAATAAAAACAAGAACGCTTTCAAATCAATGAGATTAATACTAATTATTTATTTTCAATACTAGAAACAAAATCCTAATAAGACCTCAAAGTTCAACAAAGTGATTTTTTTTTTTAATTAATATCAACAAGAAACGATTAAACTGTAGAATTGCTATTGATATCCCCCCTGTAAAGGTTTTAGTAATAATAATTATACTTGGAACAACGTAACAGATATTTAGAAAAAGATTTATACATATTTACATATTTTGTAAATATTAAAATATATTTAATAAGAGTTTTACGCGTGTCAAAAAATTAATTGTTTAAATGAAATCCACAAACACACATTTAAAATTCATAATAAAATTTATTTAAAAACATAAATACACAATAATGGAACTGGTTTCAAGCCATGGTTGATGCTTCAAACGGGTTCCATTACTTTGTATAGTTTATGTTTTTAAATACATTTTATTATGAATTTTAAATGTGTGTTTGTAGATTTTATTTAAACAATATCGTTTATTAAAAAAAATGAAATTATATACCTGTATATTTGAAATGCAAACCATTAATTTATGAATCTGTTACAGATTTCGGCTTGTAGGTTTCCCAAAATTAATGCATTCGGGGTTCAAGTACCAGTGGAATGGTCCCCGGCGACTTCAGAATCGTAGTTCGATGCCATACAGCTCTTAAGTGTCGTAATTCCATATATACATAGGTTCTTTGTTATTATATCGATGTGTTCATCATTGAATGTGAAGTACATATAATGCAACTATAAGCATTTCTAATATAAATGTGCGAGAACCAACTACTATTGCAGTTACAGTACAGTAATGACAAATACAGAGTCGAGAACAATTCATAAATAATAATAACAATTCTATAATAATGAGAGTTAGAATATTTTATTAAGTATCGTCACAGAACATAAAAATGATATAGGAAAACTGTAGAAAAACGCGATTTAAGCTTTAATTGATGTCTATTTTAAAATTGATAATACATCTTATATTATTAATCTGTGGGACATAAACTTTTTATGGTCATTCCATCAAAAGAGGCTACAACAAAGCTTCCGATAAATACGATTTTTTGTGAAACAAAGCTGGCAACTGTTTAGTAATATGTCTATCTCGAATTTAGCTGTTGACAGCTGTATTTATTTATCATTTTAAGCAAAAAATATTTAACCTTTCCTATTTTCGGCTTTTTTGTCATTTTGTTACTGAGACAAAATTCTAAGGCGTTTTCATTGTATTACTTACGCAAGTCAAAAGGAAACAAACTATGTATTTGCATCATTATACAATGGTATATCAGTCTTCAGTATAAAAATAAAGAAAAAAATATATTAAGATTAATTAATTTTACGGAATAAGTACCTATTTTAAGCCACAATTCAGAGAATAAGTTTCAAAAGTTTATAAATAGACTACAAATTGAACTTTTTTTTTTGTATGCAACAAAATAGTTGTTACATTCATTTTGCATTCATTTAAACTTTCTTATATTCTCCTTTGAATTAACTACGTCCTTTCTTTGAAGAAGAAAAAAATATTTAAATCTTTTTCTGTTTTTGTTGAACTTAACAAATACCAAAATACAATTAATAAACATTGCCTACAAAATTTAGTTTGTTTCCATATATTATTTAAATGATGAATTGAATATTTTAAAGCATTACACTAATATTGCAAGAAATAAAATTTTGTTTTGGGAGATCTTCGACGTAGAATGATTTAAATTTATATTTCCTGTAATATTAGTACAAGACTTCAATATAATAATTTAAACAATTCAAAATCATATTTAACTCTTTAAATATACTGAGTGTTTTAAAGAGTTATTGAGTAATTACATTAAAAATTGATAGAATCCCAATGTAAATGAAGTCACTTATTTATTTATTTATTTATTTATTTATTTATTTATTTATTTAT
Organism: Thereuonema tuberculata; assembly: GCA_023159025.1. Lineage (NCBI taxonomy): Eukaryota > Metazoa > Arthropoda > Chilopoda > Scutigeromorpha > Scutigeridae > Thereuonema > Thereuonema tuberculata. The sequence goes on along the minus strand of JAFIDM010009631.1, from coordinate 257,343,497 downwards.
TTATTAAAATCATTTATTTAGAATCATTTTATACCGTATTACAAATTATAAAAATGTAATATTTGTAATTATATAGAAATAATAATTTATAATAATATAGAATACGAAGAATTATAAAACACATAAGAAAAAGAATTAAATTTTATAACATTATAGTAAATGTAAAAAAAAAAGTAAATTCCAACCATTTAAACTGAGTGAATAGTAATTTGAATTTACAATTTGCATTAGCATTTACAATATTGTAGAAATGTAACAAAATAGATGTTCTAATGAATTATCATTCATTTCAGATCTAATGAGGAAATAATGACAATAGCAATTGGCAAACAATAATGTTTAATATTTGATAGATAATAATAATTAAAAAATTATTGAATTTTCATTTATTTGAAGTTGTTTATTTGACTTTATAAGGGCTCTTTGTGTATGAAATGAAATCTGGTGTATTTGATCCTGAGTACAAATTGATTGCTGTAATTGAAAGGACGAAGGAAGACTAATGGGTTTCTAATTTGGCTCTAATGAGTTGAGTGATTGACGGCTACGTTATTTGAACAAGTGGGTGGAAATCGATCGCCTTGTTTTTATGAGTTAAGCTTTGTTTTGCTTTGGTTGAAAACGATACTTGGCCAAGGAAATAACACACTGACAAGAAGAAAAAGAAAGGAATAACAGATACACAAGAGAGTTTAAAAAGCTTTTCTAATAATAATAATAATAGATACTGAATTAACTTGACTCCTTAGATTAAGGAAAATTACCTTAATTTCTCTTCATTCATGTGAATCGTGCGTTTACAAAATTGATTACAAATTCAAACGACTGAAAATTAACAAATCCCTGGTTGAAAGAATTATTTCCCAAGATACAGTTTTTTTGCTCCAATTTGTAAAAATATCTTTTTCTCTTTCTTTCCCTCTTTTCTGTTTAATATTGGTTTGAATATATGTTATCTATTACGATGTTTTCGAATACATAATATTCCATTGACAATTGGTAAGTTTCCCTCCTTTTTATGGGGGGGGGGGCCGTTATTTTCTGAAAGAAAGAAAGCATTATAGTCTTGTCTATCGATGTATTTTAAACAACTTTTGACTGAGTCAGCTTATTTTCTAAAAACTTGGCAACCGATATATCTGAAAACAAATCATTAAATGACAATGTAATATCAAACTAAGATATTTTGTTTATTTATAGAATCTCAAATATTCCTGACAAATTCCGGTCTTACAGAAGACCTAAATCTTTTAAAAACATTTAAAATTTCCAATCAAATATTTTATTCAGAAATGATGAGCGGCGAAGAATAAAAATAAATAAATAAAAAGTTAAATGAAGTGAATTAAAGGAAACGTAATATTGCGAGCTATTGCATGTCTTATAGTAGCTTACATATGTTACGAAAACTTATGATTTCTCCTTATAGATCCTGTGTAGAAATTTGCCAGTGAAATGAGACTAAATTCCAAAAGAAAAGCATTAGAAACAAAACAATGAACTCTCTTTGATAGCAAACGGTGAATTTCCATCAATATTTATTAGTACATCTAACAACAAATTTAAAATTCACTTTAATTGCGCTTTGACTTTATTAAATATTTAATTTAATTTAATATTTGCGAATTTAATGCATATGAATCCAATGAAAATTTTGAAAGTAATTGTTTATAATCAGCGAGTAATATAATTAAAAGAGTTCACAAATACTTCTTCCCTTTTATTACTTTCACATATATATAAAAAAATGCAAAACATGACAACAACATTTAAGGAAAGATTTTAAATTTTGGGGGAACTCGTCACAAAATTTGTAAGTTGACAAATAATTTTTTTTATTGTATTTAATTTTAGGGAATATTAAGTTTAAAGTAGTTCGGTACTTCGAGGAAATTAGTGTGCAAGTTCTTATAAGAGCTTCTTGTTTTAAATAATGAAGCGTTGTAATTTGGTAAGCAATGTGACACTTTAATTGGATACCCATTGGGGGTTAAGTGAAGGGCCAAATATAGATGAGCAGCTGACAGCAGTTGTTCAAATAGACCCGTCTTATAAATCATTGAATAGAAACAGCAACAAAACATATCATTTGATTAACATTTGTTTGAAGATTATTTAAAATGCATGAGAAAGTTATTGGAATTTGAAATGTTTGGCATATTTTTTAACAAGAAAGTCATAAATGTAACATAACGCCACATCTTGAAAACAAAATAATGCCTATAAAATATCAAAATTCCTTAAGCTGAAATTTAAAACTAAATTTCACAATCAGTTGCTTAATTGAAATTGTTGCTCATTGAAACCAACATAAACAAGAAATTCCTAAAAGAGCTTTATCCTACTTTCCTTAAAACATTTTTAATACATTTTTTTTTAAAGTCCTTAGCGTAAATACTAAGGAAGTTTCCGTATATTTGTAAAATTATAATAAACATTTAAATTTGGTTTATTAAATATAAACAGTCCCTCTAAAATTTCTGTTTATTAAAAATTAATTAAATCTTCATATTTCTTAAATATTTTAAATCCAGTGAGTGTTCATCTTATCAAAGCACGCGCATATAATAGTTACATAGAAATAAAAGGATTAATAAGTACTGTTAGACATCGACTGAAATTCATTCTTCCTCTTTCATTGCTTTCCTGTGAGAATTTTTGTTACCTTCACACGCAAAATTTCTCCATAGGGATCGACTTGGAGAAGTTTTCATGTAAAAACAATTAGTACGCTTTTTGTCCATAAATAGTTCAAATGCTCCTTAGTTCAAGATAACACAATAGCAAGAGGTCGCTGTTTCGTATTTATTGACACTCATTGACTTGAGTGCTAATAAATTATAGTGCTAATGCTGTAATACAAAGATCCATGATCTCTCTGATTAATAGCAACAAAATAAAAAGTGTCTTAGAAGAGGTTGGTTACACATACACTGAATAGACAAAACATTAGAGACACCTAACTAATAACGTGTCGGTCCTTCTCTACGCTAATAACAGCCTGTATACGCCGAGGCATTGACTCCACCACATGCTAGATTGTTATGGGAGATACTGCCAGCCACGCCTTCTCTCTAGATGTCGGTTCCAGATTCATGGATCTGATCTCTCGCTCCGCGACATCCTAGAGATGTTTATTAGGGTTTTAATCCTGGGACCTTGCGGATTGAAATGGAGTGTTCCTCGAGCCATGCCTGGATGGTAGCGCCCGATGGGGCAGTGCATTATTCTGCTAAAATCTACCATCGACTGCAAGATGTGCGAAGAAAAAGAAAGGCTGTGATGATCAGCCAGCACATTCTAGTAGCTCTCATGTTGAAGGACATTCCCAGACACACTAAGGGGATCTTATGTGTCCCTTGAGAAGACTCCCCAAATTATCAGAGCTGGTAGGAACGAGACCATGGCCTCTTGCCTTTGGCACCACACCTGAACCCTCCTATCAGACCGGTATACCGGATTCATCTAATATATAGTCGACGCCATTCTACAGAGGTGCAGTTTTAATGTTCCAAGCAGCAGGCGAGGCTCAATGTCCAATGATGAGCAGTCAACAGTGGTACATGTGTAGGGCGTCGACTCCCATAGTCTAGAGCATGCAGCGTGCTCCGTGCCGTTCGCTCGCTGACGCTACTTGGTGCTTTGACATTGAAACTGAATTTGATTTGTGCCGCCGTTGCTCTTGTGTCAGTTTGTACGAGCCTGGATAGTATACGCCGATCCTCCTCATCAATGGCGTATGGGCGACCACACTTTGCTCGCTGAGCGCTCGTTCGTCCGTCGATGATATATTCGTGGTCTCCTAGAAAAACCTTAATACGGTGGTCCTTAATACGGTGGTCTTAGAAAACCTTAGGCGATAGAATGACCCATCTGTTTTGCGCCGACAATGCATCCACGATCAAATTCGCTAAGGTTTACCCATGGTTGTTGATTGCGATTCATTGCTGAGAAGCCCAGATATCCATCTATTTATCGGGGTATACCTATTTGCTTTAGGTATGTTCCACTATGCGTTGGATGCCAGTGTCAACTTCCCATCATCCATTTCTCTAATGTTTTGTCTGTTCGGTACTACCTCTTTTCACGTAAATGAAACCCGTGAAATATATCTCCACCCATTTTATCATTGAAGCGACCTTCTCAGAATTGACAAGATTCTTATCACTTATATATATATACATTCTAAGATATTTCACTTATCTTCATCGTCGACTCTTAATTACATTATGATTTTAGAGTTGTTACTATTGTCTGGTTTTAGTGTTTTATGTTTTTGAATATTGATTTCCTTGCTTGCTTTCAAATTCCGTAATAAAAATCATTTAGCTCATAAAATATTTCGAGCGTCTTGGGCATTATCCTATTATGCGTAAGGGCTAATTCTATATTATTTTTTTATATATATTTTGTATTTATATATAAAACATTGCGCTACTTTTTCTATTGTACATATTCGTAAAATCTATTGTATTAAATCAAAAGTAGTTGCCAAAATAAGAAGAATAAAACCTAATTTGTCAGGTAAATTTTTTATTTTATTGAACTTTCCAAATTAAGCTGAGACCATTTCTCGACGATATTAAAAATCGTATTTCTTTAACATTTAGAATATTAGTGTTAATATTTCCTGAAGAAAATAATACCTTAATTGAATTCCTGCTACCTGGTTGTCGATGGGTTTTTTATTTTGCAGATCTACATGAAGAAGAAAGTTCAGTGGAACCATGATTCATATGTTAGTAGGTTTGTGGATTTGATGATTTGTTTGCCTCTGGTTTCCCTAATCCCTTTCTAATCCTCACATAAATTTGAGTAATTGTCTTGCAAAGTGATTTTGCCGATAATCCTAACCAAATGCGTAATCGCATGGACTGTCAAGTGACGCACAAGATGTCCTCCGATCCAAATCGGATTAAGTGGTTCCTCTGCCATTAATTAAATCATTTCGAATATTTTTCATTGGTTAACCTAGCCATTCTTTATCGTTCTGTTTTGAAATCACAACAAATGCAATTCCCATGTGATAAGGTTTCTATCACAACACTTGTGGAAAGAAAAAAAAATATTACTTGTCTCTCATATTCCAAAACTATAGAACTTGGTATCATAACAATCTGACGAAAGCAGGTTATTTATTTTTATTTTGAAGATTGTTAAACTATGTTGTTTTGTCTTAAGCAGCATTTTCCAAACTTTTTCATCTGAGGATGGTGTTTTTCTTTTTATCCCTGTGCAAAGTCGAATTAGAATTTTATTTTGTAGAGAAGAGAAGTCAAGGTTCTAATCCAGACAGCCAAACAAACAAACAAAAAAAGAAACAATTGCACGCTTTTTTCCAGGACTTAAACAAAATTAAACATTATTTGAATTAAAAGATGTAAAATGTAATTCATCCATAAAGAATGCAAATTCAAATATGTTCTGAACATGTTAAGTTTTTCCATTTAGTGATTTGTTTTCAGAAATTTTTCTGAAGACATATTTCAATTTACATGAATAAATGACGTTAATTTTCAGTGATATTTAGTCTTTTACTATATAATTGTTATACGACTTTTATGTAAGAAAAGATTGCTATTGAAGTAGAATAAATAAAATATTCCAGGATGTCACTTGGTCTCACCTTGTTTTATCCAATTTTAGTTTTATGACTCACTTTTCATATTTTAATTTTTAACTGTTGTGCGAATCAGTTAACGAACTGGGAACCCTACTTTGGGAAGAGTCGTTCTAACTTATAAGAAAGCTTGAGAAAGTAATAGGACTTGTGCTAACAGTGCTTTAGAATCGCTTGCTAGATCGTGTATGTAATGAATTATTCTCAACGTTAACTTGTCCAAGTTTAGTTGTTTTGTTCTGTTTAGCTGCTTTAATTCCTTTAGATTATTTCCATAATTAAAAAATTCAGTGAAGTTTTAAATTCTTGGATGCATACTTAGATATCATCTCGGACTTTTCCCTCCTTTACGCAATTGATCTACCTTCTCCCATAAAAAAATAAGAAAAGAAAAGCATTCTTCAAGATCAGAAGACACATGTTTTGTCTGGGGATAAGTATCATTAAAATATCATTAGCAACAGTGACAACAATCGCAACAATTGTTATTAGCATCAATGATAACAATCGCAACAATTGCGTCTTTCGCAACAATCACATTTATAACAATAAGGAAATTAAGGCAATATCAATTATATTTTCATATCAGAAGACGTTGCGAAGCATTGTGATTGGTTTACTAATCGCTATCCCTACCTTGTTTTATGACATGTGAGATTTTTCTTCTTCTTAATTCCCTTATTGCTGTACTCTGCAGAAAGTTAGGAATTCATTAT
>JAFIDM010009631.1:257304457-257337151 GCA_023159025.1 Thereuonema tuberculata | reverse complement strand
AAAAAGAACGTATCCTTATCTTACGCTCAAAAAAAGGACGTACCGCATTCCATGTTAAGAATCACTGGCATAATTTTCTTTTATTGTCTGGTTTCTAAATTTTAATTTTATCTTCTTAATGTCTTCTATTGTGATGAAGATTGTATTTCGCTACTTACATAGAGAATTTATGATTGTATAAACCTTTTTTTTTTTTTTTTTTTTTTAGGGATGGGAATCAATGTGAGTAATGTTCATCCGACGGCCTGTGTTTGGTCTGCCATTGAAAAACTGAACCGAGACAAAGGCACTGCTCTACCGATGCTCAGCGTAGAGGAAGTGATCGCCTCCACCCTCACTTTCTTCGAACAATTGGTAGAAATTTATCAGAAGGAAGGACCTCAGTCCAGCATCGATACGTACATCAACAGATGGCTGCACAGGTAAAAATGCAATTTCAAATTAAAACTTTTATCAGTTTTCATTTTTCTTTTTCTATATAAAATGCTTGAATTTTTTTCAGTGCTTTAAATAATATTATACTCTAGAAATCCTTAATATAAACAATATAGTAAAGAAGCTTAAGCTTATATTAAGTATATCTATCTAACTTCTTTTTTTTTTTTTTTTTTTTTTAGCCATTTAAATAAATATCCATAGGCAGCTGTTAAAGCTTTTCTATTTTACATTTTATATTTTATTAAACTAAGTTTCCAGTTGTTTATAAACTCAAGAACAAAAAAGAAATCTTCAGTAAACACAGTAAAGTATACGTTGCTCCAGGTTGAAGGTTTTTTTTTTTAATCTAATACTGTTTATAGATTCTCAGTGATTTTCTTAGTTCGAATTAGTTAATTTAAGCAATAAAAAATATTATTAACGTAATGATATGAATTTTAACATGTACACTTTTTATATAGTTCGCGGAGGAAAACTATATAGTTTGTCGAAACTATACGTTTTTAGGGAACATGTACTATTTGTTTGTTCTTTTATTAATACTTGTATGATAGTGCAGGGATTCTGTTGCTTGTAATAATATGCTTTGTTTTTGATTGATAGTGATTGTGAAGTGACTGTGAGGGACGAGGGATGTGGACGTATTACTGGCATTGATGACTATGGCTTTCTGATGGTTCAGTTGGAGAATGAAGTGGTCAGTGTCCAACCTGATGGTAACACCTTCGATTATATGCACAACGTAATCACCATCAAACATCGATAATTACTTATTGCAACAAAACAATCTATCTATAACTTAGATGAGTATTGACAAAATAAACTTTCTATTCTTAAATATTTTTATAATGCCTAATAAAATACTTTATATTATTTTTTTAGTAGTAGCCTATTACTATGTAACTTTTCCTTAAGTAGAAATAAAAAAAATGCTTAACCATTTGTTTTAATACAACAACAAGAACTCAGTAATCAGTAAATATTTTTATTAGTATGTGAAATAACTTCGAGTATTGTTTTAATTGTTTTCTGTCTCTTCAAAATTATTGTTTTAAACGGTGTTACATTAAATTCCAATTTAATCGGTGACCTATGAAGTACTTAAGTATAGAGTATATCAGTAGATTAATATTTCTAAACAATGGTTTTTTTTTTAATTTGCTTAAAAACATCTAAAATCAAAAGGACGAAAACCTAATCGAAAGGGAAATACAAGGTTTTAAAAAAGGAAAAATAGTAACAATAAAGAGACTTTCGACGAAATTGAAAAAAACCATAAAGTTTGAATCAGTCAATCTAATTAATCCAGAAAGTTCGACAAATGAAACAAGTTCTGTAGATCAAGTAAAAGATAATTTATTATAAGCTTATCTTTTAAATAGAATAATAACTTATTTAATTATTATTAAATTCCTCAAAGAATGAGCCATGGGTTTGTAACAATCATTTTACTACTAAGATTTACCAATCTAAACTATCAGAGCTTAATGGAACCGACATTTATGCAATTAAGCTTCTTCTCCTAAATCGCTAGTCCTATATCACCGGGTTGATTCATAGATGCAGGACAATAATTGGATGGTTTTAAGATAATAAAACACGAACTTGTAGAAAAGTGATTACTAAAAAAAAATCTCATTTATTAACTGCAATGATCTCAATGTTAATTTCGATTTTGATTTACTGAAAGTTTTGTTGATTAATGTGTTTTTGAAGACTAAAGAAAGATAAAAAAAAAAAAAAATTGAGAGAAGCCGAATACGAAATCCTTCCAAATATTTTTCGACAATAATGCACGATCGCATTCGCTCAATTTCAAACCTCACTAAGAAAAGTCAAAACTGAAGTTAAATTGAGGCTCTTTACAAAGAAATTCATTTTAACGTTTACTTTATTGAGACAAGTCTATTTAGTGATGTTCAAATAAAAAGTTATTGCAAAGCTGCTTCTTTCCAGTTTGTCATTAGTCGTCTGATATGGCGTACCTGTGAAAGATATAATTGGAAGCAAAACAGAATCTTCGGAAATTCAATTGACTTCACAACCGATCAGATATAATATACCATTGAAACACTTACATACATCGTAAGTGTTAATATATCATCGATTAGTTTTATTCTACGTAATTCTTCAGTACCGGTAAGTCAGTTATAGGTTTTTGTAATTGTGTAATTTTTTGTAAAAAATGATTGAAAAAAAAGTCAATCCACCATCCAGAAGAACAGTGTATTCATCCATTGAAATCCTGCTCAACACCTTAAGTGGCTGGGCCTCTGGTCTAAAAGAACCATTGGTAATATCAATACCCTTCACACCTGAGTCCAAGACCCTACACAAGGAGGATTTCCCCCTCCTCCATCGTTAGGTAAGATAACGGCCCGCCACCCAGAATCTAGTTTTCTAGGGTCCGTCATGTAATTGAGCCGCCTTTTAGATGGGGTAATGGACCCCTGCTTGGCTAAATCTATAATGTAAAGTAACGGAAATGTAATATTCGGACTTTTATGAATGAGGAGCTATTCTTATTACAATATCACAGTTATCTCGAACGCGTCCCGTTGATTTATCTCTCGTTCTTTTGTAAATGGAATAAATAGATAAATAATAATAAAAAAATATTCACTCCCACCATGGCCCCAGTTCCATAATATTGCCTATCCCCCCCGCTCCTAAATGGGTTCCCTGAACATAGAAAAGTAGATTCACAGTAATAAGTGGAAGCCTTATTAATGAACATGCCGTATAAACCGTCTCTTTGCCATCACAGTAGTTACGTTGAGAATCTAATTAAAAATTTGAAGAAAACAATTTCACTAAACTATGATAACGTAAACACAAAGGTAGTTAAAGAAAACAAGGAGATTTTTTGCAAAAGTTATTCAGTTTCTCATTGATAACATTATCACATCAAAAAAATATCCTGAAAATCTTAAAATTGCTAAAATTGTACCATATATAAAGGTAAAGAGTATAATAATGTGGAAAATTATAGGCCATTGCTATCCAACCAATCATAAACAAAATAATTGAAAGTTACATATCATTGAGAATTAATAGTTTTGTCTCCAAATACCATATCATACACAAGGAACAATAAGCATACCAAAAAAAAAAAAGTACAACCACATTACTTGAAAAGTTAAGCAATAATATATATCTAAGTTTGAACAATCGATATTATATCTTACTTCTATCTATTGATCTAAGCAAAGCGTTTGATGAAGTAGATCACAACATATTAATTAATAAATTAGAAAAGATGGGAATTAGAGGTGTTTTACTGGCCATTATAAAGGAGTATTTCAAAAATAGGAAGAATTATGTCTCAATTAAAAATATTAAAAGTAAAAATAAAAGTGTTAGAAAAGGTGTTCCACAGGGTTCAAATCTAGGCCCTCTCTTTTATAATAATATATAATAATAGTAATTATAACAAAATACAGTAATTATAGGCCCTCTCTTTTTTATACTCTATATAAACGACTAGCCGGGTACCGTCGCTTCGCTCCGGAACCCTTGCGTATATAGCATTAAAAAAAAAAAACTTTATTTATTTAGCAAATTAATATTGAGATCGGAGAATATACGACTTCCCAGCCCGTTGTGCCCTTCTCCACTTAACTCTGGTGTATTGCGGGTTGGCGCCACACACCTAGGGTTGCCGCCATACACTTCATCGTCAGTTTGCCAGATTATTCCCTATCCCGAATTTCGAAAAATCCGGCCTTATTCCTTGTCTACATCATAAAGGAAACCTCTGTGCAAAATTTCAGTTTTCTAGATCCAAGGGTTTGGGGTGGACGTTGATGAGTCAGTGAGTGAGTGAGTCAGGACTTTTCTTTTTATACTGTATATGTAGATTTTCATGAATTTTGTTTTGTTAATATCATTGATTAGTTCTTTATAGATTATATTTGGATCTGTTATTTTCTCATTTTCAACTGTTATCCGATTCGTTCTTTACATATTATTCCTGGTGTTTTGATATCATGTTTATTTATGAAAATATGATCTATATTTGTTTTCGTATTTCCATGAATTGTACAGTTTCTTGTTGTTCCGTAAAGACGATTTTTGAAACCATTATTGCACATAAGTTTTACGTATTTATGTACTGCATTGTTTTTATTCATTTTGAAAATATCTATATTTACGTCGCCAATCAGTATAGTTGGACAGTTGTTTAATATATTTTCATTTTTTATGAATAGATTCTCTATTTTAGTAACATTTTAGTAATTTGTAATTTAGCATTTTGCTTACATAATGACCGATAGAATAACGTTTTATAATATACGTTTTTATATATTATAATAACAATAGCTGGGTACCGTCGCTTCGCTCCCGAACCCTTGCATATATAGCATTCAAAAAACAAACTTTATTTATTTAGCAAATTAATGTTGCGATCGTCGGAGAATATATAACTTCCCAGCCCGTTGTGGCTTCTCCGAATAACTCGGATGTATTGCGGGTCGGCGTCACACATCGAAAATTCACATTTTTGCATGTATCTTGCAAACTCTGAAGCGTTTGTGAATAAGTGATATATCGTTCGATAGAACTTTCAAATGCCAACATTTTCTCAATGTAATGTTCTCTTCCATCTTTTATACTTTTCGTTTAAATTGAGAAAAAGTCAAAATTTGACCCTTTAAAAGGCGCCATCTTGGAAACCAAAAACTTTTTTCGAAAGATTTTTGTAGCATTTTGTTTGTCTTAAAAAGATCTACATTTTATCCATTTACATGACCACTCTATCTCTTATAGTTTGGTCACAAAATTGGAAAAACGTTAAGTCAAGACAAAAATAAAGTAAAGACAAAATAACGCTTTTATAATATAGATATATTCAGTGTCATAAAAACATGTCACATTCTCATCTATGCAATTGATAGGAATATTACAAATGCACAAATCAAACTTCAAAATATTTTTTTTTGTTGGGACTACCTCGGTTAACTCGAACTCGGTTAGTCGGGGCTCAGATAACCGAAGCTCTACTGTAATTGGTTTACATCTTTCAGTATTCTAAAGAAACTATTTGTAGTCTCCGTTTTTAAGGAAACTTAGACATAAAACCTGTTTGTAGTAATCTATGTGTATGTATGTCTGAATCTATTTAAACTTTTGATCCGGTAAAGGGATCTTTTTGAAACTTGGCATCCATTTCTAAATAACTTTAAAATTTCTTCTTAAGGGGGTCTGCAGAGAAATTGCGTTTGAAAGTGATAAATTTCTAGAAAAGCATCAAAAGCGAACAGTTAACTTTCAAACAGTGACTTTCTTTTGGACTTTCACAAGATATCAAAGTTAATCGACTTTAAATTTGTTGGAGTGCTTTATTTAGTTAAAGTTTATTGGATTTACATGATTTAATCAGTTTTCATGATGTATATGAAGAGAAGTTGTTTTATTCGGTTGATCTTATAATTTACAAATATGTAGGGTTTTTTTTTTTTTTTCTTGTATGGTAACGATCGTTGGAAATTAATTCTTTCAGGAACTTGTATTACTACTAATTTAAAATTTACTGTATAACAAAGGCTATTTTGGCTGTCAGTAGAGACAACGTCTGAGGTAGAATAGCTTTTGATTATACATTCCAGTATATCATTATAACGAGGCACTTAATAACCTTTTAATTTGCTACAAATTTTAATATGCAAATAAAGCATGCAGATTAATGCTGTCATTAATTATCGCTGTGATTTGTGAACCAAGGTCAAAGGCAATCAACTGAGTCCACTCATAAAAGATTTCACGAGAGAGAAAAACTGTCGTTAAACATAGACTCAATAAAAGAAGCAGCTCTCCGTTTAATAGCTACCAGCCAAAAGAAAACTATTCAAAGAAGAGCTTCAGGAATTAAGATGGAATCAGCACTCAGATTCACGCTTAGAAAATAGTAATATCACATTTCATTATGTGATAATTTAATGTAGTTCTGATATCAACCATGCATTGTTACCAGTAATTATTTCTACATTGAAATTCAGTGAAATTTTTCTCATTTTTTTATCTTAAAACAAGAAGTTCTCAAAGAACTGGGCATGCATATACATTCTAAATTTAACTTTACGATTTCTTCAAAAAATATTTTTCTAAAAAATTGATTTTATATAAATATATATATATAATCAGTGTTATACTTTTTTTTTCTTTTTTACTGAAATTATGAACAACAGTAATAAACGCAATTTTAAATAAATTAAATTCAGCTTTATTTATTTATTATAATAATTTAATTTTCGTTTGTTTAAAATTTTCAAAAAATTAAAACAAGCTTCGACTTAAGGCTTTAATTTTTAATTTAAATTTTTAAGGAAATACTTCAGACAAGCTTTTATTGATTTTTAAAGTGTCCCTAGAAACCGAATTTCTAGAAGAACTGTTCACTGTTTCAAAAGTTAAGAGGACACTTGCATTGAGATACGATGATCTTAATGATAATACTCAAGATTTTCCTCCCTGAAAACTACTTCAGGTGTTTTTTAAAAAATATTTTTTAAGCTTTTGAATTTCTTATTTTTGAAAGCAATGTCCAAATTTCTTATAAAATATCCAAATCTTCTTATTTCTGAAGCAATGTCTAATCTTCGAAGTAGTGTCTAAATTTCTTACTTTTGAAGTAGTACTCAAATTTCTTATCTCTGAAGTTATGTTCAAATTTCTTATCTTTGAAGTAAAATCCTGATCTTCATAATCCTCTATCCCAAAGACTCAACTCTTGAAATTATATACGAAATCATTAAAAACACTTTAAATTAATGAAAATCAAAAACTACTTTATTTTAATAATACTACTTCAGGTGTTATTATTTCAATGCTTTCGTTCAGGTCGACTTGATCAGAAATTTCTACACAGTCGTTGTTTTCTGGGCTTCGATCCTAACATCAGCTATCGGCAAATAAGGATTGATAATCACTCATTGCACTATAATTAATTTCAGTTTGTTTAACGTGAATACGCCGTTTATCCAAATGTCGAGTTTGATAAAAATACAACGACCACCTGAAATGACTGCTCGTCAGAATGATTGATATTCACTGTATCATTTAATGAGTGATTACGCAATGTTCTATTCACTAATAAATACAGTATTTTACAATAGATGATTGAAGGATAGAACTGACTTTGGAAAATTATTATAATCTACAAACCAGTATTGTTTGTTTCTTAAGAATGCTTAAGGGATGATAATTAGAAGAAAGATTAAAATGAATTTTAGAAGTATTATTCAGTGATTATCGATTAATTAAAAATCTTTTTTTAATAATTTTGTATATTATGGCTATATCATCCCATCTTTTTTTTAATCACTTTCTCACCTTATTCTTAAGGTGATAATAATAATAACAAAAAACATATGAAAATACTGTATAGGACTAAATACTAAATAACTGAAGATGGAGTGATTGTTCTCGTTGACTTCATATCTGTCACAGGGGTAGTGTCATGTGTCCGTTTAGGTTATGTTGGGAGGGGAGCATTATGTAACTTGCGCTACCAAAACACACGTATTAATTTGAATATACAGTAAAACCTCGTTAAGTCGTCACTCAAGGGACCGAACATTTTTGACGACTTAAGCAAAGTGGGCATTTTTGAAAAAAAAAAAAAAAACACCCTTTATACTTACCACATTTTATTTTCTTTTACTGGCATTAAAATAATCCAACAGTGTTGATTGAGGAAGATGCTGATTACTGGTAACAATTCGAAACACTTTGTAATGAAACGGAACTCCAACTTTTGTGCACATAGTTAATCGTATCTAAAACCGAAACTTCTAGCTTTTCGTTCCTATCCAAGGCTTTTATCATGTCCTTTACAAGCATTTTTTTGTACTTTCGTTTAAAGTCAAGAATTATTCCTTGATCTAAAGGCTGAAGAAGTGCAGTTACATTTGGAGGAAGAAAAACAATTTCGATCGCTTTTAAATTTTCGGGGCTTACTCGCTATGAAATAAAATCACACTCAGTAGCGGTCAAGAAAAACTTCTACTCTTGACAAGAGTCGCAGCGAGAAGTGTGTAACTTCCCAAGTGAATTTCCCACGTGAAAATTCCCCGTAAAGGCCAGGCTTTCTTAGAGTGAAGGGGCGGGGCTGAAAAGATATCAGGCAAAATTGAGAATAAAGTTGCTTTTCGCCATTTTTGAGGGTGACGAGTTATCCGGAGTAGAATTAAATTTGGTGACGAGTAAAAGAGGGTTATTTTACATTATTGTCTATGAGACCTTGTCGGGACCAAAGGAAAACGACGACTTAAGCGGAGTGACGACTTAACGAGGTTTTACTGTACATTGCATTCTCATTCTATTTTATTTTCATTTTTAATTTCTTATTTTATTTTAACTGTATAATAATTTTTAATACTTTTGCTAGCTAATTTAATTTTATCCACATAAAAAGTAACGTCGTTGAATTTGAAAGCTTCACAGAATAGCCAGTACTTGTTGTCTCAACTCACACCCTGCCACAGACTGTTTAAAACCAATGGAAGGCTAAGAATTTGATCCGCTGCGCCATCTGTACGTCTGTTTAAAGGGATCAAAGATATCCGTATTTGTGGACCGCATACTCGGATATTAACGGCTTTTAACGCGAATCTGATACAATTTTTTACACTCCAAAACTTCTCCTCTTCATGAAACATTGTAGATTGGATTTAATTTTAAGAATTACGCGATTCTTTAATAAGAGTAAATGCAAAAATATAATGTCGGTGACATTGCGATTCTTTGAATATGCACCTTACACCCTGAGCCGACCTTGATCCATTAGCATAGAAAATATCAAGTAATATCAATGTAGCTGACGTACATGGCTACAGTTTGTATACAATTACACATTAATTATATATTCGAAACAAGTAACTTTAACTATGCCATATAGGGAAACTAAAACTTATTGCAGAATAACAATTGCAGTAACAGACAATAAAAATACCCTAAAAAACATTGAAGAAGTTAAAGCTTATTAAATGTAAATTACAGTTCAATTAAATAAATAATTAACAGTAAAAAATGTAAATAAATCTCAAAAAACTGTATTTACAAATTATTCTTGCATTTCATATTTTTCAAATAAGTTTATGGTTACTGGTTGAACTCGTGATTAATTAATAAGTAAATCCTTAATAAAGTACTTAGAATTAGCCAGAGGCATTTGCGGGAAAAAAAGTTGCAAAATAGAAACCATATGTGTCAAAGCCACGAATGAAACCAATGTTCAAATTCTTTTCTGTCCTGTTTCGCGTATAAATTGATACGATGCTTTGCAGTGCATGTCATGTTTAAATATTGTATGTATATAGGTATATTACAATAAATTCTTTTAAAACAGCATCAAACACAAAATTCTTCAGCCATAAAATATCATTTAATAGAAAACTCTATCACGTATTTGTAATTGGCAGGAAATCAAAATTTTAAGTACAGATAAAAACAATTACCGTTTAAAAATTAAAGAGGCTCTATTACTCAAAAAACATCACAATATTCTCATTAATAGAAAACATGAAATTCCGTTTATTACAGATCTCTTACCCATTGATTGTTTATAATTATTTCTGTATTGTTTGTTGATTGATTGTATGTGAGATCTTATCATATTGTTTATATTTCAATTCTATTTTGTAAGTCTTTGCAAATGGATCGCACAAGATCCGAAACATGTAGATTTATTTTGATTTAAAATGTTCGTCACCCATTTCTTGCGTTTAGTATGATTGCATGGCACGTAAAATGTGATATAAAGATATCAGTGATACTTGGGTTATTATGGTAAACTGATAATTTCAGATGACCCCACAGAAAAAAAAAAAGTCTAGGGTCGTGAAGTCTGGGGATTTTTTGTCCATTCTATTTGTCACGTGCGATCAATCTACTACCCAAGAACGCCATGCAGCCAATTTCTCACCAATTTAAATCGACGTCATACTTCTAATGAATTTCAGACATATTCAATACATTAGTAAACAAGAGCAAATATTTGTTTAGCATTTAGTCCTCCTGTGGGAATTTTTCTATCCACAGTTATTTGTCCAATTGTTTGGTAGTGAAAGTCATCCCTGACATGAGCATTTAGTTGCGTCCAGGACACGATTTTGTTTTTGTTTGTTTTTTTTGTTTTTTCAGTTTACGTAAATTTTTCAAATGAAAACATTTTTTGTCGGCTTACAGGATATCTTCCTATAAAATTCTTTGTGACCTAAACTACTCACAAAATTGAACACTGACTTGTGAGATCTGTATCATTTTGTAGTTCTTATTTGACTGAATTTTTGGCATTACACTGTATGGGAGACTGGGGTCAATTGTAACAAGCACTGGCGTCACTAGGGGGTGCGGGGGGTGTGGACCGCACCGGGTGACACCATCACAAGGGGTGACACCAAAATGCTTTTACAAGGTTTTTTGGTTGAACAGATATTTTTACAAGAGTATGAGCTACCGCACTGGATGACGCCAACCCTAGTGACGCCTCTGGTAACAAGCGCTCTGTAGCCTGAGCAAACTTTCATTAAATCCCAATTTTTGGCATGGGGATTCGTCTTATATACAAGAATGATTCACCGAAAAAAGACATCGGCCATTCAATTTGTTCTGAAGATAATTACAAAAACATGGTTTTTACTGCTAAAAGTAAGTTTCCTTAGTCGTACTAATTATCAACTGCAACCAAATGTATTAGAGATAAAAATGTGACAATTATATATAAAGAAGGCAGATAGAAATGCTACATTTCTGTGTCACAAAATACGCTATGATTGTATCCTGCGCTAAATAATTGAACACCAGCACATGCGAATTGAGCTGTTGGGGACGATTGTAACAGTGCTGATGGGGACAATTGTAACAGCGTTACGATTGAGCCCATTCTTTATATTTTTGTTTTTAGGCCAATATTCTGTATAGATAGGCCTACATTTTAAAAATTAAATTAAATAATTCAATTAAATAAACATTAAATTACAGTTTAAAATGGAAAAATAATATGAAATCAAACGTTGCAAAGCCTGATGAATAAATAAAGACTAGTTGACCCGTGCGAATAATTCGCACCAAAAAAAAACACCTTTGAGAAATATTAAACAAATCCAACAGCTGTCGTACGTTAGTTAAATATATTGTCAATAGCTGGCGCCTTTTCCATTTTTATAAAAAGGTTGACCCTTGCGAATAATTCGTATGGTATATTGAAATAATTCGCTATATTAGTATACTGGAATATTTACATGGTATATTGTAATAATTCGCATAATTCAGACACCGAATGGTAATGTAGAAATACATTATTGAACAGATTGCCTTCTACATTTTTATAAAAAGATTTTTAAATAAAGTTTTTTAGCGAAACCATCAATTTTAAAGAATTTGTTTATTTTTTTGTCATTAACGGTGAACGTAATCTTCAAAATGATATCTCAATCATTTGATTTTGATGAAGTATTAAGGGAACTAAACAAACAAACAAAAAAAAAAACCTTTAAAAAATAATATATGAGAAATTGACAAATTTTTGTTTTTTTATTCTAATAAATCGTAATTTTTATTAAAATATAATTTTTTTTTACGTGTTCTTATTAAATAAACGATGGAAAATCATTTTAAAATGCATTTTTATTCAAAAAAGGATATATTTGAATTACGACGCTGCAGTGTTTCGGTTTCGAAAAATAAGTCGCTTCTGTTAAAGCGTTTCTCCATTTTTATAAAAAGGTTTTTAAAATTAAGTTTTTTAACGAAAACATTAACTTTAAACAATTTGTTTATTTTTTGTCAGTAGCGGGGAACGTAATCTTCAAAATGATGTCCCAATCATTGATTTTGATGAAGTATTAAAGGAAATATGGCGTTCCGACAAAAATACACCTTTGAGAAATAATATATAATGATATAAATACATGATTAATTAAAAAATATTAAATATTATCCTACTCATTTTATTTCCATGAGCCCAACTCATATTTATTTAAAACCCTATTGAAGTAATTATAATTATATAATTATAATAGACAAAAACAAAAGCAACAATATCAAGAGCACTGCAAGTAAGGAATTTCTACATGCCAAAAAGGAAAGCCAAAGGGACGGCCTAAGAAAAACGACTCATCAAAATAACTCTGCAAGAAGATTAAGACTAGTAATCAGGCTGCAATAGATTCCTCAGATGAAGAAGAGGAAGAAACATTTTGCTTAGTGTGCTGTGAAGATTACAGAAACAGCAAACCCAATGAGAAATGGGTTCAGTGTCTGTCTTGCTCCGAATGGGCACATGAAGATAGCACTCCTGGTGAAGCATTATATTATTGCCAAAATTGTGATTCTGATGATGATGATTGAAATATAGAACATTGTAAACAAAAAGTAACCTTGGTATACTGTATTATCTCAATTACATTTCCTCCTGCTATCTGTTACAATTGCCCCCTACTACTGTTACAATTGCCCCCGATTTGGGGTCAAATGTAACACATGTAATGTATCCATATAAACATATTTTTTATCACTTTTATATCGGTTTGACGAGTTGTCAATTTTTGTGTAAATGCATCTAATGTTGAAGAAACCTTAAATAATTTTCATTTCTATGTCCGATTATTTTCTTGAAAAAGAAATATTAATGAAAAATGTTACAATTGACCCCAGTCTCCCCTACACAAAGTCCAATTTCAGAAGCAGTCTTTCCTGCTAATCGCTGTGGATCCAATATCAGCTTTTTTTTCCTTGGGTCCTAAGTGAAATGTTTTCCAAAATCCTTTGTGTAACTTAGTTCGTCTGACAGATCATGATCTGTTAAGTCTGACAATGGAGTCGTTTCAATTAAAAAAAAGCAAGAGGTCACCAATAAAAAAAAAATAACTTCTAAACGTTATCTGTTATTTTAGACAGAGAATTAGAAAAACACAAGTACTTCTTCAAATGTTTACAAATGTACCTTCTTCTAATGAAAATAATTGGTTCAAAGTTTGCAGGAAATGTACTCACTTTGATTACAGATATTCCGAATGATAGGATTTCAGATACATTAGAATTTTCTGTTATTCAATCCTCGATTGAAAACTTAAACAAAGCATTCACTTTTTTTTTATTACTTTTCAGTTATTAAGACCAGTTTTGTTAAATTATTCTTTTTAGAATTCGTTAGCCAAAAAAATATTCATATTCAATGCAAATTGCTCAGTTTCTTATCAATCCCAAATTTTAAGTATTATTTGAAGCAAAACACTAAAGATATATTGTTTTTGAGACATCATGAACTTTCAGAATGTAATTTGACTTAAAAATTGAATTTTAAATTTTTTTCTTCTACTCCCCCCCCCCGTTTTTTTTTTCTCCGACTGCTGTTAAGACTGCATAAACAAAATGTTGAACTAACATTTATAATCCGTTAACATTTCACAATATATCTAAATACATTGGACAAAAATTAAAAATTATTATATTGTAAATATTGATTGACTATTTAAAAATGTTAGTTCTTTCTGCTATTCTTTATTAAATGTATTTGGTACTTAATGTGTGAAAACTAAGAAGTTTATCTGCAATTTTAGATCTTTATTTTATTTCCGGGATTTGTAGGTATTAAAAAAGGTAAGTGATTAAACTTTTGTTTTGGATAAACTTTTGTTTTGTTTTGGACAAAAGTTTTGGATTCATCAGTCAGTACAACGTTGAACAAAAGATAGCAGACAGTCATTCAGAAATGATTTCCACAGCAAAAACATTTCTGGTTTGTGTCATCGACGGAGCAATTTTTGTCCTCTTTTTTTAAACACTGATTTTATTTTTTATTTATCAGGTTTTACAGTGAAATACCATCTTTCTGTGGCTACATCCAATAGAAACTTTTAAAGACTTTATCATTTCGACAGGTGGTGTTCTTTTTTTTTTTTTTACTCGACAGGATCCTAACTTTAAGCCTGGTCTAAAAGAGGCTTTGTATTAGTTAAGCATTTGAATCGTTAACTAACGACATGTTTATTGCGTGGTCATAAAAAGGGTCATTATGTCTTACTCGTAACTTGTTTTGTCTTTTAAAACTGAACAAACACTTAAACATACTGTTTTCTTCTGGACTTGCATCCAACCATTTGTCTGATCTTGTGATCTTTTCTTTTGTTTCTGAAATTCTATCACTAAAATCTGTGGATCAATCAAAAATACGCAAATAAATAGCCAAACAGAAAATATAGCAATGAAATAAATAAATAATATTAGCATGTATTTTTGAATTGTTTGATTCTTAGGGCAGCATCCTGTTGAATGTTTTAATCGTGTTATTGTTCAAAGTTTTAATTTTTTACTTGATTTCTAAGTTATTTCTTTGATTTAATTGTGCTTAACTAGACAGGATTAAAAGGATTTTATAGAATTGGTTATAAATTCTCAAATAACATTAGGTAATATTGCAATAAAAAGGTAATGCTTTATTTATTTTAAATCTCATAAAAATCAGAACAAAAATTTAAACAAAAATGGATGACATTTTGTATAAACTCATAAATGGCAAAGACTAACTGTAAAAAATATAAAAACAATAAATCTAACTCCACTTATGCCTTCAAATTCAAGAAAAGTAAGAATTTCTTATTATGAATCTAATCAAACATTCGAATAATTAAAAATTTATAACCAGTACTGAATATAATTTCTTAGAAAATAAATAAATAAAACCTTAAAGTAGCCAGTACGTCTAACAAAGAAATTTAGACAGTTTTAAGGTCTATATAAAGACTAATTTAAACAAAGCTAATTAATTCTATTTATTGCCTTTAAAAACAACTTTGATTGCTTAGATCACATGTTATTAATAGATGAACTAAATAAACATGGCATTATTGGAAATATGCAAAAATTGATTAGTAATACATTTCAAAAATAGAAAATTGAAGCTGTACCTTTGTAACAACATAAGTAAATTCTATAAACTAAAATCCTATAAAATAGGAATCCCTCAAGGATCTAATTTAGCTCTGCCGTTTTAATTTACACGAATTCTTTATTCAGAATTCTCAAAAACTATTTTTTTTTTTTTCGCCTATGCAGACGACTTCATCATAAGTGCTCCGGCAATATTCACAATATAAGATTCAATATGATTTAGAATAATTTTTAAGTAAACCCATTATCAAATGGAAATCAATCGGGAAAAAAAAATGACATTTATGATAATCAAAACTAAAAACAAAAATCTAAACATTATAGCGACCTTAAAAATACACATGTTTGATTTTCTATATAAAAACAAAGAACTAACCTTAAATTCAACTGTAAAACTAATAACATAAATAATTGCAGATATTTTTATATTCACATTAACATTGCAGTAAATACACATTGCCTATTCATAGAATCTCAAAAAACTCAATACTTACATCTTTAACAACAACAAAATTATTTCCTTTGTAAAGCAAAAATTTATAAAGGTATAATACACATTATGGCGTTTTATACAATACCAAGGCATTCTCCACAATGCCGGATTTTCTACTTTGCCATCCCAATTTTTGTCATTTGCAATCTTTATTTTGTTTAACTTCTATATACCAGTCTTCAGCTTAATATCTCATGTAATTATATAGTAAAACCAGGAAAAATTGTTGTTAATTGTCTAATTTTTCTAATATTTATGAAATGTTCATTAATATAGAACTAAAGTAATTTCCTTCAAGAATCTCATAAAACTCAAAAGTTAAGCTTTAGGAATTTTACAGCTTTAATTTTATAATTGTGTTCTTAGTTTCGTAAAACAAGCTCGTGTTATTTAAGTTGTTCGAAATATTTTCTTATAATTTTCAGTTCCTTCGGAGAAAACTACACTTAAAAAAAAGAGCAACTCTCAAATAGAAGCAAAAAAAAAGTAATCTAAAAAAATGTGTGTGTGGGTTTTTTTTGTTTTTTTAAGAGTTTTTTAGTAAACTTAGGCATTTATTTTGATATACTTGCAATCGGGGCTGTTATTTTTCGAAATGATCAATTGCGACTGAAGATAAAATTCATGAAAAAATATTATTTCTGGGAAATATTAATATTGGCAATGTTATAATTAATATCTGATGTTAAAATTAATTCATTATTGTGAATTCAATGAACACCCACATAATACAAGTCATGTTGACATTTCTCTGAGTTCATTTCTGGTTATCAAGGGATTTACAAGTTAAAAACGAAAGTTATTAATAAATACAGTCGGCGTGCCAGATTTTCAACCAAACGCATAGTTACCTCCAAAAAGCAGGGATAATCTAAATTGTACAGCTTTTTTTTCTTTCTTTGTAATTAGTGTTTTTTTGCAGTGATAACCGCGCATTTGGAAGACTCGTATATTGAAGTTTTTGGTTCCAATTTCTATCAATATCCACAGGAGCTCAAGTTCGTTAAGATTTATCTACTATTAATATTTCAGCTTCGTAAGATAATTATTATTTTCAGTAACGGAGTAATTACGATTCGGTAGGAAGGTGATTTGGAAATCATTGAGCTTTATATGCATTAATTTCAATAGGATTTTTTTTTGCAAACAAAGAATAGCGAAAAATTCTGACAGATCGTACTTTTGGGCAGCTTCGAAACGAACTCTAGAAGTGCGGTCTTATTTTCGCGGTTTCTGCTGTGTTAACAAGTCTCCACTTCGTTCTGGTAATATTCCACGTGTTTTACGTTGTTTTTGTGATTACTTTTTAAATTGTCAACAATGGCAGTAAAGCGTAGTAGTAATGAAAGTGTTTTACCAAATTCTTTTTATTAAACTACTGTATTCATTTTATTATTTCATTTTTTAAGTGCATCTTCAGTTTCATCTTTTATGTATGAGTTTTTGTTAAACACAAGCAAATAATATCTTTATAACTTAAATTATGTACTGTACTGTGGGAATGTGCTTTACAAGAACGGTACATGAAATGACGTGTTTATGATAACAGGCAGCTCAAAGTGTTTAGTGAAGACGGTCCGCGGGAACATAACTTTTTCCCGTAGGATCAATTCTTCAATAAGCGCGGTGTTTTCCAGGACCTTCACCCTCGCCGTTAACAAGAATTGACTGTACTGATACCTATACTGATCAGAGGGACGCAAGGACATGCATATTTCGATTGAAAATTGCATTCTAAAACTTTAGAAAAGGTGTTAAACCAAATCTGTAGTAATGTTTCCTAACTATCCTTTACATGTCTGTATAAAAATAATATAAAAAAAAAAAACTCTCTTAATTGATTTATAAATTATTAAGTTAATATATAAAACTTTCGAAAAATATTTTAAACAGAAATATGTGAAGATCGTGCGGTTAAAGAAAAATTAAAATATGATGAAAGATACAAAATAACTTTTCATATTTCAGTGAATAAATCTAAAATACACTGAAAATACAAAAAAAAAAAAAAAAAAAGGTTAAAATAGGGTTCTAGGCGGAGGTTTTTGTCTTGTTGTGTGTTGTATCAGAATGTAAATCTCTAGTGAATGGTTACGACCTAGGTTCGTGACCTGTTGAATGCTGGCGTCTCTTAGAATGTGTTGGAAGCCGATTCCTAATTTCAGGAAAGTCTTGATGTTATGATTTGCCATCTGGGGCCTCCAAATACGAGCCAACGGATTACAAAAGGAGAAGCCGTGAGGGCGAATGGGCGGCCGGGATTTGCATCGAACGCAACTGTCCATAATGCAGTGAATACAACGGGGTTCTCCCACACCTCAACAGATTAAAAAAAAAAAGATCACGAAAAGCAGCGCAGAGTCACGTGATCATTGCCACCGTCACTAGGAACATTGAAAGGATTTCTCGAAGTAATAGAACCATTGCCAAACCATCTGACTCAGCTGCGAAATACACAAGGATTTGACAACGAATTCTTTCACTGTCCAGCCTCAGCTGAAGAAAGAAAAGAAAACTACTGAGAAACTTTAAAAAGAGTATAATAAAAAGAATGTACACCTCAATTTCGACATTGACTAATTTCCTCAAACGATAATCAAACAGAACTGTTCATTCTACAAGGAAAAAATAAAATATAAAATATATAAATAAAATGAAATAAAACACTAATATTCATTTACCTCAAATTTAAAAGTATCTTAACATATTTCAGTTTTCCTTAATGAGTTCTTGATGAAGCAACGATTGAAAATCGACTAAAAGTTCCTAAAAGAATTTTAATCGTATATTCTTTAAAATGATGTAGTTTTTAAATTTTCATTGTTTTTTAACCTCGTTGAAAACATTGCAAAAGTTTCTATATTTGTAACTGATCATACTCATCAGATACAAATAATCTATCTGTATATTTTGTAATTGGTGAAAATTGATTAATTCCTTAAGTTCCTACGCTAATTTTCTAAATCCAGTTCATTTTAAACAAATCAAAGCAAATGGGAATGTAAGATGAATTACGATGTTTTATTTGATGTTGGTCGAAATTCGTTCTTTGCTAAGGAAATTTGTATCGCCTTTATGGACAAATGTCTTCATCCATATGCAGAATCCCTAAGAATCCCTTTGCAGAAACTTTCAAGGGTAAACTTCTCTGTCCATAAATATGCATGCCAAATTTAAAAATACATCTATCCACTAGTTCATAAATTCCTAAGGCATGTGTAGACAGACGCACAAATAACTGACATATTGTTTTTATGAGTCTAATTTTCTTTAGTAATTTAACCTAACAATAATAATTAGATTACTGATGAGAAACTATCTTGAGAATAACAGTAAAAATAAATAAATATGTAATTGAAAGATGTTACTGCTAGTAAAATATAAGTTTAAATACTCAACGACGTTATTCTTACAAAACCTGGATAAATGAAAATATTTACATTTCATTGGATATTTACCGTAAAAAGACAGAGTTTAAAACATATATACAGTTTAGGAAAATTCTTCTCTGAATAATTAATGTTGAGGTTATTAAACTGCCGTTCAGGCATATCCTTGTGGTCAAATCGATAGCCTGAACCTGGGTTCGAATCTTGGAGCTGGCGTGACTTTCTTCTGTGTTTCTTCTGTTTACGTGCGCATAATATCCGCATAATAATTTCACAAGAATCATATGCAGAAACTTTCAAGGGTAAACTTCTCTGTCCATAAATCTGCATGCCAAATTTAAAAGTACATCTATCCACTAATTAATTAATTAATTAATTAGTGGGGAATTTGAAGACGATTATTGATTATCTGCTAAAAATATTTTTCACTTCCAAAAAAAAGTCATTCATTTAATTTTTAGAAAACTATTCGTCGATTTCTTTATGGACACTATTTTTTTTTCTGTTCATTCAGATTTCTTTAATTATCGTTAAAAATACTGTAGATTAGTATTTCAAAACTCTTTATGTTTGAATCTCCTAGAATCTCCTAAAATTGCCTAGAATCCCCCTTCCATAAAACAATTTTCATTACTTTTCAAATTTAATATTCACATTTATACTGAATAGAGAGGCTCTATGAATGCAAAAATCGTAGACCTACTAATAGGCTTTTAAAATATATTGTTAAAGCGTGTTCGCGAAATCATACTACATTTTTACTTTCTGCATATGAAATAAAAGCAATTTTTTTTTTACACACCTAATCATTTTAGTTTCTTAAAATTATTGATAAAATAGGACATTAATCATACTAAACATCACGTCCCGATTATAATGTTGTTTAATCGTTACAACAAATTTTGGTAGTTGTTTTGTGTTTGTTTGTTTATAGTTATGTCATTATCTATGGGAGTAAGAATGTCTCTTATTGAGAATCTTGTGCCCTATAACTCAAAAACTAATTAATCGAAACATATCAAATTCCATATTTAAAGAGTGTCGTGCTGCCATCTAGATCTTATTACATTTTGGTCAAGAGAGTCACTTCACTTCACTAATATCATTGTGATGTATATTAATTTTTGATTTTACAACACGTATAAAATGTGGGGATGTGGTTTCATATGGTTTATCAATTTTACTGTTAAGAGCTATTTTATTTAAAACCAAAACTTTCTGATCGAATAAAACATTTGATTTTCTGAAACGATTTATAGGTCATTGGTATGGAGAAAGTCTTGTAATGGTTCTATTGCTGCTTTTATTTATTTATTTATTTATTTATTTATTTATTTATTTATTTATTTACGTATTGCGAAATCCACAGTAATATAATCTGTAATGTATTATATTACTTTGCAAAATCTTGCAAAATCTGATGATAATATATGTATTGGGTATCTCATTAATTTCTGGTTCTGTAAGAATCTCGTTGAGGTCCACACGAAATAAGGATTAAGATCCTCAAAGAAGCTGATTGTTGTTTCTGCAAAATAAGAATTCATTACTAGTGTTTATACACCAACTGATACGAAAAATATTGCACCATCACCATCATCCCAACCACTTTAACTCCAACATGAGAAACTGCCACAGTGGTGTATAGTTGGAAGCGTGATCGATTTTCTTGCATGTGCAGTGATTTTTACAGCGTTTCTCACTATGTGCCTAACCACCACTCTTCATGATTGCCATATGTGGATTAGTGGTCCACTTTACAATCCAGCTTGTCCCAGTTTTCAGTTGTCGATGCAGTGGTATTGAACTCCAGCGCTTCCTACATAAGTGATATAAGTACAGAACAATGTATTTCAAATACAATTACTATTGAGATTTTCTCATCGAATGCCTTAATCTAAGATGAATCAGCAAATCTCAATGGGAGCAATGCAGTGCAATCTCTTACCAATTCCAAGATCCTTAGGCGATCGAGATTAAGACTTTCCATATAGAAATAATGAGAAATATTGATAGCAGGCCACTCTCTTATCTACTGTGCCTATAGCAATACATTTAGTGTATATTGAACTGGATCTACGTGCATGATAAATACGCTACCTTTCTCTTGTCCAGTAAATGAAACTTAGGTGAAATGTTTTCCTATGTTAGTTATATATTTGATGAAAATTGAAAGAAAATTAGATAACATGTGAAACAGATCCACTTATGGTTAGAATCTCAAACACAAAAGACAATCACGCGATCTTTTACGCAAGAGTGCATTTCTAAGATTTGATGTCGAATATCTTAGCTGTTCTTATTTTGCTCATCTTTCTTAAGACCAAAGTAAAATCCCAGAAGGACCCTGTACCCTTATTTAATAACCGTAGTCTCTTCATAACTTATTACGTTCTATTTAGATAATACTACACCATTTTAATCTTCTTCCTTCTATATTTCGGCGATATTTCGCGAAACCATATCGTTTCGCTTTTTCAAGTCTTTTCCTTTTCCAAAAATAACTTCGGAGTTTATCTCAATACTACTCAAAAGCATCCCTCATTATTATTGAGTTTAAGATTAACACGTTATTGGGTTTTCTTTCCAATAAAGTAACTTAATACTACTAAATTTCAATCACGTATTATGTGTCATTATTGACATAAACAGTTATTATGTTAAAATTAATACGTCATTGAGTTTTCTTTCCAATAATAACCTAATATATTACAATCATGTGTCATTATTGACAAATTCAATTATTGACATAATCATATGGTTTCTATCGAAATTTTTCTTCTTAACCTCTAATGATATCTTGAAAAAATGAGTGTCCTTATTCATGCATTTGAATGATTTTATAATGCAGGCTTCAATGACATATCTACTGTGTTTATCCTTGATTTTGAATAATATGTTAACTTCTGGGTCCGGGTTATGCCCTTCTGATATACAATGTTCGGCCCAGTTTGATGTTTCCGGGTGGTTATTCCGGTATGCCGCTACATGTTCATTAACCCGTTCTTGTAACATCCTTCCTGTGTTTCCAAAATATATCCCCCCGCATGTTCTATATTTTAACCGTAGTCTCATTTATTTAATACCGTACTTTTATAATTCGTTCTTAGAATAATTCGTAATGTTTCAGAAGAATGTGAGACAGGAATATTTTACAAGAGCAGCACCATCGTAGACACATAGTCATCTGAGTAGAAAAATAGTTCACAAAGTCCTTTGTTCCGGAATAGGAATGAGATCGCAGTCCGTACACATTCTCATTCTGTGAGAGAGCTGCTGGACAAATGGATCAAATATACTAAATTTCAAAAAACCTTTGGCAACGTTGTTCTCTGTCACAATATAATTGTCGACCACGATTAATTTTCTTGAGATACCTTAAATGTGGTTCCGTATTCCATTAATGAGCTAGAAAAAAACTCATCTTTTCTACAAACTTTTTTTTTAAGGATGCTCTTCGAGATGGAATCTCAGAATATTCATTATAAACTCGTTCAACTCATTTAAGATTTAAACTCATTCAAGGCGCTTCAAAAGTGGTGTCCACTTGCAGCAACATTTCAGCATCACCTTCATATTTGATTGGAGCATTTTCCTATTCATGCGTCTATTCAATCGTTGTTCCTGAACTGAAAAGGAACAACCAAACTCTTAATAGACGGATATTTTTGTAGAAGCTTTATATCATTATATGTATAGAAAGCTGTAAAAGTCAATCTTGAAGAACCAAGGAATAAAATTCAATAATTTCAAGCAATCTTTGAAGTTTGGGTAGTGGCCAAAACTAAACGACAGAATGAAAATTTGATTTCTAATGATTTGCTGAGGATCTTATCATCCTCACATTCCTATTAAGCATCCCGAATGAACTTATAAATAGCACTCGCAGAAACTTTGATAAAATCATATTTTATTAATGTGGAACTTTTTTTAAAATTCTTAAATTGAAATATTAAAATTAAATTTTTAGAGGAGTGTTTATCCTCTTATTTTTTTTTTCTATTAATCCCTAATAGAAGTTATTTGAAGACATGGAATCACTGGCTATCGATTCTGCTGGAAAATCAAACAAATAACGTATCAAAATGGCACGATTTCAACAGATTTGATTCTTTACAGTATAACGTTATCTCTGAAATATTTTCTAACATCATTGTTTTGAGTAAGATCGTCATTTTGAAAACTGTTATCATTCAGTCCTATGTTCTGTAATACCAAATTAGTTGAAAATGATGATCCTGTGTTCGTAACTTCTAAATTTGAATATCATGCAAAACGACAGCATCCATTTGAAATATACAAGATTTCATATGCATCAAAATATTTCAATAACAATGGGTGAGACCAAGTTGTATACAAAATGATATCCTGGTACAACTGTTTCACGCTAATATGGCGATCATCAGCCAGGAGCAGTCATCAGTACACAACCAAGTCTCGATACACGGCTCTATATGATAAAACGTCGGAACAAATGTGGCTCCCGCAACAGTTAAAACAAACAATAAAAGCTCGCCATTTGTCCTTTCGGCGAGTTTTTATTGTTTGTTTTAACTTTTGCGGGAGCCACATTTGTTCCGACGTTTTATCAAAATATTTCAAGAAATAACTACCCGAGGGATCAATTAGACCTATGACTTCTCGTTTGATAATAGGAAAGTCTAACAGGATTGGCATGTTAACATATCACAAGAAACAAAAAAAGTAACTAATTAACTAATAAACCTGTAAAAGTTGAAAACAATTTTATGGGTTCAATATTTTTGTTCGTAGCATCCAGATATTAACAAAAAAGAAAACCGTGATGTCTAACAATCAATGACCATCGACTTTGCCGAAAATAAAAAAGTAATTCGTAATGTAATTAGACATTGTCAGGGGATTCTTAAAATATATTTCCAAAACAGGAATTCACATAAGTCATCAGTCCACCTTTTCCTTTTCTTAGAAATCAGATTCAAATAATCAGATTTACATTTTTTATAATTACGATAATTAATATAGTAAAGTGGATAGAGTCTTTGGCTTACCGACAGAGGAGGGGGATTTGTTAGGGATTGTAATCTCCCCCTCTTTCGCCCCCATTGCACCCGAAAATGGAAAAAAAAAAAACAAAACAAAACAAAACCTGGGATTTTGGACCTGTTTAATTGGAAAGTTCATGGTAGAATGCTGCTATATACACTACCGTACATGCACTACAGTATGTTGAGTTTGCTGGAGTGTATGTATTACAGTATGATGAGTTTAAAGATTCATGGTTCTAATAACGCCTTTCTGTTTCTAATGATTACATTGATTACTTTAATAATCTTTTTGAAAGAAACATTAACAATCAAAATTTTATTGATATTAGCTCTGAAACAATTCTGATCCAATGTAACATAACATTTAAATAAATAAAAAAATGAAATGGAAAAAAAAACCCCAACTATTTAATACTTTTAATTGTTAGTGTATGTTCCTCGAATTCGTCAATATGTTTCTAAGAAATCTGCTCCATGATTACTGAAGTTGTCAAAATGCTTAAGCATTAAAGAGACAGAATCAAAGCTTTGTAACATAAATCTCAATGCTTTCGTTATTGAAATGTGTAAAAGCAGCTTAGGAATAAAATTACCAAATCATTAGAAATAATACAAATTGCTTCTATGAATATAATTTCAATCCTTCTGTTAATAGTTGCTTGAATTCAGATTCTATTTGGGAAATCAATTTTAATTTTTCTAAAAACTTCAGTGATATTACCACCACTCAACTCATATTATTATGATATTATTCATTCAAATAATACTATGACTAATAAATATGTTTCTGAAGATAATTTCATTAATAAATTCCATTTGTACTCCAATAATAGTGAAGAAGTCACTAAGTTTATGAAGATTATCCACTCAAGAGATTCTTAATTTCTGTCTTCCTGCTCTAGGGACGTTATCAACTTATCTCTCTCTTCTGGTATCTTTCCCTTCGTATGGAAAAAAAACAAACAAACAAACCAAACAAAACCTATATTGAAATTTAAGAATACTAAGGATTCCAATCTTCCTGCTGTGAAACTCACCAGTATCCTTCTAATCATCTATAAAAATCATAAAAAAAAGTTGTCCTTGTTTAAACTGACTGAGATTCTCAGCTCTAATAATTTGTTGGATCCTTACCAAATCTGCCTTCCGAAAGGATCACAGTACTTGTGTTGTACTTTTTAAAATCAAAAATCGTATTAATTCAATACACTAATAATCACTTTAACTAGACTTCTCTAGGGCTTCAATAAGAACTTCATTTTGTTAACTTTAAATCTTTCGGGCTTAGTTCTATCAGCTGCAATTAGTTTTCTTCTTTTCTAACTGATCATCTTCACTGTAGAACATCAGATTGGAAAAAAAGCTGGAGTGCTACAAGGTTTTATTCTATTCCCTGCTTTATTTATGTAAATGATTGTTCTTATTATATTAACAGAGTTCGGGTCATTTGTACGTAGATGATCTACAACCCTGCCTTTCTTATCCAGTACAAAGTTTCAATCCTTTTGATGATCTAAATAAAAACCATCAAAAAAAAAATAAAAAAAAATGTAAGTTAACTGTCTTAGATTCTAAAAAATATACAGTAAAGCCCCGATTATCCGCGAGTGCCGCGAAAAATGTTTTTAATTACAAACCTCAAAAAAACGAATTTTAATCCAAGCCAACAACAGGGAAATTACAATAGGCCCTACAAATACAATACAATACAATAGTGCGAAGATCGAAAATTACTGACAGGTTTATTGTGAATCGGAATCCTATAGGCCTTCTCGGAATTTGTGGATGAGTGGCAGGCTCTTGCTCTGCAGAAAGGTTTCTGCTGTACTGTACATATTTTAAAAGTTTTACATATTATGTTTTTTGTACAATAAAACAAGAGTTTTTATGCTGAAATATTTTTTTTCGTGTTTACACCTCATTTTTAGTCTTTTTTCGGGTTATCCGCGATTTTCGCTATCCGCGGTCCCCTTGCCACCCAATTCCGCGGATAATCGAGGCTTTACTGTATTCGCATCATCATTGGCACCAACACCAACTTTACATAAACTAAACACTACATCTTAGTTTATCTCTATCAAAAAATGCTAAAAAATTAAAAAAAAAAAAAATAAATTCCTGGTCTCTCATCTTCAGTGAAATTTTAACATGGAAAATCATATTCAACAGTGTACCGATGGATCCTTATCTTTAATGACATAAACATTTGCTCACCCAAACTTTTAAATGCACTCTGTGCAGTGCTCTTGTGTTGTCTAATCTCAATTATTCTTATCCTGTCCCTGGCGAAAACTATCTGCGATAGAATATTCAGAGGGTCTAGGACATTTGCAATTTCTTCTTCTTCTTTCTTCGAATTTGGCCGACTATGGACCACGTGAAATAACTCATGATTATTTTTCTTCCTTCTTTCTTCTCTTCCAGTATTCTTTCATTCTTTCTCCATGTTGTTTCCTTCTTTCTTCCGTCCATTTTGCTCCCGTCTTCTTCTTTGCCTTTTCTTGAAAACCCTTGAATCCCCTGATCTTTTTTCTGAATTCTTCTCTTCTCTCCACCTCTTCTCCATCTATTTTCATTTCTTCCATGTCTTTTCTGACCTCCTTGATCCATGTCATCTGAGTCTTGGGGTTTCTGTCGAAGAAGGTGAATAATCTCTTCGTCAGTCTACCTTCACTCATTCTTTTAATGTGTCCGTAGAAAGTCACTCTTCTTTTCCTCATTGTGTCAGTTATTTTTTCTGTTTTTGCGTAGATTTCCTTGTTGTTTCTCAGTTTCCATTTTCCATCTTCATATTTTGGTCCCAGGATTTTCCGTAAGACCTTTCTTTCCTTTTTTTCTACCTCGTCTAATTGTCTGGCTGTGATTAGTGCAAGGCATTCTGAGGCGTAGAGGCCTTCTGGCTTAATGACTGTATTGTAGTGCCTAATTTTAGCGTTTATAGATATGGACTTCTTGTTGTATATATTTTTTGTCAACTGGAATGACAGTTCCATTTTTCTTGCTCTTGCTAGGACCGCTTCTTTGTCAAGGGCGTTTGGTTTTTGTTTTTTTTTTTAATCTGAAGGGCTTTGATTCGGATTTTAATTTTATAAAAAAAAGGATTATTTGCAATCCGTTTACATTGGAGTTTAATATATAACCTTATTAACACTTTCTCATCTTTTCTACTACTACAACTTATAACTATTCGACAAGATTAAAATCCTTTCGTGTTACTTCTCAGATATGTAATATAGCAAACCTTCCTGAGTTATGATATGAAATCTGAAATAATATCCTTAACAGCATAAAAAATCTCACTAAAACATCTGTTTTAATTTAAACAATAGAAACATTACTTTCGTGTTATTATCAATCTTTTATAACTAAGAGTTATGTTGACTTTTTCTTTTCTTTGTATTAATTTTACATAAATGACTTTAGAGGCACATTAATTAGCTTATTTATTTATTTATTTATTTATTGTTTTATTATTACTCCTTATTCTAAGAACCACTAAGATTTTTATCTTTCAAGAAAATATGATAAGAGGCACATACGCACTATTTTGTTTAATTTAATTTTGTTAAATATCATGATCCTTTTCGTTTATTCTTTTTTGGCGAAATATTTTCCCCAATTTCCATATTTGGACTAACCAATATCGTAGAACTACTGTAATGTAAATATGACAGAGTTGAATATCTTCTATATAACTGATGGATATGATTATCTGTTTTTGTTTTTTTTCTCGTAGTCATTTGTCATTTATCGCTGTGCTCAGTGTAATTATATGTTGTTATGTATTGACTCTTTTATCTTTCTATTTCCGTCTTTTTCTCTCCTTCTCTTTCTCTGTTTTATTTTGTATATGTTTATTTTAATTTCCTGGCGAGGATTAAGAGTGGACTTATAATCCCAAATTCTTCTGATAATAAAAATCCTTTTTTAATGTGTTGCCTGATGTTTGTTTGTTTTTTTTTATTTTAGTTTTTTTTTTATTTTCAATAAATCAGATTCAAATAGTCAGATTTACATTATCTGATTACGACAGTTTAGTTTAGAATAGTGTCCAGACTGGTGATTGTTTTAAGTGGTATGATTCGCTTTGGTTTATAATTTTCCTTCATTAACCTAAATAGTCTACTATGTGTATTTGTATTATAGTCATGCGTTAGATTTATATCAAGGAAGCTTTTGTCCATGGGCTTATTTTATCAGATTTTTCGCATTTATTAGATTCTGTCGTTGATTTATTTTTCTAATGAAGATAATGTCATATAATCCCTGTTTTATTGGATAACGTGGAGTTGTTTTAAAGAGATATTACTTTATTAATATGATTAAATAAATATTACCTTTTGCTTAATAATGTAGCAGGATTATTACAATGGTATTACTGTGGTCGCATTTAATGAAAATGAAAAGTTTCTGGAATTTAACCTACATAGAAGGTGAGATGAAGAGATGATTCCCGAAGTGGGACACGAAATGTCTAAATATCACAAATTCAGAATTTTTCACTTGCAGATAACTGTTGGAAGTCGTTTTTTTTATTTTGTTATATATATAAAACAAAATAAAGTTTCTGAATCCTTTTTTTTTTTTTTCTTTAGATTTGAATTAATGGAATCGAAAGGAACTTTTGAATATTTTTTCTTCAATTATAAAACTGAATTGATCTCCTTAAATTTAATAACTCAAAATGTCGAGTTAAAATTTCAATACATTTTTCGGTAGAGATGAAACATATTTTTAACCTATGAATTTAATGAATAAAAAGAACAGTGCAGTTTTTTGATTGGACGTCAACTAATTGATTCTCTGATGATCGGATGAGAAGATTTAGTTGTTGTTTGTAACCCATAGATTAACAAATAAATAAAAAATAATAACAACAAAATTTTATGTTCTCAGTTTTTTGGTTTTATATATATTTTGATTTTGTCGTGAAGAATTTTTAATAAAAATGAAATGACGATATCCTATCCGTTTCCTATAAATGGGGATTATCCTTATTTCCTGGGATAATCCTTGTCGCCTTCGGTCTGCTCAGTATCTTTTTTTTTTTTCTAATCTTCGTGAGTTTCAAATTGATTTGACAAATCCACCGAAATTTCCTCGTTGCTATTCTCTGGTGGTGGTGATGGGCTGCGGGGGAGGGATTTTTGCATGGTTTCCTTGGTGATCTCACACCTTTTCTCTCTTGGTATTACAGCAGGTTGTTGATTCAGGGTTTTAGCACTCATTGAAGACGATCGGTTGCAGCCACCCTCTCACTGCATCCCCCTGCCCTCACTTCCCTCCCACCACTGACACTCAAAGCGAAATTATTACCCTGTTAACATTTTCAAAGGAAGCAGTGGCTCAGCTAATGATAGCTTCTTATTAGCTAACAGCGTTGTTTATTCTGAATTCACCTTTTCAGGAAATAATTGTAAAGATTTTAACCAAATATTGATTTTATTTGGATAAAAGAAAATAAGCACGAATCAACATTCTCAGTTTAAAAAGGATTGAAATGAATTTGTTTTTTTGTTTTGTTTTCCAGTTTATTATCATTGTTGATAAGTTATATTCACTAAATACTTCTGTAACCTCAGATAGTCCCTTAAAAACGCCAAATTCATTAAAACTACTTTTTTTTTTATCAATATAACAAATCTTTCACCTATTGGCTTCTAAAATTGAACCAACAAAACATTGGCGTACCGAGATAGTTGTTGGTAGAGGTTGTGACCCCCCCCCCCCAATTCATCCTGAAATAGAAGAAATTTGCACCTGTTTTTTTTGTTTTTTTTTCAACGTTTGAGGTTGAACGAACGATAATACCATCATAACCCCTCCTGTTCCAAATTCTTGACTATTCAACCTATAGAACCAACCCCTCTGCCAAAAAAAAAAGAAATGGTATATTGTTGTCGTTGTGATGCTAAAATATGAAAGAAAAATAATAAAAATTAATTAAAAATTAAAGAGAAGAAATTAACTTTTTATTCACTTGCTCTTGAAATATTTCCTTAAATTATCTTTCTACGCACAATTAGATTTAATATCTTGATATTCTAAAACTTCCAGATCATAAAAACTCGCTTTCTAATTAAACTTTTTAAAAAAAAAAAAAAAAAAAAAGTAATATCATCGTCCCCAAAAAAAAAAATTTAATTCCTACATTTATTTCATTTCTTATTCTAATATTCATAACTGCTGTTGCTTCAAATACAAATAATGAAAATTCCATTACATTTATAAAATCAATACAAATTTCAGAGGAAGGATTCTATTAGTTTAATTCTATTCTACACAAAATTTCTGACCATTTTAAGGATACCTAGGAATTCTGAATAGAAGAGTATTAATTACAGTCTTCAGGTAAAAATATTAAAGATAATTTTTTGTTATAATATTTTGCAGAAAACAGATTCATTTCCCCTATTTGATGTTGTTTTGAAAAAAGCCATAGAGAAAGTGAAGAAATGTTCTTGAAAGAACATAAAGCCTGGTTTCCATAAAATTTTACCCATTTTATTATTATTATTAATATTATTATTATTATTATTATTATTATTATTATTATTATTATTATTATTATCTTTTCTCATTTAAATCTAATGGATATCAATGAATGCACGGACAGTTGTCAAGTGCACCCAAGTTACTCCAAACTAAGAAATCTTCGGACAATGTGACACGAGTCTAAAATTACAGATTTCTGCATTTCCTTTGCCACATGTCTTGCTTCTAGAAATTCCAGTTGTCTGATTGTGTTTACTGGGAAAATTCCAGTCGCCGATATAACTATTGGCCTAATGTGAACTGCTCTGAGTTTCCACATCTGCTTTATTTCAATGGCCAACTCTGTGTATTTATTAATCTTGCTGGCATATACTTTATGAAGGTTGTGGTTCAGTGGCACAGCTACATCAAACAGTGTGGCCTCTTTTCTCTCCTTATCTACGAGGATGATATCAGTTCGATTTGCTTCAATCTTCTTATCAGTACGAATTTCCATATCCCAGTAGATCTTGTGTTGGATGCCGTCAAGGATATCCTCTGGTTGGTACTTGTAGTAAGGTGTTCTATGAATGAGACCTCTGCCATGGGCAAGCTCAATATACAATATCTTGGCCACATTGTTGTGCCTTACTGTGTAGTCGGTTCCAGCCAGAGTGCTACATGCTCCAAGAACATGTTCTATGGTCTCTGTTGATTCTCCGCATTGTCTGCATCGATCAATTACATTTTGTTCTTTAAGGATGCATTTGCGGTAATTTCTTGTTGCGATGATCCTATCCTGAATGGCAATCATGAAGCCACAAGTCTCCGGAAACAACTCACCATACTGCAGCCAGATATTAGAGGCTTTCTTATCATTTTTTTCGCAGTTGAGATGGGCAGGATGGGTTCCATGTAGAACTTTTTCTTTCCATTCCTCAATTTGAGAATTGGATGTCGTGTACTACTGTGTGTCAATGGCCTCTTGACTTCTGAGGTGTAGAGCTGAACCCGCATCGGCTTTACAAACCACAGCAAACAAGTGATGTTCCTGAGATTTCATATGAAAGTATTCTCGCAGGCTTGATATTTGTTGATGGCAAGATGTCTAAGTGAAGTGACACCAAGCCCTCCCTCATCAGTTGGGAGATTCACACGTTGTACTGCTGAGTTTGGATGTAACATTCGATGTTTAGTCATTTATACGCGTACCATGTGATCTAGTTCTTCAAGCTCAGTTTTGGACCAGTTGACAATGCCAAAAGTGTAAGTTATTATTATTATTATTGAGTTTAAAATCGTGAAAATAATACGGACCAAAATCTTCATTTATTTTGAAATTATTATTAATACAATTTTTATACTTAATAGTAGAATACAATTAGTGGAAATATTCCATTTTCTGAATAAAATCATGGAATACCCAGGGTTCAAAAGTTAAATTTTAGTTATTTTATTTTTTTAATTCCCATTTAGGATCTTCTGTTGCTGTACAAATGTGATGTAACAATGTAATTTAATCTCAATAATACAATTAAAAATAATCAATCAATAAATAAAGATTCTGAAGTTACTTTCCATAATTCCATACAATTTCTTTTTCTTTGTAGGCCTATGTTTTTTTTTTTCAAAAGTCGCACAAGCAATACAAACGAAAAGCCTGCGCCTTTTATCTGTTTAATAAAACTAGTAGAAATTTCCCATTGTCTGTTAAAAAAATTAAATCCAATCCGTATTGTTTTACATAAGTTGTCAAAAGTCGATTAATTTTAATTATATCAAGTGCGCGTATAAAAATAAATGGATTAATATTTAATGTCGCTGTCGATTTTTAAATATTTGATAGCAAGGAAAATAGTTATATCCATTTAATTGTAATACAAATAAGTGGCGTAAATAGAATATATTTTCGGGGAGGAGGCCCAAGATTAATATAATTAAGTAGACACCCCATGGAAACCTATCTGCTCAACCAAAAAAA
>JAFIDM010009631.1:257282857-257304357 GCA_023159025.1 Thereuonema tuberculata | reverse complement strand
GGGGACCCCTGCCCCCCCCCCTTATATACGCCCTTGATACAAATAAGTTTTCTAGTAAATTGAAATACTACTACATGTTATTGGAAGCAAAAGGAGTTTAGTAAGTTAATCCGTTACAATAGACCTCCGGTCGCAGTGCTTGGCTTCTCTGCCACCCACATTCACTACATAACATAACATAACATAACATAACATAACATAACATAAGTTAATCCGTTGAATACTCAGGCAGATCTAGTTGAAAGAACAACTCATCATTACATGATATTTGGTTTATTCCAATACTTAGCCTACATAGTTTATAAGAGATGATTTAATTCAAGATAACGCTAGGATTGACCTGCGATATTCCACAAATATATCCTTGCAGTAATTTCAGGCTAATGGAACTTCAATTACACTTTCCATTTTCCTTTAATTATGTCTTAAGCTGAATTTAATAACACGGAGATTTTTGTTCAACAATACTTTTTTTTTTAACTGAAACCAGGTCATAATAATCAGTTCTTCAGGACTACAGTTATTAGGTATTGTGAATAACAGTTACAAAATGGAAGATTGATAAATTTGTTAATTTTTTTTTTTTCATATAATTTCTTAAATTTCAGTTTAAATTTTTCATTTTCTTCCTTTTGGATATTACTGCATTAAGACCACTCGATGTTTTAGAAATTTATATTGAGAAAAATAATTTAGTTCCCACCAGTTTTTCATTGCAACGATGATTGTAGTAATAATGGATAATTAATAAATGGTAAAAACAATGAATTTATTGCTATTCAATTGCAGAAGAAAATTATGAATTGCTCCTAAATTGCTTTACAGTGATTGTTTTTAATAACATCACCACGCATCACATCACTTAAAGATAATCTTTTTGGCTAACATTATTATTTTGTTCAAATTTTGAATTTAATCGAAGAATATCAAACAGTTTTTGATTGATATCAAAGGGTAGACAAAAAAAAAATAAAATTCAAAAGAAATTTTCTTTGGACTGTGATCTTGCTGAACTTTTAAGTCACAAAATTTGGCATGAGATGTAATGGGACCAAAAGAAAGCCCGTAAATGTCCTTTTGAAGATTAAGTTTTAACGTGTAATAAAGAAATAACGTTCCTGATAAATATTGCCATTGTGATTGTGTATGATAATAAAAACATATGTTTTATTAAAAACAAGAACTTCAGGAAGAGAATCTCAATACCACAAATCTCAA
Organism: Thereuonema tuberculata; assembly: GCA_023159025.1. NCBI lineage: Eukaryota > Metazoa > Arthropoda > Chilopoda > Scutigeromorpha > Scutigeridae > Thereuonema > Thereuonema tuberculata. The sequence continues at coordinate 257,303,139 of JAFIDM010009631.1, read as the reverse complement.
GGAATAATTACATGTTGATGCCATCTGCTAATAGTATTTTTTAATTTTTATTTTTGCATGGTTTTTATTTATTATATCTTTAAATATTTACTTTTATGTTTTGATGGTATAATTTCTATGTCTCATTTGGCTTATCTGAATTCATTTGGGAAAAGAATGAATGGATAAATAACCAACTGTTATAAGGAAAACAGAAAGGAAGGAAGGAACGTGGTTTTTATTATAAGATGATGTCAGAGTTCCTCCAAAAGTAGAGCCTAAGATAACAAATCTCGTTGACAAACTGACAATCCTTATTTCATTTAAAATTAAGTTTTTAAAATGACTTTAACCTGAATTCCTTGGACTTCTTTGTAAAATCGGCAGAAGAAATTAAAGTAATTCTGTTTCTGGTTTTTAATAATATGCATGGAGATAAACCATGTGACTAAATACTCATCTGCTTTCCCACTCAATTCTACATCACTGCTGTAGGAATAACATTGACTGAAGAATAATAGTAGTCCTGAAAGAACTACCTATCGGAATGATCTAGAATTAACAATAACTTTTTAAGGTACAATCCAATCAAACCTTGTTGTACTCCATATCAAAGGCAAAATTTGCCACCAACGTGAATTTCTTCAAAATCTTGTTGTTGGAAGGAATTGGTCTAATTCTTGTTGTATGATAACTTTTTGTTGTTGTGTCTTTTTTGTTGTAATGAAGTGTACTTCCCATGCTCTGAGGGTCAAACCATGGCTTCCGTCACGCCCCCTGGCGAATGGACTACCAGACAAAGGCGTGAAATGACCCCTTAACAGTGGTAATGGGTTTGCAAACCACCCACCCTTCCTTGGTTTCCCCGCTGAGAGAGAGAGACCGAGAGCAACGCCACCTACTCTCACCCAGAATGCAACAGTAATGGAGAATGAATGTTTTTCTTCTATGAATCGATTATTGTTATTAATTAAATCACTATCACCAAAAAAAAAAAAAGGAGGAAAAAAAACAAACATACACACACACACACACACACACACACACACACACACACACACAAAATTGATATCAACAAATACAAAACAAAACACAAGAAGTAATGACAGACTTACTCTTGATATACTTTTCTAGATGACTGAGTTTTGAATCGTCTTTTAGTGATATTTCGTGAGATTGTTGTAAAAGATAGAAATCGAATCCCTTTGAATGTGAATCACTCTGTTAGAGGGTGAGGGTGTTGGCTGTGTTTTGATTCTTTATTCAGTTGGAGTCCATCTGCGTTGGTCCAAGAAAAACAGGAAACTTAAAGATATTTCCTTAAAATAGAATCCAATCTTAGTGTAATGAAACTCTTCATATAGTCTCTGATGTAATTAAAACGATCTCATTTTTTTAGTCGATTGATTTTGGTTTTTAGTTGACTATTTCTTTGCTGTAAGAATTCAATATTAAAGTTAAAAATAACGTAAATACAATTATTTTATTTTTAGTTGATTTGGTCTATTTTCTTCAGGAAAGTTAAACTTATAAAAATCAGTAGGTCTGTGTATTTGTTTTTACACGTAACTAAAAGAACAACTGAGTGGATTTTCCTGAAACTTGAAATGAACATTTATTCTTTTGTATTCGAAAATTTCTTCGCGTGGATTCTTTTGAAGGAATTTGAGTGTAAAGGTGACAAAAAAAATCTCTCAGAAAAATGTTAGTGGAGAAACAATTAACTATCACTGACGGCAAACAATGAATTTCTATTGATATTTAACAATGCATCAAGTTTAGAAATCCTTTTGATTTTATTAAAATGAATAAATGAAACAACTACAATAATGGAAAAATTGGAAAAAAGTGTTGGTGTGTTATTGATATTATAATCTATAAATAAAGTTTATGTAAATATAGTCTATATTGTTTTCGCATCTTTAAGAAAAAACAGAAAAATTAAAAATGAAAGCCTGAGCAAATATATCAATATTTTCGATCCATATACATTGTATATATATAAAAAGAAAATATTAAAGAAATTGCTCTGTTCTCCTTTTTTTTTTTTTTTCAATCTTAATAATTTTTAAAAATCTGCAAACTATATCAAATAATTTTGTATTCTTCTACTACCTCTCATTTACTGATTTTCATTCAATGTATGTCGGACCAAAGATCTGACATTAAATTCTACAAAGATAATTTGTAAATAAATGTTATTTTTCTTGATCGTTGAAATTTGAACTAAAACGATTTGTTAAACAATAATATAAAATATAATAAAAGAATTCTTAATTGGAATTTTCTTTTTTACTTTTTAATCGGTTTGAGAGTGGAAATGAAGTTCTTGAGCGACAGAGGAAAAAGAAAAGTTGGGGGAGGGGGGGCGTAAGTGAGTGAGGGTGGACTTGGGTGGTGCCATATGGTGCCATTGAAGCACCTGGGCTAGTATCCAGAGGAAAAGTTAAGACGTACCGATTTACACCCACGCACCAACATTTAACACTACTACAAGTTACTTCAGTAACAAATAAAAAAAAAAAATAATAATTGACACCAACAAAGATTAGCTATAAATCAGTAACTCTTTCGGGAAATCAATCGCTAACCTCTACGTTCTTGAGGAAAAATACTCAACTTCTTTGGTTCATACTTTATTCAAAGATTTTTAATATTTAGAAAAGTCCTCTTCTAGTCCCATCTGAAATTTTAATCTAATCTTTAAATTTAGCTTTTATCTTAAGTCAAGCAACTTTAGTAAAAAATAAATAAATAAATAAATAAATAAATAAAAAGCATTAAAAACATATTTCAGTCAAATAATTGTGAATGTGGCCGTCAAATAAATTAAATGACGACGAACCCCCATTGTTAATTTGCTGACGATTTGAAATGGAGCTACGATTGGTCCAAGGGGATTTAAAACTTTTTATTATTATTATTATTATTATTCCTTAAGAAATGATTAGTTTTCCATTTTCTATTTTTAAAACAGTCTCCGTAAAAAAAAATCAATGAAGTCGGTCAAGTAGTTGCAGAGTTTTACGATGCATCCTGTGATCAGCATAAACGATTCGGGCATTATTCTTCAAGGGCAACCTACTTTTTCGATTTTTTTAAAAAAAAAAAAAATCCCCATTAAGGTCCTTAATCAGTACGTAGCCGAAAAGTTCTCATATAGTTTTAGAATTTAAGCCAGACATTATATTTTTCATAGTAGGGGATCCTAAGACGCTCCACTTCAATAACTAAGGGTGGCATTTTATTTTTTCTCATTGGATCTCTCCAATGCAATTGAATAGTTCAGGAAGTATCTTGTGTTCAATAGAGGATTGACCTGTGTTACAGCGCTGGTGTAAATCATTCCACCACAAGTATAGTTCACCGAATAACCGCGCATTAGTTACGGCTGGCAAATATGCTAAGTAACCGACGGCAGCTTATTTATTTCGCTTGTAAATCACTGTTTTTGTTCCATGCAGCCACTCTATTACTCGTGCAATGGAAATACTTCCTCCTCGTGTGTTAGTACAGGTGAAAGGTATCTATTCATCTCCGTCCATAACAAAAACAAAGACCTTTTTTCAAGTTAATCAGATGCTCTTCATTCATTTTCCAAAAAAAAAAGCTGACTAGTCCGTCGTCTACGTGAATCATTTCAATTCATTGTCATCTTTTTCTTTTTGCTCGCAACTAATTTTGGGGGAAACGTCTAAGGTAATTGTAAGATATTTCGGTATCCTCACATTCAATCAATAACTAAATTTCTAAGATTATCCCACAAACAAGAAGTTCCCGAAAGAAAGCTTTCTTTTATTACTAACCTTGCATTTTTTATTTTTCTATTTTTTTTTTTTGAAACTGAAAAACAATATAGATGAAAGTTTCTATGTTACATGTATTTACAATTTTAAATATCTGCGAATTACAAATCTTCCTCCCCTTTCAGAAGGCTACCTTCATATTTTCCATTTGCCGAATGTAAATTCTCAAAGATTAAAGTAGCTTCAATTGATTTTAATCAAATCAATTCACTCACTTATTTTAAAACTATACATCTTCAGTATTAATTCATTATATTAGAATTAATTATTTCGCTTTTAATATATTTCGATGGGAATTATTGTCACCTTATGCGCAAATTTCTATTCATAAGATATACGAAGAGATTTTCAAATAGAAATGTGATCCGCCTCTTTTCCGTCAAGCTACTAAGTTTCAAGGATACTCGTTCACCAGTTCCAAAGTTATTAGGAGATAGGGGCTACTAGATACACAAAGTATCTAATATTCTTTAGAAAATTAGACAAAAAAAAACACACAAAAAAAACCACTTAAAATTGCAAAGTCGTAAAATTCGCTGTTTCTCTCGCAGCTAATTATCATTAGTAGGTTTTTTAACGTTAATATCAGACTCAGATATTTTTTTCTTCTCAAAGAAATTCAGTAAAAGCAAATAAAGCAAATAAGCAAAGACCTTAGCAATTAAATAATGAAATAGAATAAGAAGTATAAAACGAAAATTAAAATTATATTTTTCCAATGTCCAAAGAATATCTCGGGAGTCGCAGTTTCTTGTCATTTGAGGATGGATGTTATTCCTGGAAAAGCAAAAACCTATAAATTAAATAGAACTCCGCGGTAAATTGACTATCTCAGATTAGCATTACAAAGACGAAGAGAAACTATACATGCAAATCAACAGAAAATGAGCCAGAGGGCGAGTTTCATTGTCCCAAAAGGTCTCCGTCTAAAGTTGAATTAAGAATTTTCTTAATGGGGAAGGTGTTGAGACGCATCTACGAAGACAGTGGTCTCCAAAATATAACGCCAAAAAAGTAACCACAATTTCATTAATTTAAAAATTTGATCGTGTAAGTTTCCAAACAAAAAAAATAAAAGAGGAACAATGTTTTTAATTAACATACGTGTATGTTTAATGTTGTGCATATTCTTTACTTTATATTTTTATTAATATTTATTCATTTTTAAATATTTATTTTTTTTAAAAATTAAATTTTTGGAGTTTTTTGTAAGCATATTAAAAACTACATGTATACTGAGATACTCGTGTAATGTGTAAACAGCGTCCTTAACCGTGGCATTCGCTTTTCTTGTTAGCGCAAAATTTACCTGTAGCAAAATAATTATACATTATAGCGCGTACAAAGAAATTTTTAGAATGAAGGGATCAGATCAAAATAATGATAAACAAATTGTAAAGTGGCCTATAAAAATATACGAATCGTATCAAGGAATATGATTCATATTTATGGGCCACTTTACAATTTGTATTACAATTATTTTGATCAAGGAATAATAAATAGATTCAATCGATACAGACAGACAGAAAATGGGAGAATTGATTCGTAAGATTTCTATTTTTATAATATGTGTTTGGAGATCATTGTTTAAATTCAATTTGATTTCCATTTGATTTAATTTATTTGGAAACCATTCTTTTAAGGAAGTGTGTTTAAAGAAATTGCGAAATTATCAATAACAAAGTTTGTAAATAGGAAAAAAAAAAAAAAAAATTGATCATGAATTAAACTTTGATTTAAATTTGATCATACTTTGCTACTAAGAATATTTTATTGGTATGTTGTATTTGAAAACAATGACAAAAACTCTGATATTTCTTTGGCATAAAGTATTTTAATGATACATAATAAGAACATTGAGGAGGCCCACCATAAAGAACTCTTATTCCAGATTATTCGATGGTCATTTGAAAAAGTCTATTTACACTATAGAATGTAAAGTATCGAATCTGTTTCTATACAGTTCAACATTGACAATACAATCATCTTCCTCACTACAGTTTTTAGTTCGTAATTTATTTATTTTTTTCTGCGTTTAAAAATAAAATTAAGAAAACAATATATGAGATTCGCTAACAAAATCCACAACAGTCTCTCCATTTCACTTATTTTCAGGATTTTGGCGGCATTTCTTTGTCAGTTCAACTCATTAGCAGAAGTGAAAAGAAATTTCTGAAATAATTAAATTCCCAAGATGTCACCGAAATATACTTCATTGAAATTTTTCAACACAAATTATGTAATCATCTGATTTAAATTCCAAGTCTAAATTTGTTTAAGAATTAGTGATTGAATCAGTTCTTATTGTTACCAGGGTTTCTTTTTTCTTAATTGCTGTTTATAACAGATATAACTCTAATGTCTGAGTTACAGGATATCTACGATTTATGAGAAAACATTGCTTAATTAAACATTTACTTTAGATTATTAATTTTCCATTGGAAATTCTTGTTTTAAAAGTAATATTTATAATATTACCTTACATTTGATTAATATCAGATGAATGTTTAGAAATATGCCCTCATAAATGCTTACTGCGCATCCTTTCTTGATATTAATTCAAATGTAAAACATCACATTTATATCCAATAGAAAATTATTATTAATATGACGTAGTACTTATTTAGTTAAAATAAATGTTTGGTCAAGAGCTATTTTTTTCTCATGTACATTGATACTTCAACATTGTAACTTTGATATTGAGTAACTTAGAAAATCCTAATTAAAATTCAAATATAACTGCACAGATTTGCTCAATTTATATTAATTAGGTTAAGTTAATTATTCTATTTTGAAACAAAAATTTAACGCAATATTTTTAGTAAAACCTTACATACATTGACCATGTAAATCACAAAATTAAAAAACTGATATATGAACAATAAAAGAATATTCAAAATATTTTTTTAATTACAATAAAACAAATAATTGATTTGGTAAAATCCTGTTTTACTGAAATAAAAGTTGATCATAATAAATTCGTCGAACAACTAACTGGTCAATAGTATACCAAATTTATCAAAGTAGAAAGTTTATTAAGAATTTGTAAGTTGCTATGTTAGCCGTATAAATCTTCACCTTTACATGTTTTTAGAAATAACTGTTTGTTTTGCTTGGTTTTTTTTGCTATTTCATCTTTGGATGAATATTCTTTTAAGCTTTAAAAAAAAAAAAGAAATGCCACCAACAGTAATATTTGGGAACATTAGGAACAGATTGAATTGAATTTTCCATACAATTCATTCTCTTTATTTCTTATTATTCAATAAATTCACTAAAAAAAAATGGTGCTTAATTAAGTTTCTTGAATAAATGAAAAAAAAATCTATAATATAATTTAACTTATTTTTTTTATAATAAATATACTTTAATAAGTTAATTGCTTTAAAATTAAGAAAAATCGTTTGATCGTTATTATTATCTTTAATAATGTTAGTTTTGTTGATTTATTTTTAACAACTCAAATTATTCCGAAAAAAAAAAAGTAATAACAGGAATAATGAGTTGATTTGGGTCTTGAAAAAAAAATGGCTTCCGATAAAAAATAATGAAAGTTGTTTCTGATGGAAATGGAAAGAATTCTGTCATCATCTTTCTTTGCTTCCAATAATTTCTGATATGTTTCCACTGTATCAGTGAACATAGCCATTAGTCATATGATATTGTTGTGCGTCCACTATAACGCTGGTATATCCCGGCTGTTGCATGATGGGAAATGTCCTTGTCTCACCCCCGTGGAACTCCATGGGGTTGTTATTGTAGTTAGTGGTTGTATAATTGTACATTGTTTTAAGACAGTAGCCGCTGTCGGTGGCCGTGGGTTCCTCAAGGCCCCCTGCCGCCCCCGCCGCTGTTGTTAGGAGGCCTGTGGCCTGCACGTAGCCGTTGAGGCGGGGCGACGAGTCTCCCGGTTCGTAGCTGAGATCGTCGGCCAGTGCAGTCGCCGGATGGTGTCCGTAGGGCGACCCACCCTGCGCTCCCTGACCGTGCATGATCACCGATTTCTGATTGTCTCTGCCGCCGTCGGCGAATAGCACTCTCCGGCTCAGCTGATCATCGTCCAGTTTGGGCGGCGAAGGATGTTCGTCCGAGTCCGTTTCCGACATGGTCGACTCGGATTGATTGCTGAAGGGTCCCTGTTGAAGACTCAGAGGCGACTGGTTCGAACCGGGGTTGCCGTACGAGTCGTGGACACTGCCGCTCCGTGAGCATGACTCAGCTGTCGCTGCCGAGAAAGAGCACGCCGCTCCAACGGCCTCCAGCTCCGCATCGATGTCGCATTGGCCGTAGCCGGGAAAGTTGGCCATATCCGTCCGGGAGAGATATCGTTCCTCGGGTTCGTAAGCCCTCTTGTCGGACTCCACTCGCTGCGAAGGATAGTAAACAGGGTCCTGGTACAGAGGAGCCGTAGCACCGCCATACGGAGAAGAACAGGCGCCGGGGCAACGGACTTCGTCGTGATACGGCAACCCCGTGAACGGATTCTGCAGTCCCGAAGAAGCAGAGGCAGCCGACGTCACATCGTAGCCGCTGAAGTCCAGCTGATCGCTGTAGTCCTCGGCGGTGACTGGAGAAGCATAGGGAGAACGACGGAATTTGCTCCGGTTGGGTCTTATTTTGGTTGCACGAGATTTCTCAGCATCAAAGGCGTTCGAAGATTCAGATGATTTACACTGCAATTGATCTAAATGCAATTGCAACTCACGCACTTCAAGATCACTAGAAAGAAAGAAAAAAAATCATTTGAAAACTTTTTAGAAAACATTAGCCTACTTATAAGATTAATAAAATTAAACACTTTTTAAATTTCAATAAAGAATTTATTTAAATATTATGAATAAAAATTACTTGTTTGCAGTGTAATGATATAATTATCACTCTTTTTAACTTTAGCTTTTCTAACTCTAATTTATTCCATTTTCTGAATTTAAAAATGAATTTGTATCAATTGAAAGATAAAGTAGAGCCACATTCACAGACTATTGACAATTTGGAAATACATAAGATAGCTTGCTTCAGGTTTTTTTTTTTTTTCATCTACTTTAACTACAAACATTACTGATTAAAAAAAAAAAAAGGCTTATTTCTCTTAAATTGTAAGATTCTTAAAGCAATTAAGTTATTTAAATTTTTTCAATATTATAAAAAATATATTCTCAACATAATCTTTCCTCCTAATTACAACCATCGCAATTTTTTGCTGTTTTTGTCTTGATCCTTCTTTTGAATTGTTAATATTCGGTTGATCAGGAGCTAAATAAATCAGTGTTTAAATATTGTTTATTTCAATACTGGGATTCATTATTAGGTTGTTTTCTTTATTTATTTCTTCCAAGTGTTCTTCTTTATTTATTTATTTATTTATTTATTTGCTAATACTACGCTGAGATTAAAAGATAGCAACGACAATCGACGCAATTATCGTTGTTGTTTTATCTGAAGTAAAATCTACCAATGAATAAAGTGACTATCAGAGTAGTCTTTTAAAAATCAGAAGGTCCGTAAAGAATTTAAAATTACTTTCATAAAGTCTACCTTTTTAATTTGTTTTGTAAAGTTGTGAAAAAAGTAACAAAAAATGAAAAGCTTCCTTGTATTGTTAAAAATTATAATATCTCACGAATACAAATAGCTTCTGAAAACATAAGTACATCCTTATTACATAAGTTGCGGAAATCCAATTCATTTTAATCCTAACACGCACGATGATTACTTAAGTTAATCTCAATTTCTGCGGACCATTATTGGGTGGTTAACAATGACTTTCATATATGTTTTTCTTTCTATTAGATTAACGTAACAATTAACAGCAATATTTAAAATTCATTGTTACGATGATCTAGCAGAAAGTAAACATACGTCAGTTATATTTGTTGGGATCTATCAAAGAAATCTGCGAAGGTGGATTAAAATGCATTGTTAGTTATCGAAAGAACTTCCTTGTTTCGCTTCCAATGTGTTGCTAAGGAACTTTTTATCATCATCTCGACAAGGATCAACAAAGAAAATTTTTTCAAGTAGAAAACTGAGATCGTCTACTTTTCTTAAATATGCACGTCAAGTTTATTGAAGATGTTAGGGACATACATCTATTCGCGGAGTTTTAAGACTTTTAGGAACCTACTTAAATGAAAGTAAACTCAAAACAAAGCAAAGAGTAAAGGTTCTTTTATCTAGAGGCGATGGGATTACTCTTTGTGGTGAATAAAATAAATGCAACCCAAAGGAATAAGAAACCAGGTCTCATCTAACACCTAACTGAAGTCACAGAGAAACCTTCTTTTTATTATTATTATTATTATTATTATTATTATTATTATTTCGCACAGTTTTTCCTAAATGTTGCCCAAATGAAACTTCGTTGAGATATAAATAACTACTTTTCCCTTGAGTTCTTGTTTTTGGTTTGAATCCTTTCGTCACACGGACGTTGAAGACGGATGACATTTTGTCCAACAGGATTCATGGCGAATTAAGGCGCAATAGGTGGTTGGGAAAGCGGCGTTCGATCTGACACTAAAGACAAATGGCGCCATTAGAGCCCCGTTTAGTAGCAGGGGCAGGCTTTAGTTTCGTCCCTTGATAAACAACGTGGGGCTGGAAGACGCTTTTTTTTTTTTCTTAATCAATTAACAAATAACCGCCCTCGTTTATTCAAATACAATTTCTTCTAATTCATTGTTTTTGTCAGTTCATCTATTCGACAGCAGTTTTTCAAAATGGGGAAAGGTTGACATTTTCATCATTCAAAACTTAGATCCTTTTTAAAGATTGAGTCGAATTAAATCATTTCCATCTTTAATTACTCAGTATTTGAATTCGTGTGAATTAACAAGATTTTTCTATTCTTGCTGTGAATGGGTTTATTTTTAATCTTAGACGTTACCTAAAATTATCTCATTTCGATATGAATTAAACAAATTATAAATAAATTACCCATATGTAATGAATTGAAAATGTATGCAATTATTTGGTTAAACAAACTAAAAAGGGAAAACTTAAATGAGTGAAAGTTGGCTTTCTTTTTGTTTTTTTTGAAAAAAAAAAAATATTTTAATTAATATTTTGATTTATTGTATTTTATGTAGCATATGTAACGTAAAAGAAATAGATTAGTTAAAGATCAAAAAAATTAATAAAATCACTTAATGTAAATGTTTGTTTAATTACTAACATATCCAAAATACAATGCTATGTAGGATAGAAATTTGTGGAACCTACAGTTAAGAGAATCTTACTAACTTTCAATTGTTAGATTACGTCGAAAGAATCAAACTAATCGCTAAATAAATATTAACAGAATGGAAATACGACATTTTAAAGTATTGTAAAGGTCACACAACATCACGCTATATTCTCAAATGAGATGGGCAGCTAAAGAGTTAAGAGACTCCTGGGATCAACGGTCGAACGGGATAGAAGTGGAGATAGGAAGACTAGTCCGACCCTCGTCCATCTTACTCCGTGGGAAAGAAACTCGAAACCCATTCGAGAAGGTTGAGTAAACTCTAGGAACCAATTGAAGGAGAAATAACCAGGGAATAATTTCCCACTCGTTCAGATCATCGAATCCGGCTCCTTCAGACTTTAGATAAATGCTTTACCGATTGGCCGAACCATTATTATATAAATAATAATAATAATAATAATAATAATAATAATAATAATAATATCTCCTAAGCAAATTAGGAAGAAAACGTATCACAAATTTATTTTTAAATTCTAGTGTAAAAAACACTTCGCCCACTTGTCATCTCGACGGGATCTCCCTTAAGACGACTGGGTTATCAAAATGTCATGTAAACATTTATCTTGTAATATTTTATTTGGCAATAAATTGAATTGAATTGAATTGAAAAAGAAAAAGAAAAAGGTCTAGTTTGATTATTTTTTATTCCTTTTTTTTTTTAATTACTTAGTTCTGTTACTATTTCATTCTGTTACTTAGAATGAAGACTAGGAAGATCCAATCGGTCATTTGAGACAAACTGATCCAGTGTTGCCAATCGACTCGGCTTTATTTATATTACAATTGTGGTCGTAAAAGCAAGTCTGATCGTAAGAGACAGAATATTTATATCAGGTTGGAAACCCTAAAATGTCGGTTTGGTTGATCTGCAAAAATCAACACTTCTAGGGAAGTAACTAAAGCATGCTTTAGGCATGTAGTTATGTCGGTTGAAGGATCACCCCTACTGGTATCGACTGGTCATTTTTTTCTGTATTCTTAGGTTCTTTCTGTATTCTGCGTCCTGTTTTGTGAGTTGAATCAAAATATGGAGACGTTGGATATTCGACAAGTGATGCTTTATGAGTTCTTAAGAGGCTTATCAGCAGCTGAAACGAAGGGGAACATATATAGTGTTTTCGGTGAAAACCATGTAAGCGAAAGGACAGTGGAGCGCTGATTCCAAAACTTCCGTGATGGAGATTATAGCATAAAGAATGCCATGAAAATGTGGTTTCAGCCGAGCAGGTGAAAGAACTGATCGAGTCTGACCCACATCAAAGTTCACGGAAGATGGCTGAGAAACAATGGGTATCTCACAAATCACGCCGCTTGGAAGAACTTGTAAAAGTGCGGAAGATGAACGAATGGGTACCCCATGAACTCACAGAAGGAAACAAGGCTAGGCGTTACACAATTTGTTCTCACTCCATCTTCACCAGGAAAAAGAGCCTTTCTTGGACAGAATTGTAACCTGCGACGAAAAGTGGATAATGTATGACAACAGAAAGGCTCATCATCTTGGCTGGATAAGAACGAGCCACCCGCAGCAACTCCTAAACCGCCTCTTCACCCACGAAATATTCTTTTGACTGTTTAGTGGTTCACGGCTGGAACTTATCCATTGGAACTTTCTTCCTCGGGCACAAACCATTATAGCAGAATTGACTGAAATGCACCAGAAGCTACAGCCCACAATGGCCAATCGAAAAGGTCCCATTTTACTTCACGATAATGCAAGACCGCATGAAACAGAACACACCCGCAGGAAACTTCATGAACTTGGATATGAGCTTTTGCCTCACCGGAGCTTTCGCCAACAGATTTTCACATCATCAAACTATATTCTCAAATGACATATTCAGACATAGGGACAACTTTCTGAAGGGAAGGAGATACCTTCAAGATTGTGAATCTTAAAAAGGACATCGGAGGATTCCTGCGACGCCAAACCAAGGAATATGTACAAGAATGGAATTTATGACTTAAGACAACGTTGGCTTAAGATTGTATAGATGCCAATGGAGCTTATTTTGAATAATAAAACTTACACCCGACACTCAAACAGTTTTTGAATTCGTTCACTCCAAACCGACATTTTAGGGTTTCCAACCTGATAATATGCAGAGAAATCGCTAGAGTGGGAACCAAAAAACTTATTGTTATTGATTCAAATTTAACCATTTAAATGTGTTTCCTTTGTTTCATCCATTTCGTGTTGAATCCTATTATTGAAGCCACTTTACTTCTGCTAATTTAAACCAAAAAAAACTTCATAGATTTTCCTAAATAATCTGTTTAATATAAACTAAGAACTCACCTGAGGACGTAATTGACGCTGACGATACAATGAGGGCGTGACGATCGACTGTTGTGCACGATGGTGGCGTAGCTCTGCATCCACACCCACCCTCCGTCTTTGGATAGGAAACGATAATATTTGGTGGTAACCTGACCTTTGAATAACACTAGAATAGATTCCAATAGATTTTGTTATAATTTCATGCATTAAACAATAAAAAAATTAAGTTTTCTTTGAACTTTTTTAAAAAAATTAATAGAACAATTGCTTACAGGTGTGGTGGGAGAAACGCATGTGCATCATATCAGAGCCATGAATGAAGTGATACAGTGTCTTCTCGATTAGATCTTGGGGTTCATAGCCTGTCAGTTGGGCCACTCTGTCAAAAAAAAAAAAAAATAGATATATAAAAATTAATCGTGTAACAGAAATATAACATAATTATCACATATTTACACCTAAATAAAGAACTAAGAATATAAAAATATAAAGAACTATGGAATAGATCTATTGTAGAGAACGAAACAAGAAACTCCAGAAATAATGTAGGCTTTTTTTTCCGTATTATTCAGAAATATTTTTTTTTTTTTTTTTTTTTAATATCATGAAAAACAAAAGGCAAAGTTGCTAAAGTTGTCCTTTAGGTAACTCTCCCAGCTTAGTCTTTTTTCCAAGGAAAGTCAGTCTGTGAGTATATGCAGTATTGGAATGCATGAAATTGAAAGTGCCGCATTTCCAAATAGTATATTTCAAAGTTTTCATTCACAGAAAAATAATAAAATCTTAAGATATCAATTAAATCCATTAATTTTAATCATATCAAGTGTAAATGATAATGGATTCATTATTAGACATTAATAGGAATTCATTCTTTCGCTTCTACATTTATGGGAATTTTTTATCACCTTCACACAACTTTGTCAACAGGGAGTCACTTGAAAAAAAAATTCAAATAAAAAAGTTAGACAGTCTGACGTCTGCAAATATGCATCTCAATATTGAAACCGGGTGAAAAGAATTGCATATACTCATAGACTGACTTTCCTTGGAAAATAGACTAAGCGGGAGAGTTAGCTAAAGGACAACTGAGTCTAAGAAGGAGCGTTCACAACATTAGAGGGACAAAAAATAAAAGTTTTGTATTTTTGTAATCTAATTGAAAATTACCTTGCGTCGAGAAAGATGAGCTTGAGGTCGAGAGAGGCTCGAAACATGAACATATTGCTGTGCATTTTGATCTCTGTGATAGCACTTGGGGGCAACGAATGACCAACAGCCACCAACCCTACATTCTGATAACATCCATCATAAGGAGCGATGTCTAACGTGTATTGCTTCACTTTTAAATATCCACTGCAATGAATCACCTGAAAAAAAAACAATAATTTTATTAAGGGAACATAAAAAGATTAAAATAAGAAAAAAATATGCTTATTAAAGAAACCTATAAGATACACAGTTAAGAACTGTATCTTTTGTCCCTCTTTACAAAGATTACCAAAACACGGAATTTATTGCTTTTGAGTTTCATCTATACCGGTATAAGAAATGTTATGCCTGCTATTTATTTAATTTATTGCACTTATTTTTAATTTTTCAGACGTTTCCAGCTTTTTTTAGTTGTTGTTTTTTAATTGAGATAGAAACCTGCGATCTTCAACGATCGGGAACAATTTTCAGCAATTCAATTTAAGCAAAAGCGAACAGAGAAAATAATGCACTTAATATTTTCTGTATTTTAATATATACATAATTTTTCTTTTCTTTTTTTTTTTTTTTTCCTTTTGCATATTCCTGCATTTCACTGGCATAAAAAAAAGTCGTTTAAATATGGCAGTTGTATTGGAAATCTGTGAAACCGTACATTCTATAGTTTTATTAAATAGGAAATGAAACACAGCACTTGAAGAAAAAGTCCTATTTATTAATTCATCAGCACGTTAAATTTCTTTTCTTTATAGTTTTATTATTAAAGACAAATGATTGATGAGAAATTATAGAGGAACACTAGTTGATAAATGTTAAGAAAAAAATTAACTTGGTTAATGTAAAATTGTTTTTCTGTACATTTAGTAATAATAATCCTTTTTAATTTCTACGGGAATCTGAATTCGATTCTAACTAAAGATGCAAATGTAAATAAAAGCATCAACATTTTTTAAACAATTGTGATTCCAAAAAAAATAGTTATGAAAATAACTTTTACCTTTTGAAATTAAAGTGCCCAGTCCTAAATAACTTACTAAAAAATATAAATTTCAATTTGAAATAGCTTCATATCTTATGTCTCATGAAACAACAAGGTTTTCAAAGAACACCGTTTCAAGATAGCCTTCAAATAAAAGTGATAAATATTTATTAATCAACCTCAGTTTTTTCCATTTAAAGCTTTACTATACTGAGCGAAAAGCCTTTATTATCTATTTTATTCAGCATTCCACTTTCAACTCAGAAACTACAAAAGACTGGAGACATGAAACTTAATGTATAGATAGACCTCACTAAAAGAATTAAAAAAAAAAATCTTGAAATAAAATTTTCAATGTGGAAATATCCTGAGATTGTAGAGGACGTTCTTTTAACATTGGCATTTCTTTATTTGATCACCATCACAATGGCATTTACTTATTAAGGCAACCTAATAGAAAGAAAGCACAGGTCAGTCACCTAATAATAGTCAGTAGAATAATAATGACCATCAGCTTCTATTAATTGCAACATCGTTAGAAGCCTTTGCTGTTGATAACTCCTACCTTAATTTCGAAATTGATTTACAAGAGAATCTAAGTCGAACATTTGTTAGACGTTTAAAATGGTACAAATATTTATTCTATCAATGTACGACAAGATTTAACTTAAAAATCTTCTACAAAACGCATTGGTGGGCATCGAAATGAATTTGCGACTTTTCCGAGATAAATATTGAGTTAAAACTAAATAAAACAAACCAAAAAAACCTTTTTTTCATTGCCTAGGTTTTCCTTTGAAGATGTCTAAATATTGGAGTTGTCCTAGTGGTTCTCTTCTCCTCCTCCACTGCTCCGTTTCGGATCATAAAATTTGTTTGACGCATTCTTGGGCTGATGATGATGGCGGGAATCATAACTCTGGCGGTCACCAAAGAAGGGGTGAGGGGAGGTTGGCCTTTGTCAAGACAAGGAACGGGCGAGTCCACGCTAGCAAAGGGTTAAATGGCACCGTCCATAAAGTGCGTAGCTCTCAGGGGAGCTCTCAACTGACATTTACTCCATCAGGCAGTGGGTTACGGCAAATAAAAGGAATTACCCCCATCGCCCACGGGAAGAAAGAACACCAAAGCTCTCTCTTTGTCTTTGATGGATTTCTTTTCGCATTATTTCTAATTTTTCTTGAAATTTTAAGCAGACAAATTTCATAACCAATTTTTTCTTTTCACGAATTGGACTGATTGTTGCAAATACTATTAAAAGCATTTGCTATAGGTTTTATTTTCTTAAATTTATTAAGAATTTTTGGAACAAGTTTACTACACGGTATTGTTGAACAACAATTAATAAGGGGAAGTTCCATTTTCAAAATTATTGCTTTCCTTTAAATCAACAGATAGCCTTCTAACCTTCAAAATTATATAATAATTAAATATCCCTAGATAATTAACTATTATAACTAGATATAACTATTCCAAATGATATCACACACGCATTAAATCTTAGCCGAATATTGACCTTTTTCTTTCCTTCAATTAAATATGAGAATAATTTCTTTTCCAGAATATTCCGGTTTAAGGAATCCAGAAGGGGTTCCAAAAGAATTGAGATTATAGAAGCAATTACACTTTGTCTAAATACAACAAGCTTTTCAATAAATATTTGTAAAATTTAAGAGTAAAGAGTAAAGTTTTAGAGTAAAGTTTAAGAGGTAATGTCGGATTTAATTAAATTGGAGTTTCTGTTCATTAATCTTAAAATGCTTTAGGATTAAAATTGATCTGATTCGGATTTCCTATTCGGCTTAATTCTGCTTTATTCTCTTTTTAATGATTTTTTTTTTTTCCTTTTGACTTCTAGAAAACTTCTCTAATTATTTTTGAAACTTAATTTTCACTTATTTTTCTACTATCCATAAATTTTCCTGTGAATTGCAACATCTACGTATAACATTTCATTCGTAAATTCGAAATATTTATACTTAATTTAAACATCTCTGAAAATGATAGATGTCTGTAATATACTTGTGTTATAAATTCAGTAAATGAAAACAATGCGACTTCCGCGATCTTTTAACGCAACTATGGTCCTCCCGTGACTTTTCAAAGTTTTTAGTTCATTTTATTTCTCGTATTTTCGTTTTCCGGGAATTTTGTAAGCTATTGAAAGATACATACAAAACAGACACTTTTAATCCGAATCTGTCCATTACGAACCAATCCACAAAAGTTCGTAACGACGACTGTAGTAAAATACCATACAGTTCTGTAACTTTCTAGTCTTTAATCGTATCTTGTCTTACCTTGTAGCCTCCGGACGTTAATCCAGCATTCCTCTTCGCCAGAACGCATTTCATGCGAAGGAAAAACGATCTCTCTATTTCAAAATCTATTTAAATAAAAAAAATATATATATAAAAATAATAAAGAAAATTTATTTACATCTCTTGTTTTGAAACATTTGAAACCGACTGATTAGAGAAGAATTGTGATTTTTTTTTCTTTACCTGTGACAAGATGCGTATGATGAACAGGTTGTTGTAAAGTCAGCACGGCTGTCATTTCATCGTGATCAGCTGGATGAATATACTCATAAATACTATTGCCAGTTAATTCCACCTAAAAAGAAAATAGAAAGAAATTACAATAAATTAATTAGATATCAAATTAAAAAGTTAATTTATACTATTTTTACTGAGATCTTGGTGGCTTAAACCAGGACTATATCAACACTCGCCCACGGTTCAATCCAGCCTTTATTCAGTTTTTCCAAATTAGTTTTATTAAGGTTTTATTTTAAATAGTTTGAGCAAACTCTCTTTTTTAATAGGCTATAGCTCACATATATTACGTGTCATTGATTATAGTTGTGGCTGTTGAGTGTTTGACCTTAACTAAACACTTAAAACATATACTCGAATTTTCCTATTAATAATATCTTTTCATTATCATTTATGAAAGTTATATGATAATGAGATAAGAGTTTAGTAAATGTCAAGAAATGATGTGCAACGAACGAAATGTAGAATTTCAGCTCAACACAATTCTACATTAAAAGAAAAAGCATCACCATTGATGTTTGTAGTATTCTACTGATCGCGCAATACAGTAGAGCTTTTGATAATAGAGACTTTTCCAAGGAAATTCTTTAAAAATGTATATTATCTAAATGAAATGCTGGTTTATCTTAATATTTTGCACAATATCACTTCCTTTTACACAGCAATTGTGGGAATTTACAAGCTTTTGGGATGCCACAAACAAAAAAGTTCTATTTCAAAGTTTAAAATAATTCAAACCATGGATTTGCAACACGCAAATATTTCATTTGTACTTTTATGTAAAATATGAATAGCAATTACTTTTTCTTTCTTTTTCTTTTTCTTTTTTTAATTCTTGATCTAATTCTATTGTTTAGTCAAATGAAATAAAATAAAATAAAAGTCATCCTATACTGTAAAGTAAATCATTCAATTCTATCTGAATGGAAGATTTAAATGCTATCCTGAATTCACATCATTGTTGAGGAAAATTAACAATGTGAAATTCACTTATTTTATGTGAAAAAAAAAATAAGTTCTTTCTAACTTTTCCTTCCTTTAATAACAATAATTTTTAATAGAAACAGTTCCTTTTTCTTCTGCTGATGTTTCTGCTAATATTTTCTCGTTCATTGGGTGATCAATGGATGAAATGCAATGAATTCGTGGGTGAGAGAACGCGAATGCTGTTTCCATGACAACCGTCCCTTTGGCACGCATGCGCCAATGGAGGCCAGGGCCTGCCCCCGATTAGCGCTCGCTAATGAGGATTTCACAGGGCAACTATTGCAGCCAATTTGATTTTATTAAACATATCATCATCATTAGGCCTTGGCCCCCGGGGGGGCTTCCGCGCAGCCCTAATTACTCGGTCGGAAAAGAGCTTCTGATTGGTTGGATCAATGCAAATGGAAAAAGGATCATTATTCAGTGGGGGAGGAGAGGAAAAAAAATAAAAAAAAAACAAATGAAATCACAAAAAAAGCTTTGAAAGGAGTTTCAATATATTGAGTTGGAAACAGAATTTTCAATTTTTCTACGTTTTATTTTTACTAAAGTAGTGATGGTAGTAGGAAAAACAAATTAATACATTCTTATTAAACTAGATAATTATTAACTAAGTCTCTTAGTTTTATCCTCATTGACTTTCGTGGTTTTGAGATTCGATTTTTTTTTCTTCTAAAATTGGAGGAGGATAATTTTAATCTTGAGTTGCTTTTAAAATCAAAACTTAAATGAATTATTATTAAAGGAACTTATTTAAGGCAGAGCGATTTTTCTTAGCGATTCTTTCATCCTAAATTTGAATAAATCTTGGAAAGTGTCTTTTGCGTTTCTACTATTAATGAATTCCATTTGTTTGTTGTGATGAATTTTCTCTTTAAAATAGATGTTTCTAATGAGATAATAAACACAAGGTGAATTCGGCCTTGTTTAACGATACAGTAAATTAACATTAACACACACACAAATATATTTAATTTTATATAAATATGATTAACTATAAATTACGATTACTACAGTAACATTAACAGCTATACAATACTTGAACGACACAAAACGAAAAGATCATTTGAAATGTCTTTGCAGAAGAAAAATATCTAATGAAGTTTGATTAACAGAATTAGTGTTAATTCAAAGGAATGAATGAAGCAAAATAGTAAACAAAACTCGTTTTATTATTATTCTGTTTTTAATAGAAGAACTAAATAAAAATAGAAAAAAAAATCAATCTTTTTTT
>JAFIDM010009631.1:257253104-257282457 GCA_023159025.1 Thereuonema tuberculata | reverse complement strand
AAAAAATGAGAAAAAATTAAATCTCTTTCAAAATTGAATACCTGAAGTTCTACTTTGACAAACAATTTACTACTTCGTAATTAATTAGAAATAGCAATAACAATAATAAAAATAATTGATGATTTGATTTGATATAAGTCAAATTAAAAAATTATGATTATTTGTTGAATATTTCTCATTGAATGTTTTGTATATATTTTTATTTTATTTTGTAATTAGAAAGAGGAGGAGGAGGAGGATGAATAAGAGACCGATGTGAACTGGTGGAAACAGTGTAATGTCAACAGTTGCTTTGGTGTCTCTGTTGTGTTGACGTAATGGCAGGCGGCTGCTGCTGTAACTGTGTCGTTGCTTGGCATAATGTGCCGTAACAATTAGAGCTCAGCTAATCACCTGACACAGCCTAGGGATTAGAGCAGAGCCGTCGACTTAAAGAGGGCTTTACACAACACACTCGTAAATAGAAGCAGATATTGATTAGATACAAACAACCACCCACACACAGCTCTTTTACTCATCGTAATTTATTAGTTTTCTTTTCTTTACGGAATGGAAAAGAGACAGAAAATTATTAACATTAGCAATAAAATATCGTACAATCTTTTTTTTTTTAAACTTCAAAAACCTTTTTAAGAATGGAAGAAAACAGTAATATTTCGAGAAATATTGTGTTTTTATCTTTTTTGATAAATGAATCTAAGAAATATTTAACATTTATTAAACATATCTCCAGAATGAGAATGAACTGCGTTAAAAACAACCATTTCTCTATAGAATATAGAAAGAAAAAGACATTTCTAGATCTTTCAATCAGTGATTGTCTTTTTAAAATACGCTTTATTATCTTGAATCTTCAGTGGCAATCTTCTATTTACAGTTACATTATCTCTTTGTCACAAGAAGTTTTCGACACCATCTTTCAACCTATCTTGCGCCATAGTTGTATCGACTTTCGACAAATATTCTGTAGCAATTGAGCACATTCCTTATATTCAACCTCAAAACTGTGACATTTACTTTTGCAAAGTTGTCTCTTAAAAACGGGTATCACTATCACCGCTGTTCTTCAGCAGCAGAAATTAGTAAATTACAAGCCATTCATTGGTGGGGTGTTAAAATAACATACAAATAATCATCTATTGATTTATCATGAAAATACAAAACAGAATATATGACAAATCAACATCCCGATTCAAGAGCATTTGGAATAGCATTCTCATAAAAATTAAGTTACTGTTATGAGATTTAATCATTCTACTCTAATAATAAAAGTAGATTAATCAATAATAATTGGAAGCTACCTTCATTGAAACTATTTAAGCAGGAGTCTATATCTTATTTGTTACCTAGATGTTACCTTTCTGAGAATTTCTCTACCAAGTACAGTTTCTTCAAAAGAAAAAAATCATTGTCAGGATCTCAACAGTTCAGAAAACTACGATTGTAAGTCTCGCAAAGTACCAGACACCGGGTACTGATATTTCGCAATTTCAGCTTCTCTATATAAATTAAATACGCCAAAATAAAAGGCGTTATATTTGAATTTTTGTCTGATTCCTTGAACTGTCTTTGATTTTTATCTTTCTTTCTCTTATGTTTATCTCCGTCTTATCTTTTCCTTTTATTTCGGTTGTCTTATGTGGCTGTCTTTTGTGATTTGAGTAAATTCCCAAGTCCATTGTAATCTACCATCTATAAATATCAATGGATTTTCCAAGACTATTATTATAAAAACAGTCTTAAAGAGGATGGTTCAAAGAAATGAGGTTTGAAGAAACCTTGATTTAGATTAAGGTCCTCCTTCATTAACTTACCTCTTTTTCTGCTTTTCAAGTTTTAATAAAACAAGATACAGCGTTAAATCAGTCTTTGGAATCACATCGAATTACATCCATTTCAAATTTTTAAATAAGATTTGAAATTTTAGAAAATAATATCGGTAAGTAACCACACTTTCAAAGGAGAAATATTTTTCCGGTTGATTTTTTTCCTGTTGATTGATTTACAAAAATATTATGGGATATATACCATCCTTCCCCGAACGAGAGGCACCTGTCGCAGGGTCCTCGTTATATAAGAAATGTTAAAAAATTAACAAAACACAATTAAATTAAATTAATAATGAAAGTGTCCCTCTACAGGCCTGGGCAGGCCTTTGGGGCGCGGGAGGTAAGGCTCCCAGCGTTTCGTGACCAACGGGACGATAATTGTGAGAAAAAATACATAAGCAAAGCAAAGAGGTCAGTGAAAAAAATAAAAAGTAAATTTTCTTTATTAAATACTTAAAACTGTTCTTACTTGGGAGAGTCCGAGGTGAACGGAGGCTGTCTCCGATATGTACATGATTTTTCCGTCCGGAGCCACAACGAAGATGAAACCATCCAGTGTCTATAAAGAAAGAAAAAGAAATTCAATGAGGCCAAACAATTTTAATAAATCCATGAGTTATTTTAAATGGAATTAATATATATATAAGAAAAGTTAAGATTTGGAATGATCATTGTTGATCCACGTTCCTATGGAAGGTTATCCTCATTAAGACTTTCTGAGTCTCTTTGAGTTTTAAAATGTCTATCTCTGGATAAAAGACTTTGTATCTTGAAAATATCTCTGTGAATTTCTGTGTGGAAATGGGAAAGTGATTAAAACTCCCGTAGAAAAGCATTCGAAGCGTGACAATTATTCACGTTAAAAATGAATTTCTACAGCATCGTAGTCTGTTTCTAATCCTTTCTGAAGTTGGTTTGCTTTGATTAATAGTAAATGAATAGAGTTAATTCTTTGAGAATTTAAATCTATTTTCAGCAAACGGAAAATTTACAGTTAGATTTTTAAGGGGAAGGTCTTTTTCTTGATTGTTTTTACGACAAAAAAAAAAAAAGCATTTCAAGAAAATATGCATTAAGTTCTTAGAGAAACTAGTAACATTAAGAGAAATTGAATCTAAAGCAATGTGAAGAATTGATGTACTTCGTGTAAATGGAATCTTTATTATTTTATTAATTTAAACTGAACCAGACGTTCCAGTAAATTGGTTCTATCGGAAGATGACATTTGCAGTTTCTTCACTGCTCCTATTTGTACAATAGAAATCCATTTGAAACCCTTAAATGACAATCGCCATTTCACTGTTCTTCTCCAAATATCGTTTCCAAGGCGTTTGAAGGATGGGTTGTGATTGGCTGTGTTGAATCGATCGCACCAATACTAGATCCTTTTCAACGCCGCCCAATGACAAAACACAGCAGCATTTATCAAATCACTCCCCCTCAATCACAAGATAAAACAACAAATCCATTTGTAGAGAAAACCGTCTTTACCAGATTCTATTTTAATCCGAATTCTCAAAAGATACAACAGGTTCGAAGATATTTTTCTGAACGATCTTTTTGATTCTTCAGAAACTCCGTGTTTTGTAAAATATTCTGTTGCACAATGGAAATGGATATCTAACAATTGGGAAATAGAATTAAAGAAACCGATTCCTAAATAGACAAACTGAAGTCAGAGAGAGATTTGAAATCTACAGTTAAACACAAAAAATAAGAAACTGAAATATGCTTAGAGTTTAACAGTTATATTTATCAATAAAAATAACAGCAATGAAACAGAACTGAAAGATTCTAAATAAAGCAATAAACTGTAGAAAATAGCATCAGTTAAATCAGAAAAAGAAGTCGAGCAAGAAATAATAAATGTGTTTTTTTTTCACCAAGGTTACAAAATATTAGAGAAACTATTTATCAGAAAGAAACTATAGTTTGTATTTAAATTAGATTTATTCAAGTGGTAATGATGGAATAGAGAAAAAACCTATTAATGATTTACATTTCGCTTTCACTTCGTTGTTGTTTTGTAAATATTGTGGGTCTTCATCGAATAAAAATAGTTTCGAAAATATCACAATTCGTTTGTTGAAAACATTTTGGAATATTTTTTTTTTGTAACTTTAAGAATGTATGTTTCTGTTTTGAAATTATCCACAATGAACCTCAATTGCTAAGATACCGCCTGCGATTAGTGTTTTGTCGAGGTTAGAACATAGCTGGAAATCAAGAAACATAGAAGAACGTAAAAACAGAAAAAACTAAATTAAATGGATTTATTATTAAATTCTCCAAGTTATTTTTAACTACCTTAAGAAATTTTTCTTAAGTTTCTGTTTCCAGTTTTATTTGATTAAAATTGATAAAATAAGATCTCATGAAGAGTTCGTGGCATTTTTCTTTGTGAGTGCAAAAACAAAAACCAACGTTGAGCCTCTGAACCGTTTCAGAATTTTATTAAAGAGCTTCTAATATCAAATTTCATTTAATTCTTTCTAGGAATTTACAAGTTATAAAATGAACTTGGATGGGCGGACAGACACAATGGCAGTGATATACTTGTGCTTTCTCTTTTGTAAAATAAATGTTCCCTTTATGTGACTTCGCCGGGCTTAGTTGAAGATTGGAAAAAAAAATCTATACAATGCAACTTTCGATTGTTTTCTTCTTGGCTTTCTTATTTATAATTTTTTCTGAATCTGGCATTTGATATGCATTTCAGATCGGGGGAAGGGATTCTGTATTGCCATTCGATCGCTCTGAGTTGGACTTTGAGACATTCTTCAGGATCTGTAATTTTTTTTTATCGTTGAATTTTAATGTGATTTTAAAATATGCGACTGAAGTCCACTGATTGAAAGGAAATCAAGTAATTCAATAAAAAAATATAAAAAGGTACCTTGATTCCATAGAATACCTTTTGGATTTCATTAAAGTTGATGGACCTCTTTAAACATTAAAAATTTTGCTAAAAATATAAATTTTAATTATGATTCTCTCTAATCATCGCTTTTTTTGACGAAAAAAGATTTTTATTTCGTTGAAATAGTAAATTGTCAATCGAAATACAAATAAAACTATCGGAATATATTCTTTCTCTGATTTTTTTCTTTTAGCATTTTTTTAGTTAGATGTAAGAATTTTGTTAATCAAAGCAAATTGTACAATGAGGTTTATGGAATAGTTGTTAAATTCAGTTGAGTTAATGCGCAGACTGTTAAGTTTCAAACAGTTTTAATACTAAAAAATTTTAATCTTAAATTCCTACATAAATACTGAAATTAAAAAAGCAAAATTAATTTTAAAAAATTCTACATCTTTCCAAGAATTCTTTTATTGGCATTTGTTTTCTCTAGTCGTAATGATTCATTTCAGTTCTTTTTTTGTAAAAAAAAAAAAAACAAGAACAAAAAACAAACAAACAAATATAAATAATTGTGGGATATTCGTGATGAAAAGCATGATTTCATATTGTAGAAATTCCTAAATCCAACTTCTGAATATAATATTCATAATAATCGTCATTAGTTATCCACAGGAAAATTGATAATATTCAACTTTATCATGCATCGAACTGTTTTGTTCAATGTCATTCTGTATTTATTCAAATCATATTTATGAAGTATTTCCATTTCTGATAAAACGATAAAAAGATAATTCAGGGAAAAAGAAAAAAAAAGTATTTATTTCACAAAATAACACACAGTATTCTTCGTTTGATCATTCAAATAACGTATTGTCGTATATTATTGCTCTGACTCCAATGCAGGGCACTGCTTCTTAATGCACTAAGTTCAGAAAATTTGATTTTAAATCATATTTATAATGTATTCAGAAAATCGACAGATGATGTTAATAACAAAAAATCATCATAACAACAAGAATACATTTTGAATGTGTTCAGAAGCTCACCATTGAGCCGTCCAAATAGGAATTTACAATTTATTAATGAATTTTAATTTATGTACTTTTTTTTCCAATAAAATAAAATGAAATTATAGAAATTGATCTCCAATAATGGATTAAATACGACTTCTGGTAAAACCATCTCCAGATACCAATTCATCCAGTTTCTATTATAAACATGAAGAAATTATTCTAGAAACAAAAATAATAAATTTTAATGGACTCTTAGATTAATTCGACCCTTCCAATCCTTAATAATAAATTTTAACATTGTATTTTCTAAATTAATACCTACATAAATTGCAAATTATGATTAATAATATAGAAACCGGCCGGAAAAATTCTTAATAACCCAAGTAATGAACAAGAGTCTAAAAGCTCGAATCAGTTTTGACTTATTTAATCACAATGATTTACATCAGTGGCGCATCCACGGGGAGAACTAAGGGGGATGAAGTCCCCCCATCCCCAACCCAAAAATAAAGAAAGAAAGAAAGGGCGAGAAGAAAACCTTTAATAAAGCACTGACGCGTCTTTAATAAATCTTATTATTTTGGAAAGTGATCATTAAAACACTTTATTTTTAAATAGGCCTACATCCGAGTTGACATTTTACAATATCCTTAGCCCCCCCTCCCCAAACTTTAATCCTGGGCCACTGATTCACATCATATAATAATAATAATAATAATAATAATAATAATAATAATAATAATAATATTATAATTATATTTCATAATTATAATTATATATTATAATTATATTATTATTATTATATTTCATAGTATGTTATTAAGTAGCCATGTGGTTTCGGGGCTACTGGACTGTGGACTGAAGGAGTCCGGTTCAATTCCCGGCGGTGGGTGGTCGGGGATTTCTTCCATGAGTATTTATCCTCCAGACTGACACTATTTCATTTAGCTCTTTATTCAAATGGGTTTCTTAATGCTGGTCTACATGAGCGTTGCTAACGCTCTTACAGAACCGAGCAAATCCCATGTTTTTCTATGGAAAGTGAAAGATGCTACACGAGCGTTTTCAACGCTGGTCTGGTTTACACGGAGCGTAGGTGAGCGTTAACAACGCTCAGACGTCGAGGGTACACTTTCCATTATCTTACCCCTAAAAGAATATCTGGGGGCTAAACTAACGCGACGTTAGCAACGTTGTGTAGACTACATCTAGCGTTGCGAACGCGGCGTTGTCAATGCTCTCGTATAAACCAGGACATTTTTTGGGCGTTAGCAATGCGGCGTTTTCAATGCACGTGTAGCTCAAGCCTTCGGAGAATTAAAGGTTGGCGAGCGTCGGACTGACCATCCGACCTCAACTAATCCCATTGGTCGAGAATGACTGAGAATAAACCTCCTGCGCACCCTAGGACCTGTACGGCCTATTGTGGTACATCATTACCTTTAAATATATACATATAATCTGCTAAACTATACAGATAACAATGATAACTTAATATACTCTCATTTAAAACAAAAACAAAAAAAAGTTTTCTTTTGATTGAATTTTTTTCGTAAAAATTTCTTGAAATTTTTTGAAGCTTTCTTTGAAAGAGGAAGAACAAAAAAGTTACAAATTACATTGTAATTTCAAAAACTGTTTGAAAATCTCGTCTGATTTCATCAGAAACTTTGGCTCTTTCAGAATATTAATGTTAATTGCCATTGTTTCCGATGCTGTTTTGAATTCTCTTTTCAATAATAATTCATTGTTAAAAAATAATAGTTTTATTAATAATAATAATTGTTCTGAGAAATGAATAATTCTTAAATTTACAAAAGAACTATCTTCTAAATAGAAGAAACTGCTTCTTCACCAAACAAGTTTTTGAAGAATGTTTTTGAAAAAGGACCCAAACAGTGTTAAAGGGCCTAAAAATAGAATGAAAACGAACTAACCTGTAGCAAATGAGATCCTAGCTCTTTGATGGATCCTTCTCTGGATGTAGTGGGTGGCGGAGGAGCAGCACCCCATGCATCTCCCAGGCCTATGTAGAAATAAATAAAACAGAAAAGAATAAAATCATGATTACCAATGTTTGATTTCCAGAATTCGAAAGAAAGATTTCGTTAATGAATTTGAACTTCTCAAGCTTCTAAATATTTTATTTTTATTGTAAATTAAATAACTAATTTAGAATATTCCATTTCATATTACAATGTTTCCATATTACAAGTATCGAAGATTTTTTCATTTCGAGAACCTTTGCTGTCGTAAAACAATACTAAATTCATTTTGATTAAAAAGCTTTCGGAAATATAATGGAAAGAGTTAGAGTAAAATATTTTTCTTCTACGTTTTGTCTTTTGTTAATTTTCGCAAATCCCTCTCTCTTTTTTCTTTTTTCACTTATTAATTATAGTTACTTCGTGTGTTTTATTTCAGAATCAATAAAATTCACTGGATACATTCTGATTTTAAGGTATTTTCTTTGTTTTAAAGAAAAAAAAAAAGTTTTGTAATTTCAATTTTTTTCTCTCGTTTAACAGTAATTACATGAAATATAAGACAAAAACGCACAAGACTAAAAGTTCAACGATCTGTTTTTAGAAATTCAACTCAGTGAACTCAGAAAACATATAAAGAAAACAAAAGTAGACACAACAACGGCCCTTTATATCAAAAAACCTCAAAACAGAATAAAAAAGCCAATCGATTAATCCCCGCTAGCGGTCGCTTAGCGTATAAAGGATTAACTGTTAAACAAGAATTGCATATACTACAAAATTTTATGTATTTCATGTATATGTTCCTATTGCATTTTTACGTGCGTTGGATATAATTATATGAAATATAAAACAAAAACGCACAAGACTAAAAGTTCACTGATCTGTTTTTAGAAAAGGTGATACCGGGAATCCAAGATAGCCTATTTCAGGTTTCCTGACCCTCGTCAGTTGGATCTGCCCGATATCTTACAGCTCAGTGAACTCAGAAAACATATAAAGAAAACAAAAGTAGACGCAACAATGGCCCTTTATATTAAAAAATATGAAAACATAAAAATAACAGTTAAAAACAGATCAATTAATTAATCACCGCTAGCGATCGCTTAGCGTGCAAAGAATTAATTGTTAAACAAGTATTACATATACTATAAAATTTTTACATTTTAAATTTCATAAAAATCGTTTTATATTTTCATATAAAACAAAAACGCACAATACTAAAAGTTCACTGATCTGTATTTAGAAATTGTGATACCGGGAATCCAAGATAGCCTATTTCAGGTTTTCTGACCATCGTCAATTGGATCCGCCAAGTATCTTACAGCTCAGTGAACTCAGAAAACATATAAAGAAAACAAAAGTAGACATAATAATGACCCTTCATATTAAAATACATCGAAACAGAATAAAAAGGCCAATCAATTAATCCCCGCTAGCGATCGCTTAGCGTGTAAAGGAGTAATTGTTAAACAAGAATTACATATATTAAAAAATGTTTACGTTTTATGATTCATGCAACTGTTCCTAACGTATTTTGAAAGTGCATTGGGAAATATAAAATAAAAACGCAGAAGACAAAAAGTTCACTGATCTGTTTTTAGAAAAGGTGATGCCGGGAATCCAAGATAGCCTATTTCATGTTTCCTGACCATCGGCAGTTGGATACACCAAGTATCTCACAGTTCAGTGAACTCAGAAAAACATATAAAGAAACAAAAGTAAACATCAAAACGGCTCTTTATATTAAAAAATATGAAAACATAAAAAAAAAAGAATAAAAAGGCCAATCAATTAATTCCCGCTAGCGATAGCTTAGCGTGTAAAGAATTAATTGTTAAACAAGAATGACATATAGGCCTACTACAAATTTTTTACGTTTTATATTTCATATAAAACGTTTTATATTACATGTAATTGCTACTAACGCATTTTTACGTACGTTGGGAAGAATTACATGATATATAAAAGAAAAACGCACAGGACAAAAGTTGACCGATCTGTTTTTGGAAATTGTGATACCGGGAATCCAAGATAGTCTATTTCGGGTTTCCTGACCATCGTCAGTTGGATCCACCAAATATCTTACACCTCAGTGAACTCAGAAACCATAAATAAATAAAAGTAGATACAACAACGGCCTTTTATATTAAAACATGAAAATAAAATAAAAAGGACAATCAATTAATCCCCGCTAGCGATCGCTTAGCATGTAAAGGAATAATTGTTAATCAAGAATTACATATACTGAAAAATGTTTTCGTTTTATGTTTCATGCAATTGTTCCTAACTTATTTTTAAAGTGCATTAGGAAGAATTACATGAAATATAAAATAAAAACGCAGAAGACAAAAAAGTTCACAGATCTGTTTTTAGAAATGGTGATACCGGGAATCCAAGATAGCCTATTTCAGGTTTCCTGACCATCGTCAGGTGGATCTTACAGCTCAGTGAACTCAGAAAACATATAAAGAAACCAAAAGTAGACACAACAACGGCCCTTTATATTAAATAATATGAAAACATAAAAAAAAAAGAATGAAAAGGCCTATCAATTAATCCCCGCTAGCGATCGCTTAGCGTGTAAAGGATTAATTGTTAAACAATAATTACATATAGATTACTATAAATTTTTTACGCTTTATATTTTCATATAAAACGCTTTATATTTTATGTAATTGTTTCTAATACATTTTTACAAGCATTAGGAATAATTACATGAAATTTAAAACAAAAACTCACAATACTAAAAGCTTACTGATCTGTTTTAGGAAATTGTGATACCGGGAATCCAAAACAGCTTATTTCAGGTTTCCTGACCATCGTCAGTTGGATCTGCCCAGTATATCCGCCTATAAAACGCACAAGACTATACGTTCATTGATCTGTTTTTGGAAATTTTGATTTTAGTCTTGTGCGTTTTGGTTTTATGTTTCATGTAATTGTTTCCAACGCACGTAAAAATTTTGTAGCAGAATTAAAAGTAGTATCTGAAGAAGCTATCTCTACTTCTTTTAGCAATTGAAGAAAAGTTATTAGAATTTTCTGCTGTATTTGTAATAGCAAAGAAGCATTTTTAATAAAGTTCTTTTTTTTATATAATATTGCAATGTTTAACTTTAGGAAATGACTGTTTTATTGTCTTCTTTTCCAGAATTCAGGTGAAATCGAAAAATCAAACAAACAGTAAGTATACCGGCAGTATTTTTTTTAAAAAAAATCTTATTAAAATAATTTAAATTCCGGATTACTTTAGTGTTGGGATATAAATTTTAATAAGATTTAATAAAAAAATTATTATCGATATATTTAGTTTTTGTTCCCGCTAATCTTTATTTATTTATTTACTTTTATTAATAGATGATCGCTGTGAATAAAGAATCCAATGAAATCAGTTTTCAAATGCAATTTTTCTCACGACAAAATTGTAGATAAGTATTTGACTTAAGACATTTTCGTTATAAAGTGATTTCGTTCAGTTTTTGATTCGTTGTAAGCTTATAATTGCATTGACATAACATTAATGCTTCCATTTCCAAAAGCACTAAAAAAGAATATATAATAGAGGATTTATTGGCTCAGTTTTCTGAGATCTAGTGAAGAGAAATCATTGCTTCAAAAAAATATCAAAAACGGTTGTTTTAAAGAGGACTTTCTGTATTTGGAAAGACAAGCGAACATTAGATAGAACCTCATTGGATGTTGATGAAGTATTGAGATAAAGGGAGAGAAAAAAAAATGACAGAAAAAGCGAGGAAGAAAGGAATCATCGTCCGTCTTTATAAAGCATTTCATTAAAAAAAAAAAATGATAAAAAACATTTAACTTCAGAAAAACTCCTGGAGAGAAGTTATTAAAAAAAAAAATAATCAGCCGAAGTATAAGTATGAAGATTGTCTAGTAGCAACTTCAGAATCAAGAAACGTTGCAGTACAATAATCAATATAATCAATGTTTTGATGTGGTCTTGTGTTTGAGTTAAATGATGATCATTTGCCAAAAATAATATTACCAAACTAATAAAATCAATTAAAAGTATTCAATCAGCGGCTCCATAAAACCCATCTCATCAGAAAGAAATACAACCAAGGCCATTAGAACAAATGTCATTCCTATCCCTACTTATTCCTTTGGAGTAATCCATTGGACTCCAACTGACATTCAGGATCTCGAAAGAATAATCAGACGCCAACTCACTTCACATAGAAAGCATCACCCATAAGCATGCATTGAGAGACCCACGCTTCCAAGAGCATAGGGTGGTCGCGAACTAATAGACATCACAATCAAATATTAAATCAAACAAGAACAATCAGCATTATACAAAGCTGATTAGGAATACTACATAAACATGATAGTTTTCAAGATACTGATAAATACAAAGACTGACAAGTAAACCTTCTCTCCTTTGATACCGGTTTTCCGGAAACCCATATATTTTCTGAAAGCTTACGTCACAAGTAGAAAAACTGTGAAATCTTAGGGGCAGAGGGACAAGCGTTTAGGAGCTATAGGACCCACAAAGTATCAGTAAAGTGTTGGAAACATGACACCAAAAGTCGCTAAAATGCTCGTTTCACGTATTTATATGAACTAATAATGTGGTAAGAAGGTGGAGATCTCAATATAAAGAAAGAAACAACTCGTTGAAAAGAAACAATATACATTGGGATGTTGAAAATGTGACTTGTTATTGACTTCAAACAAAATGTATTATAAGAGACAATCAATGTGCAATTCATCAAATAAACAGCGAGACGGGCAGAAAGACAGTTCACAATGGGCACATTTTACAAAAGCGATAGCCTCACACTTTGCACACTCATCATTTGTCAATGAATCGAAGCAGTAATTTATTGGCACAATCCACATTCCAGGTTCGTCGTCCAAGTATCCGCCCTTATAAAAAGCATACTTAATCAACGGGAATACGTCCATCTATACACACTTTACTGATACTTTGTGGGTCCTATTGCTCCTAAACGCTTGTCCCTCTGCCCCTAAGATTTCACAGATTTTCTACTTGTGACATAAGCTTTCAGAAAATATATGGGTTTCCGGAAAACCGGTATCAAAGGGGAGAAGGTTTACTTGTGAGTATTTCACGAAAAACACTACAATGAACTACAAGCCAATCAGAAAATATCATCCAGCCTTTGTCTCACTGATTTGGATCTCCATCCAAAAACAGAAGCATGTAATCTAGCCACATAAGACCAATTAATTACACCCGAAATACCGAAAATACATAATTATGGGTCCTACATTAGCATTAGATGAATGCTTCCCTGAAGCAGTTCAGCACGTAACATCACCCTGCAAAACCTTGGTCCAAGCAGACTAAATTGCGATATAACAAGTTTGCAAAATGCTCCATCGGCATTATCACTGTAGACTAATGCATATAGTCTATTGCGTGCATTATAATTACAAATATATGCCTGAAATTGTACAAGGAAATAACAAGTACAAATTATAATGGACCAGATTTATTCTCATGGACAAGACAATTGCACTCGATAGACCAGATATCAGGTTGATCGACAAAAGAACGTTTATGATAGATATAGCTATCCAAGCACTAATAACACCTCGTCAAGTTGTTACGATAAAGTATCCAATACTCCGATTTGGCTACAGAAATTAAAAGACAATAGTGCAAGACAAAGGTTCACAACGTTCCGATCATTATTTCAGTAACCAGTCTAAACAGAATCGTCATCACAGCCTTAACATAATGACACTTATCCAAATGTAATCAAGCAAATGCAAACAGCTACTCTCTTAAGTACATGTCATATAATTCGCAGATTTCTAATGCGAACCCAATTCATTTTAAATCATAGAACACCATACGATCTTCAATATTTATTTCTGCTGTAGAAATAATTCTCCGATGAAAAGTCACATCCAAAACACCAATAAAAAAATAATGATAATAATAATAATAATAATAATAAATTATTATTATTATTATTATTATTATTATTATTATTATTATTATATTGAAGTTGCTTTAAAATCTTGCATGAAATTCAGAATCCCTTTTATTTGAAAAAAGATTAGAAATTTGTGTTCATAATTATTGAATTGTTTGTATCGAAGCATTGGGGTGGGGTGGGTTAGTATAGAGAGGCGGGGGTTGGTGCTAAGTGGCGCTGCTCGTAAATAAGCCGTAAATGACGGACACCTGACAGCCCATTATCGGCTCAGCGATTGACGCCGGCCCGGTCTGATCTCTGAGCAAACAGCGCTGCTGGTTTCGTCTCTGGCAAAAAGCAAACGCCATAAAGCGACCACGAAATAGGAGGAGCGGTTAACGGCTGTGCCTATATTTCATGTCAGATTTGTGCCTGGGCACAATTTACATGAGTCTCTTTCCATTACCGGGAATTGGATGTCATCTCCCCACAGTTACGATTATGGTCGCACGCAGGCCTGTGTCCACAATTTGTCGCTAGGGGAGAGTGGATCGTCCTCCCTCTGGCGGGAGGCTGGAAAACTAATGAGTCCAACAGGGGATCTTTTTATCTATTGAACACAAAAGCAGAGGATCCATTTCAAAAAAGAACAGAATCAAAATAAACTAGGGTTTTATTTAAGATAATAAAAATTAAATCAATTCTGCTTCCAAAAACCAAAAAAATTACTTGAAAAGTATTTTGATTCACGAAATAATAACAATATTCATATTCTCATTACATTATTATTAGTTTTTTTATTATATTGTAGTTTTCAATGGGTTTTTAAAATTAGATGGCGACTTTTCCATTTAAACAACCAAGTGATTTTTTTTTTCAAAATTCTACAAAATTAAACCGCCCACCAACAAAACAGTTACACCTTTGCTTGAAAGCGAAATATCCCATTTCTTGATGAAACTTTCTTGATATCCCTTTAACTTCCCTTTACTGGCTGGTTTGGTAAAGTTTATAACTAACTTATTCCAAATTTACTTTTATTGAGAACTTTGGTGAAAATAAACGTAATTCTAATTTTTGACCCTTTAGTTTATTGGGATGAATTTACAAAAAATATTGCACTGGGTTTTTATTTGTGTTTACATCATTTACACTTTTTCGCCAGTAAAGAAAAAAAAATTTTTCATTCATCTTTTGCTTTTTCCCCCAAATGAAAACATCTCCAATTCAGTTATTCATATAATAGCAATAGTTTTCGTGATCTTATATTTTTCAGCATTAGAAATAAAGAGAATTTTCAATTAACAAATTTTAAGTATAGTAAGAAATAAGCAGGTTATTGGTAAATTTTTATAAAAAAAATGTTTTAAATTTTTTCCGTACAATATTTTTTTTATTGTAAAGTAAATAATTTATTAGGATCTTTGTAATAATATGAAGAATAATTGGATTCTTTTTTACATGATTTTAAAATGAATGCTTATTTTACAGTTAAAAAACAGTATTTTAAAAAGTAATTCGACTTCTAATTTTAGATTAATCTTAACGAGTATCTATGATTTAGTAAGAATTCCTAATTAATTTGTTTTCAGTCTTTGTGTCGGTTGAAGGCGTTGAATGGTGCCTTTGCGTTGTCACGCCCCCGCCCTGTATCAGCCATCAGGTAAACAAGAACTCCTTCGCACCCCCTCCATTCGCCGCCAAGACATCCACGGAAATAACAGCCCAGTCATGGTCACAGAATTAACAGACATTTCCAAGCATATCAGTGGAAACGAAATCTACTCCATGGGAGCTCAGGTTTCTTCCTTCTAATTTCTAATGAATTGACATGGTAGCCTTATTTGGACCTGGTTTGGCTGATCAATGCCGATAGGTCTTATTTAAATAAATATTTGACTTGCTATCTGCCCGCATAATATTTGCCAAATTCTTTTTTTTTTTTATTTTATTTAAACTTTTTTTTAATCGTAAAATATCTCCTTTTGTTTAACATCTTTCAAATAAAAACAGTACTTTGATTTTTTTCTTAAAAGTTAATAAAATCCGCATTTAAATGTAAGTAAACCTAATATATTTTAATTCTTTCAAAGGACATTCAAATGATATTATTGCAAGGATTAACATGCATTGTTACAACTTGGTAGAAATTTATCATTTCCCTTGTAATGCTATTCTTTGGAAATTTTTATCTTCGTGTCAAATTTCTAGACGGGGATCCACACGAAAAATTTTTGCAGTATAAAAATTAGCTCGTTCGTTAAAAAGCACGCGAAACTTCTAGAAGATCCATTTACCTAAATGTTTAAAAATTACCAATTGATTGCACATACACAAACATACTACTGACTCTTTTTTCCCAACTTTCCTGAGAAGATAGATAGATATTTCGCAGCCGACCCTTCAGTAGCCAATGGGAAAATGTTTTCCAACATTTTAGTGGCCATCGAAAGTCGTGAGCTCTGTTCAATTCTCACAGCCCTCGAAATAT
This sequence comes from Thereuonema tuberculata, assembly GCA_023159025.1. Lineage (NCBI taxonomy): Eukaryota > Metazoa > Arthropoda > Chilopoda > Scutigeromorpha > Scutigeridae > Thereuonema > Thereuonema tuberculata. Next base: position 257,266,355 of record JAFIDM010009631.1, on the reverse strand, counting down.
AGACTTCAAATAAAACGAATCAAAATAATTATGTATAAAGGAATTAAGGTGGAATGATAAATGTTTAAATCTCCCCTTATTCTTTTCAAATCATTTTGCTAAATTCATTCAATATTTACTTTTTATTTACTTTTCTGAATATTTTCTTACGTCTTTTGATTTAAAAGTTGATTATAGTTAATTGCATATTGATTATAAGGCTTTTAAGTAACGATAATAATAATAATAATAATATGTGCAGAACTTAATATCACTACAGGAGATTTTTATTGATTACGATTATGGATATTATGGATCTTATTTCTGAATGTTTATAATATTGAATATCAATACTTTTCTTTTCCTGATAATATGATACTGTTAATATTTTGCATAAATTATTTGTTGGCTTTAATTTATAAAGATCCTGAAGTAAAACCCTTCAAAGATTTTTTTAATCTGTAAATATACCAGATATCTGTTTTAGAATAGCTCTTATTTTAAGCTCAACTGCTTTCTATAGATTTCGGATTTTTGGTTTTAAATTGGACTTAGGTTTTAAATTAAAGAACCTATTATTAAGAAGAAAAAAAAATATTCTTAAAACCTTTGATTGCCTTTCCATCTTGGATGATCTAGAATATTACAATTGGAAAATGAGAAGAATTTCAAACAATAAACCACGGTTATCTACATAAAAAATATTATCCATAGATTTACTTTTTCTTTTCTTTTGACAGAGGATTATTCAAGTAGACTAAGAACGATTAAACATTGATTATTTTTTTAGCTACCCAAGAAAAGTTAAAGTCCTAAAGTTATGTATGTATGCGAGCCCGCGCGCCACTAATAACATTTAAACTAATGAATCAGTCTTCTTGAAACTTGGCATATGCACTTTTCTACAAGTGTATTTTAAAGTCTTTCCATGTAAATCTTATAGAGAAATTTGTTCGTGAAATTTACAGAAAAGAAAGCAAATAGTCAGCTTTCAGTGATAGAAAACAATGAATTTCACTTGACAAATTTCTATCGTGAGTTCTATTATATTACGATATAGGTCGACAGAAATTTCTCGTGCTTCCATTTGATTAAAATGAAATGACAGAATATAAGAATTTCGGGATTGAATTTTCAGTCAATGGAAAATTTGAAAATACCTAGTTTTTTTTTTTTGTTTTTTGTTTTTTATCTATAATATCTACAGAATTTTCTTTGTATTGCTTTCAGTTTTTAAAAAGAATAAAAAAAAAAATTAAAAAACATAAAGAAACACAAAATTTTTAGGAAAGTACATTGTAAAAGTTTTTATGAATTCAGATTTTTCTTCTTAATGAAAGTCTCGAAATGGGGGAAGAAAAAGGTCAAATGATTGACGGAACTGAAACATTAGCCATTGGTTTCAAATTAACTCCTATATTAAAGTGAAACCGATGAGAAATTGCCCTTATTTTCCTGTAGTCTTTTTCAAATGACAGAACACAAAAACAGTTAAAATAATGAACAAGTAACCACAAAAAATGAATCTGCAATGAAAAGTCGAATAAATATGCAACTGTAAAAATTAGTTTAAAAGCTCAACAACAACTGATCTTTGACGTGAGGTAACTTGATCCGATTGCGAATATTAGTCGATTTAATTTTGACTGGAATTTCACGCCACTGCCTTTGCTTTTTCTCTTTCTCCAGTTTCTTTGCTTTTCTCCCTGGAGTCAAACTTCTAAGAAGGGCCTCTTTCCTGTCTTTTTTTTTTGCAACCAGACCTCTTCGTTGCCACCTACAATCTCCATCCAGACCCGTCGACGCCCAATTAACCTGCAGGCCAAACAACCAGATCATTAGAAACAGAAATCATCCACCATTTATTGATTGATCTTCTACCTCGTGTCAGTCTCAGCAAATAGTGAACAAAATACCCCCCCCCCCTCCCTCAACCCTCTTATTTTGGAAAGAATTTCATTTCATTTTAGAATCCAGATCCGTCTGTAAAAGGAAACCTTTATTTAAAAACTTGTGTCGTGTTTTTTTTTTTTAGCTTGAAGAATATTTAGCGAATCAACAGTTTTCCGCATAAACATGTTCCAAGTTAGAACTGTTTTTCTGTAAACATTTGGAAGGATTTAGCTTATGTGAATCAAATAAACTACAACGCATATTTCCCCAAGTTGGGTTTTAGTTTAGTTTCCAAAGGAAAGCTTATAATAACAGTGTAGGTGTATTAATTTAAGGGGACATTCTGCTTAAATGAACCATTAAATGGGTTTTCTTGAAACTTGACAAGCATATTTACGAACAAGACTTTACAATCTAGTATTTTTGTAAATTTTATCTTATGGATGTCAAGAAATCATGTGAAGGGAAATAAATCCGTAACAACAAATAATGAGTTTCCATTGATATTTATAGACATCTTAGAAGGCAAACTAATCAACGCCATTTTATGTACTACAGCACAAGTTTAGTATTTGTAAAAACCAAGTTATAAACTACCATCATGACTTCTTCTCTTGATCAAGAGATATTTTGATATACATTACAAATATAGTGCTCAGATTCTAAAATTGTATGTTATTTATTTTGTTATTTACAAAAAGTGAACTTGATCAATTTGGATTATAAGATGCTTATATTTTAATCCAATATTATATGAGCGAACTCTGATTTTGATTAAATTAAATGGATTTTATGATTAACCATCGGAAATTTGAGGATTGAATCAATTTTCAGTAAATAAAAAATTTTAAAATAGATTGTTTGTATTCTACGGATAGTTTAATTTATAAAAAAACAGAATTTTCTTTTGTACTACTTTCAGAACTTTAAAAAAAATTCAATGAAAATTAATTCATTTTAACAAGGATTGTTAATGAATTTTCAGCAAAAGGAAATCTTAACTGATTGTAATTTATGGTATTTTATAAAGACAAAAAAGCAGTTTTCTTTTGAATTATTTTAAAAATGAAAATAAAAACCAACTATAACTACAAATAACTATATTTTAAGGAAGTTAATCTTTAAGTCCATTCAGAGGCTTGTTGTTAATTTTCCTTCATCTTCTTATTATGTTGCAGAATATAATTTTATTACACTTTCTCTTAGAGTCCATATAAAGTAAACAAGTAAATAAACAAATGACAATAAAATAAGTTTATAACAAGTAAAATCGTTACAGTTTCAATCTTGTCTTTTCGGACAAAACCACAAATACTTATAAAAAATCCATGATATTTGAGTTTTTACTCAAAAATTAAAAATAAAATTTTTAATTTTATGAAACTTTCATTTGAAGACCTAAGGAAATCCAATAGAAATTTCTACAATATATTTCGATAATGTCTTGAAAGCTATTACCACTTTAAGAAGTATTTTTTTTTCCTAGTAATCAACTAAATTATTAGACTAGTTCTTAATCTCCTCTTATTTAACTATTCATTTACCGGTATGTTATTAAAAACTGACTGTAATTTATATCTTGATTCTCTTTTTACATATTGACTTCTTGATAACGACGGATTCAATTACTATTCAATTATTACTTAATTAGTATTTAGGATAAATAGTTAACCGAATCACGGTGTTTTATTACAAAAGCAACCTAGTAATGATTATTGGTTCCAATGGTTCACTTGATTCGTATCAACATCAAATGGTAGCTCAGATTTGACACTTCTAAATGTAAACTTAATGCAATGATTCCCAAACTAAGAAAAATATATATATTTTCTAAAAAAAATTTGTTTGAAAGTGTGAGCGTTTTCAAGAAAGGATCGCGAGGGTAACAAGTTTAGGAACCAATGCATTAAACTAAAGTATCAATTTCCTGGCAATTTAGCAAATGTAATGTAGAGACGACGTATCTCTAAATCAAATTTAAAATAAATAGAGAATTTTATTAGAAATAATCAAAGAAGATTGGAAATAAATGGCTAATGCATTGGATGGATTTTTCATAAAATAAAAGTTATTATTAATTTTTTTTATATATTTATTAATATACCGTAGTTTTAAAAATTTTGAAAATATTAATATCGGAAATGTACTCTTCAATAATTGAAACTTTAAATTCTCAATTCAATCATTTTTCCTGAGAAAAGGGGAGGTTTTTGAGATCACTATGGGTTTTACCCTTTAATAATTTGTTGATCATTGAACGGATCTTTTTGAAATATGAAATGCATATTTATGAACAAGAACTAATGTGTTCTTCATTTGAACGTTTCTCTTTATAGATCTCATTTGTTATTTGATAAATCGGTGAACAAAGTATAATAAAAACTCCAATTGGAAGCGAAGTAATAAATGGTAAAATAATAATATTGTAGTCTAAAAATGTATTGGAAATTGTAGCATATGCTAATCTAAAGTGTTAACTAAATTTGTTTGAATGTAGGTCATTTAACTTAAGAATTCCATTCAACAAATGGAAAATTTGAACTAGGTTAGATTCGTTGATTTACAATTTAGGAGATGCTTTTTTTAACTTTTATATTATTCCTTTTATTTTTATTATTACTTTAAATAAAAATAAATAAATAAATAAATCAACCCCTATATTTAAGGGAAATTGGCTCCAAGTTTTTTTCACGAATTATATACCTGATTTATTTAGATTTATAAACCTGATGTTTTTATTCAACTACTAGGCCATGCCCCTGTCTCCCCCTGATAAGTATTAGATAATCCAAGAAGAATCGATTCCTAGCGGTTATGGCAAAAAGTGATATTTTATTCCTTTTTGAATGAACTCATTATTTGATAGCGCGCGCCATTGTTGACGGAGAGAAGCTAAAAAAATGAACATTGAAATTTAAATTTTAATCTAGTAGGCTGAAATTAATGAGTTATTTTCTTTTTTCCGGCTCTTCTCTCATTGCGCCACACACACACACACACACACACACAAAGGGAGTGATAAGAAACAATAATTTGAATGTAGTCCCCATAAGCCTAATGGATAAGACGTCTGACTTCGGATCAAAAAGTTGCAGATTCGATTCCCGTCGCGAACGTTTCATTATAGTAATTTTTCCTCAGGAAATTAACAATTGCGCCAGACAGACAAAGAAATAAAAGATTTTAGTAATATAGATGAAAGATAATAGTAATATTAGTGATGTTTGTAAAAATACATAGACATTACATATAGACCTATTTGGTCTGTTTCGTTTATTTTTATAGACTGAAACAAAGTAAATAAATTTAAGTTAAAACTTATTTTGAAAGAAAGTTCTAGCAGAGAAGCTTTATATTCCATTGATTTATCATTACAGTACAACCTCACTTATCCGGACTAACCGGGACCAAAGGCAATCCGGAAAATCGAAAATCCGGATAATCCGGCTAATATGGGTAATAAGCAAAACAAATCCTTAAATAAGCAGACTTACCGTTTATTATGATAAAAAACTATGTTTTGTAACAAAATTACATAGAATTACTTACAAGACATTAAAAAATATAAAAATAACTTTTCACATCATTTCATCATATCTATGCATGAACTGTACATTCAATCAAAATAAAAAGCGAATATTTGGCGTACTTATAGTTACGTTCTTGCTATCATAGTTAAAAATTATTATCTATGTGAACATTAAATAAAAAAAAAAAAGTCTACAAATCTAATCCGGATTATCCGAGATCCGGATCAACGAGGGCCGGATAAACGAGGTTGTTGTGTATTTTGTTCTAATCCACTTGGGCTCATTTTCCTTAAAATCTATTTTCAATCAAATAAGCTATTTTTGGAAGCGATTTAATACTTGTATCTTTCTGAATAATCAGAAATATCTTCCTATGGATCCGTAAGGAGAAACATTCGCATGAAAAGGACAAATCCCAAAGAAACAAACACTTAAATGTTTGCAATGTAACCCATTTTCAGCGAATGGAAACTTTTAGTTTTGTATTCGATAGGTTTTATTTTACATTTCTTTTTTCTTTTTGTGTTGTTTTGATGAATTTCACAGATTAAGAAAACTAAAACAAAAACTTTTTGAAGAAAAGTAAGCTTAAAATTTTAAGTTTTCGTGTGTCACAAATCCTTAAATTTAAAATTGTTAAAATTGCATTTACCATCAGAGCATAAGATTTCCAATTGGGTGACATCAACTTAAAAAATGCACTTGTAACTAGGATAGGTTGATTGACTCAATATCAAAAAAGAAAGAAAGAAAGAACGCCTTAGAAGAATAGTGCTTTAGGCCTTAGACTTGAAGTGGAACAATTCTCCATTGAATGCAAATGGAGTCGAGCTAAGTCCATGTGGTTGTTACCTAACTCTCCGTAACGGCAATTTAATGAGGGGAAACGGTGTAGCATTACACCACTCAGCCTCCCCAGGTACAGGAATAAAGAGAAAGCAACTGATTCATTTGCAATCATTTTAAAAAGAATTTATTGAGAATTTTACGTGAGAATATTCAGCACAATCTGCCCATCCAGTTCAGTTATTCAAATTTAGAAATAGTAATAATAAATTTGGATCCTAAAATAACTAAAAAAAAAAGAGTTTGATGATTCTGGGGTTATTTGAAGGGAGAAAGCAATGCCAACTTAACATGTAAGGGAATAGAATTGTAATCATAGAGAAATAAGTATAATCAGTATAATAAGTATAAGTATAATCTATATAAGTATAGAAATAACATAATCAGAAATATATGATAATCATTAGGAAGAAAAAAAAAGCTAATTTAAAAAAAAAAAAATAATATTTGTTAATTTTCTTTAATTTTACAGATATCGGTTTTTTTTTATTTCCATCTTTCCTTATTCTCAATAATTATTAATAAATATTAGCATATTTTATTTCCTACCCCCCGTTTGCAATCAGTGTTTTTCCTAATTAATCATATTGATTCGACTAATTTTAGGTTTATTTGTTGTCTTTGTAGTTCAACTTTATCATTGAAACTTTGTTCTCGGTGTTCTTTGTGTTTTTTTATGAATTTATACAAATGGCTTCTTGAGGAAATTTCCTTTCCTGCTAACTTTTGTTGTTTTTGTTTCCTTATGTCTTTTTCTTTTATTTGTAGTTTTCCTTCACCAAAAGACGAAAGACTTAGTTCAATCAATTTTTACTAAAATTTGTTTAAATAATCAAATTACGTAATTACAACAAAAAAATCAGATTTCCTTAAATAATTTTTTCTATCAGTAGAAATTAAAAAAAAAAAAGTTATTATTCTTTACTTTTGAAAGCGTTTTTTTTTTTTTTTTTTCTTTTTAAACTTTCAAGCAATAACATTTCTTCAGCTTTTGAATACTTTAAGAATTTTCATATCATAATATCTATTTATAATGATCTTGTTACCTAATAATATTTAGAATTAAAGTAAAATAATGACTAATGATTACATTAAAACTTAAAATTATTTTCTTAAAACTATTATCTCTAAATCCTTAAATGCCGAAGAACCATTGCTCACAGGAGAATGAAAGGATGAATACTAATAATAATAATAATAATAATAATAATAAAGAAATGTATATTGTAAAAGAAAAGAAAAAAAAAAAAAGAAAGAACTAATATTGACTGTTTCTTGATTAACCAATGAAATCTGAAAATTCTTAAATCTCCATTCGCAAAAGCTCTCCTAATATCGTCGCTTCTCCTTGGTTTCGAATGTTTTGGGTCTTTATTTAATCACATCATTCTTTTGAAATAGGATAAATATTTTGTGGTTGTTCCAAATTAACTCTTAATTTGGTAACAGTTTCTATCCGATTTGGATTTGTTACGAGACTCAGTAAAGAAAGAGAATTAGAGGGAGTGTTTTAATACGAGTAAGTGGTTGGTTGACCCGTATGATTGCTAAAGATAAATGATAAAGAGCAGGAAGGAAGGGACGATGACCCCCACTGACCCCTTCCCACACCAGCTGCATTGAGTGGGGGTCTACCTGCAGCTCAGATTGCAAAAAAGCCATCATTTAGCACCAGACACTCACTCTCTCACTGTTGTACTAACATTTTCAATTTACCATTCATTCAAAACATGGTTCTCTTTTGAAAGACAAAGAAATTCAATTTGTAAATCTACATTTATTACAAAACCCAAATTATTCACTGCAATATTTGGGATTCCGTTGGCCTCTTTCTTCGCAAGACGCAAAAATATTTGGAATTTTTGTTTTTAAAGAAATTCAGTTTTAATTTTAATCTTTACTGAATGGCAGTACAAAATATTTCTACATCAGTATTTTATTCTATTTAAGAAAGACTAGTTTGAACTATCTGTTTATGTGTTAATCTGTCTGACTGTTAACACTGACTCGTATTAAAACACTCCCTCCAATTCTCGTCTTCAAAAAACTTTATTAAAAAATGCTGTACATTCGACAGTAATTTTCAAAAGGGGGAAATTAAGAACTCATCTGGTGTCAAAATAAAAGGCATTTTCAAACCTTAAAATAAATGGGAGCGGGGGATGACTTTATAATTTTTTAATCATAAAAAAAAAAAAAAAAAAGTACAATCAATGCTAGCGTTAATGAATCCCTTCTATATACACATACAAAATAAGATTAAATGTATGATTAAATTAAGAATCGTTAATCATAGAAGTAGAACTTGAAGATTGAAAACAGATCAAATGAAAAAGATCAAAAAATGCTTCAATTTAGTTCTAAAAATTTTTTATTTAATTGAACAGCATCAGAATTTTTTACGAATTTATACTACCGTAAATTATATTCAATGCGAATAAAGTGATCATACTCTTCTGACTTGCCATTAGGACCCTAACTACATTTGTCATACGACAGAAAAAGAGACTGTCAGATTCCAAATACATAAGTTACTTGTACCAATATGCACAACTTTATACCACTTTCAGGAAACTGTTTTTTACGTCATATTGTGGAGAATGTAACAATCATATGAATACAGTTTTATGTATTCCACTAAATGTAGGAAATAATTATCTTGCCTTTTTTTCGATCTATCGGCATATGTAAGTTTTACATGTAAATAGGCTTTGTCTGTAACAATTTCTTGTTGATTTTAATCTGGATCCATCGCAAGTTGTCGGAATTAGCAGAAGTTGTAGTAGTATTACTTCCTTATTCCTTTCAATTCTGTGCAATGATTGCTAGCACATTGATCACATGACTTAGGAATTTCCTCACCGTGGTGATATTGAGTTCAGTTTGGATTACATTTCATCATTTACATTTACCTGATAGACTTTGCTGTTGAATAAAGGAAGAAATTGGCTCTTGTTATAGATTAACATATATTAAAAGAAGGAAAACTAATAATGCTGGGGAAGAATTGATATCAGATGACATAGATGAACATCTAATAAGAACAAATTCTTAGATTATCAAATAAGTGTGATTGAAAACGGAGAAGGTAAATAGAAGTTTTCAAACAGTGAAATGGATTTGTGGTGAGTACATTATACTCTTTGGCGTACTCCGAAGGCGGAGATGGTAAAGAATGTAACTCTTCCCACCTTTCCATATTCCTCCGAAAATGGAAGAAATATAGCATTTTAGATTTTTTTTTTGATTGGAATGTCATCGGTTTGTTTTTATTTTTGTTGAACAGCTAAGATCATCATAATCTCTCCCAATCCAAATTGTTGGTGTATTTAAAAGGTGAAGTGAAAGAGGAGACATTACGGAATATGAGCAAGGATATTATTGGAGGAAACAAATCCCCCAACAGATTTTTCGAAAAGCATTTATTTTAATTCCAGAACTTGACTACAAAAGTTGATATAAAAGTTCAAATGTTTAAGAGCGAAAAATTTATGATTATTTAAATATATTTATATTTTTTTAAATAAAATTTTCCTTCGTTCTGCATTTAATAATAAATCATTATAAATATTTGAATATTTTTTTCCTACTATTCTATTACTTATAACCATTCCACTCAATAATTGATTTGTGATATTAATGCAAAAGAACCTTTCTCCTGTGAGGAACTTTCCACCAATGTTACAATATGTATAAAATACAAATAGCGTATTTCGGAATCTTATAAGTATCGTACTTTTCTATATCTCTGGAAACTAAGAAACAAAGGGTTTCATTTTATGAAATTAATACCATTATTTATAAATTTATTTACAAATGCTAATTGTATCAGCAAAAATGATACAAAGTTTCATTGTAACTTTCGTGTCTTCCTTGTAAGCTTCTCTACATAACAAGGATTTAAATCATAAACTTTGATAAGAGTTTTCCTCTTTCATCACCTTTTTTTGTTCACAAAAAGTGAAGTGACTGTATTTGATGTATTCAGTGCTTGATTATTCATTTTTGCCATTTAATGATTTGTCTCCTTTAATTATCTATGAATATCATAAAACAAACAATCCTTCATTAAAACCTTTCCGTTAACAACTAGATAACTTTAATTCCATTGGAATGTGAATTTGATTGATAAGTGGTTTTCTTATGAATTCCATTAGGTCCAATGGTTTCATTTCACCTGGCATTCACAGAATGGACTTAGTGCTTCAAGATACGCGCCAAATTCTCTTGCAATCGTTATAATATCTTCTTTTTTTTTTTTTGTTTAATATTTTAGAGGAAGCTTTATGAAGTTTTAATCTTAGATTAATTAACTTCATTGAAGGGTGAGGATGTTTGTAGAATATCCATAGGTTTTGTTTTTTTTTTTTTTATCTGTGTATAAATATTTCTAGTAGACGATGAAGAAAAAATATCAAGTATTTAGAAATTCACTACAACTGATTTACAGCTTTCATTATTATTACTTCTCTAACAATATGGTAAATGTAGGCTTTGCTTGTACTAGATCGTATTAGACTTAATGCAGTATAGAAAATCACAATATTAATGATTACATTTTGTCCTTTTATCCAATCTAATAATATTGAAAAAAGAAATAGATCACTGTATTGATTTTAAAGCGGTTTTCAAAAATGAAGGTCAAATTTAGATTAACACATACTCAGGGCCCCCACTGCGGGGCGGGAGTCAGTTGGTTCCTCAGCACCGGGGCCCGGCTGTCAAAGGGGCCCCGGCTGACGTCTTAACCGCAAAAAAAATTATATAAATTAGTTTATCACTTCTAGACTTTTTTTTTATAAATAAGTCTACATTTTATATAAACTACGTTTATGCTTTAACTGTCTGCACAGAGCAATTCTGCATTACGATGTGCATAGAGCGAAGTTTGTCTAAAGTTTTTTCAAGTTTTTTTCTAAACTTCATTTCTAAACATTTTCCAAGAGCTGGAAAAAGTAGATGTGGGTGTTAAATTAATTTACTTTAAAAAAAATAAAGCTACTAATAGCTGTATGTGGAATTTTTAAAAGGGAGAAATGCTACATTGTATGGTGTTTTCGCGATATGTTAGCTAAGAATCTATGATTTTGACCATAACGTGGGGGCGTTACGGCATTTTGGTACTTGGGTCCTGAATTTGATGTGTGGGGGCCTGCACACAGATATTGACTTTTGCGCCCTCTTAGATAAACTTCGATTTCAAATGTAATGGAATAATGTCTTGACTGACGAATAAATAAATAAGCATTTGAAATAACTATAAGATAAAAACATTGCATGAAAAATTAATACATGATCACTTGAATTGATGCAATGCCAAATGAATTGTTTTATTTTGCTAATTATAATTTGCCAAGTTTAAATTTCTTTAACATTATCGCGGTTTCAATTTAAAAGAGATAAAAAGTCATTAAAAAACAAACAAACATGTAAATCTAATCTGGTTCTAATATAAAACTGCAAATACTAAGAATTCATTTTCAATAAAGCATTAGGTTCTAAAAATTAAGCAAATTAAGGTTATTTCGAGAAATAAATTGCTTAAATAAATAAGAAATAAAAGCTATAATATAAAAGCAAATCTCTCTAATTCAAAATTTTGTTTTTAAGTTCAAAATCTTAATTGAAATTTGTTTCTACTTACATGGTATTTCCTATGATTTAGAAAAACTTTATTGATATTAAGAAAAGCTTTGCCATACTTTAATAATTTATGTACAGTACATTGTAATTATTCACTGTAAACAGCAAATAATAAGGGTTAAAATAAATTATTAAATTAGATCTACCAGGTTTTAGCATTTTGGCATATTTGTTTTTAATATATTTTTATAGTTTACAGTGATTTACGACAGATCGTAGAAATAAAGCCATCGTAAAATAGCAGAACTTGAATCCTCTGCCCCTGCTAAATGCTTCGTCATTTGGCCAAAACGTCTTTTGTAAAATTCTTTTATTCTAATTTAAAAAAAAAAGTTCGTTATTACTTTGTATGAAAATTTGCTTTAGGTCTTTTACAGGTGAACAAACAATTAATATGGTTCCAGTTATGAGAAAATGTTTTGTATCAAAAAAGCAATAATAAAAAAAGAAAGAAAGAAAAGTGAACTGTTGATCTGTTATTGTAATTTTGAAGTAAATACAAAAGAATTCCGAGCAAATAGGAATGAAAGGAAGCAAAGGAGGTTCAAGAGAAGCCCATTTGTTTTGCTGGCTGTAACAAGACAAAAGGATCGATTCCATGACAAGCAGTACGCATGCGCAGACACACGATTAGATTGAGCAGCGATTGTTGAAGACTCTTTGAAGAGTCATCCTTCTCCTGTTTCGTCCAAATTAGTCCAACCCCCACAAAAGAATGATGTGCACGTGCTGTGTCAGCCATTGCTATAATGAACGGGTTCCCTCTTTTTTTTTTTTTCCTCCTTAATTTTCCCCATTTTCTATCAAACAAATAAACAATGGATGACTTCAATTACAAAACCTGATAACAATCTTTTAAAGTGATTCAGTCATTTACTTCAAGGAAAACAGCTTCAGAAACGTCAGTGAACAATCTAAATTTCCTTGTAAACTTTCATCCTTTCTGTCTGTTAGTGTTTATTTATAACAAATGTTTTGAGGAGATTCGTGTATTGGTGGATTTTGACTGGAAGTTTCTGATGTTGGGTCAATTTCTATCAAAATCAATAGGAAGGTCGCATTGAACGCAATTTCAGTTTTCTAAGGTAAGTAGTTATATGGTTTATAGTGATTATTACGCTACACCGATATCGAATTGAATCCAATTACGAGAATTTTACAGATGTGGTCCTTATCTGTGGGTTCAGTTTCTGCCACAATCAATAGGATCTTCTTTTTAAAAAAAAAACCCAAAAGAACCTAAAATGATTCTTTCAACAAAATGCTTCGAGTAATCTTCATCCCAAACTGACGTAAGCTTATATTTCTACTCCGAACTGCTTTTTTTTTTTTTTACTTTTTTTTCTTTTTTTTTTTTTTA
>JAFIDM010009631.1:257209667-257252704 GCA_023159025.1 Thereuonema tuberculata | reverse complement strand
AAAAAAAAAAAAAAATACATGGCATTAAATCTGAGTAATCGCGTTACTCTATTTATCTTATTGATCAAAACTATTTATCTTAGAAAAATAAAACTTTTAAGATAGATAACTGTTACTGAATATCAGCTTCTGTTGACTTTGGTAAAAATTGGTTCACATAAGCCTAAAACTACCAGTATACAGTATATATCAATATATATACAATTTACACCTATCTTAAAAGTGAAATTATGTAGATTAATAAAAGCGAAGTACACAGAAACACATAGAGTTTACTGCAAATTAGACTGTCTTTTGGAATAACTTTTTTGGATTTTATCACGAGCTTATTCGAAAGCTGACATGCCTTCTTTAGATTATTGCTTTTACGTTTTCTTTCTTTTTAAATATAGCCACATAACAACAGATTCTGGGTAGTCACGGAAGAAAACTGATGCTCTGAATCCTAAGAGAATTCATTTGTTTAATTACTGTTATTCTTAAGAGAGCTATCTTTTACTTACTACAAGAAATTTCAAAATCGCAAACAGATCGCAATGGTTTGCTTTTGATTAAATTCAGACAATGTGTTGATCATCAGTTGGTTTATTCATGATGTGACGTTGGACGAATAATTACTGTTCCCGCTGTGTGGCGATACGCCTGGTTTGTGGGTCCATGTGAAATCGGCACGTAATTAGGGGCAGCAACTTAATTGACGCCGGAAAGAAGAGAGGCACGCGACCAACGCTTGATTCCAACAGACACCAAAAGAATCGTTTGAATATAAAGCTTCATCCGTCCAAATAATGATCGTGAGAATTAGATTCAAGAAATAAATCATTTCAATGATAATAATTTAAATGGGATTTTTAAAGCAATGCCCCCCAAAAAAAAACTCACAAGAACATTAATATTATTCTAATATTAACCTCTAATTCGTTTTTCATTTCTAGATTTTGTTAATTTATTTTTTTTTTACTTTAAGAAATACTTGCTTTGTATAATTACGGACAAGAGATAAATCTTATCATTTGTATTAGAGACTTTCTCTATGGATCCCTGTGGAGAAATTTGCTCCTAAAGGTGATAAAAATTTCCATACAAAAGCATTGGAAACAGAACAGTGGCTTTTTATTGCATTTGACGTAAAGAAGTGGAATTCTTTGAAACTCGCATGTGCTTGGATTTGATTAAAATTAATTTGATTTCAGATATGCGGATTTTATCAGTTTTAGCAATTGGAAAATTTGATGGTAAAGTTATAAATACGAGATATAATAACTTAGAAAGACGTTTCTTTTATATTGTTTTCATGATATTTAATGAATAAAAAGAAAATTAAAAAAATGCGCCAATTCTGTGGAAAAAGTTACCTCTTACTTACTGAGTTACTGTGGTTTAGTTTATTAAGAATATAAAAGAACTGAAAAACAATAAAGAATTCATTAAACACAGATAGAATATAAATTAGAGTAAACTTTGTTAGCAAATGTAAAAACACATTGGGGGATTAGATACCTTTAATATTAAATTCATAAACCTCAATTCGGAGAAATAATAACAATCTGTAGATCTATTATTTTACTTTGATGTACTATGAAACAATCCAAATGAAATATCTAACTACCGTCATGAAGATGGCTATATAATATTTAATAAATTAAAAAAAAAATTATATGTATTTCCTACAATTTATATGTAAATTCATATTTACATTTTATTACATATTATTTTTTTAAAATTTATCTATTAATTTGAGATAACGAATTTTTGTAGTTTAATCTTTTATAGGTCTTTGCTCTTCATTTTTTTCTTCTAAACTTCAGAATAGCTTTTAAATAGATAAATCTTCGAAATATTACGTGTGGATGAGTTTTTCTTTTTGTTATTAATTTTTTCAAGAATCTATTATTTAGTTATTCTAGTAAAAATAGAATAACATTTTCAGTAACAAAGAAGGAGCATTCAAAGTAACACTAGAAAATTGTTAAATTAAAACCTAGATTTGTATCAAAGTCAAAATATTTTTTTTTTTTTTTTTGGTCAATCGTTAAGTCATATGCCGAACGTGCTTTCTTTTTGTTAGATCATCAAAACAATGAATTTTAATTATGATTATTGATTATTATAATGACTTAATAAATAGAAAAAATACGATTAATATCATTACTTAACCGTAGAAACCTGAAACAATTTTCAGAAGATATAACAGATCAACATCAATTGCAGTTCGAGGGATAGTTACAAATGATATTAAATTTATGAGATCAGCGAGGCTTTTTCTTTTAATTTGAAAACTTAGAAACATCATGTCATTTGATAATGCCCCCTTAAATTTCGGCTAGGAGAAAAAAAAATATATAAAAAAAAATGATTTCAAATCTGATTTTAGTTCACCCGAAGGAAAGCACAGTAACGCCTCTCCAGTCCTGAAGAAATTTTACAAAATTCGCCACACATACTTCAAAATATTCAAAATATTCAGTATATGAGGTCGGCGCAAAGATTGAAATTATTATTTTATTTGTGCATACCTGTAATTAAACATCAACCAGTAAACCAGAATATTTCCAATTTAATTAAACATTTTGTTTCTCTGAATTTCCTTTTAAAATTATCCATTATTATAGGAAAGTAATTCGAAAAGGCTTTGAATTATTTGGTTATTTACAGTATATCGAATGATTCAACTATCTTAATATCAAATTCAAACAATTGGCTTCTTTCATCACAAAATGCGATTGAGACAATTCTCTTCATTAGTTATCGGAGTTATTGAAATAATTAATAATAATTAATAAAACTAAGTAAGCTTACAAACTATAATATGCTACAAGATATAATATAGGCTACTTACTTGGTTATGTGTTAAAAATGTTATTTTAAGTAATCTTAATTGAGTTGAATTGAAAAAAAAAAAATTGTATCTGGTAGCGGTAAATTGATTTTGCAGAAAATAGCGTAAAGACAGTATTAAAATTCATTTAAAAAAATTTTCTAATTTTTTTTTTAATAGTATAAATTTGTGAACTTCTGAAAAAAAATTCTATTATTCACTTTTTTTTTAATTAAAAAAAAAAAAAAAAAAACTTTAAATCAGAAAGATATTAATTCCACTGAAAACGGAAAATTTACAAAGCAGCTATTAAAACATATCCTACACCTGGTTTTTTTTAGGTCATTGTACATCTGGTGTATATTTCTATTTGGTGATTATATTTTTTAACTAACCTTAAATAGTCTTAAATATAGTGTAAAAGGATTATTAACTATCGTTACTATAAAAGCGATTCTCATTAATATTCATAGTTCACACCATTCACTGATGAGTTGCTACAATTTGATCTATCAGTATTTAAGTGTTTAAAAAACATAAATTTAACATTTATTAATCTGTAACTCATAATCGTAATTCAAATAATCATTGTAGTTTTTTTTGTTAAGATAATTATTTTCCATTACTAATTTTATAGACCCTAGATTACAAAACTTAATAACGTAGATAGACACACATAACTGGTCCTCAGTACATTCGAGTTTCTCACAGTCCTATTACAGACTACAATAATAGTGATCGGAATTAAACATTTTTGAGGAAAAATCCAATTCAATAAAGCATTTATTTAAGAATGGGTCGGAGAGTCATTTTAAATTGTCTGTTTTAAAATCATCCATTTCTGAATTTATTTATAAGTTTTACATAACTTATAAAGGTTTCTTTATTTTAAACTAAAGCGATTGAGGGACTTTAGTCTCTGTTTTTATTTCACGGGAAGTAATTGAAGTTTAATTGTTGGTTTCTTTATAATTTTAAACTTTCTCTGTTTTTTTTTTTTGTGTTTTTTTTTCCCTTGAAATTGAAAAGCCCCCAAAAAAACAACCTGCGATTTCTCTTTGTTTATCAGGTTGCCAAGAAAAAGATAGAATTTATTTGAGAGTGAACAAGATAGTTGTGGAGATGAACTCCGATGTGTTTTTTTTTCATCCCACCCCCAATGCCTAATTGGAGCGACCCCTCGAGACTTGTTGCTTTTGTTCAATCGCGAATAAAAGATCATTGTTCGCGCCACCTAAACGCCGGCAAACGAAGGCAATTGTACAGCGCGGGAAACATTCCAATTACTGGCACCAGCAGAGGGACGACGGTGGCTGATGGCGCTAATGGTTCCCCGGCGCTTTCACTGCATAATAATAATAACAGACACTTCATTGCTTCAACTAATGATGAGAGCATTAATTGAGATGGAATCGCTTTGACTTTTATCTGTTTAGGAGAAATAGGATCACTCGATTCAAAATGGACGAAAACTTTTGGATCTTCGAAATTTGAAAGCATCGAAGACAATTGAGAAATGGTGGACCTTAATTTTAAAAAGGAATTTTATTCAGTGTCAATTAAAATCATCAAAATCGATAATCCTTGAACATACAACAAGAATGTCAATATCCGTAAATTTGAATTCCATTTTCAAAGACGCTTCAATAGTTTTCTTCAATCTAAGAAGTGATTTTAAATTGTCGGCTCTTGTGGAATTTATCATCTTCCTGTTATTTAAAAAAAAAGAAGAAGAAAAGATAAGAAAAGAAAGAAAATATAATAATCTGAAAGAATTGACTTCTGATCTACTTCTTCCTCGCAAAGATCTAGTGGAGGACCCCTTCCTCGTCCCAACTGTCTTGTAAGTCAGTTAGTGATGAATATGGTTTAGATGAAGACGTAAAACTCAATTGAGTAAATCTTTGAAACAATTCCGTTGTTTTTATTCTTTGCAATCAACAATGATTTAGATGAATATTATATTAGAGTTACTGGAATGCTTAGATTGCGCTAAAACAACATTCAAGTAATAGATCCTCTTAAAAAAACTTACAGAATTTAAATAAAAACTAAGAAATTCTAAATTAATTCAAATTAAAACAGAGAATGAAAGATAAAGAACAAGAATTATCTGTAATTATAAATTGAACATTTATATCTTATAACTCAAGAGTTTGAATAAACTTCTAATCTATTCCTCTTGAAACGGTTGTACTTTCTGTTCTGCCTTCTTTGTAATGACTTTCACTCAAGAGAAAATCGGAATAAAAGCATCCATATTTTATTCGATTTTTTTTTTGTTCCAGGTGCCTTTGGAGTCTTCCAGGAAAGTAAATTTATTTCAATGAAGAGAATTTTGTAAAGACCAAAATAAATGGAAATCCGAAGATGCAATGTCTGGTGAATACAGGGGATGAATCAGAACTTCCCAGCCAAGCTGTAACAGTTTTTGCTTGCTTTTGTCATCAAAGAAACATGTGGTCTTGTGTCCTTATTGTCTTCCATCTTCAATATTAAATTGCGACACAAGATTCACCAATTTTGATCAGTTTTTGTTTTAAAATCTGATATGACAGCTGTCACACTACAATCTAACAAAATTGTATCGAACGACGTTAAAGACACCTAAGCGCTACTACAGCCAACTTATATAAAAAAAAAACGAACATTTTGGCCAATCCAATAAGTTTCGAGACGATATTTCTTTGGTTCAGTTGAAATAAAAGCTGTGTTCATTGTGCTACCAAATAAAAGGTCAAGGAAAAATCACTTTCAGTTTTACTCTAAGAAGTTCCAATACTTTATTATGCCTGTTAAATTGAAAACTACGAATTCCATCCTCAGTCTCTCAAGATCCGAGTTTTGAAAAACTTCTTTTATATTGCTTGAATCTTGGTTCAAGAAACTTCATTAACAGAAGAGAATAGTCTGTATAAAGACAGAAGAAACCCGTAGTTATTGTAAGGAAATAAATGGTTTTGGTCTGAATCTGTGAATATTATGGAACACCAAGGGAAGATACAGCGTGAAGATGAAGGAAAACCAGGAAGAAATGAACAAAAAAACCCAGGAGACAATGAATTCAAAAGTCCATTCCAAGGAATTTGACTTAATAACTTATTTTTGTCTACAGACAGAGAATTCGTGGACATTTATATGATAATGTTGTAAGTATAATGAGATGATTGTGTCTGAAAGGTACAACGAAGTTTACGTCTGTGAAGATGAGAGAAAATAAAATAAAAAAAACTCAAATTTTCTTTTTGAATATAGGTCTAAACCCTTTACGAAGAAGTTATTCGCAAACACTTTACCACAAACAATGTGTTCCGAATATATGTTCGCTACAAGAACCAAGTGAATTTGAAAAATCGACGATGAATGAAGAGATTAAACTTCCCGTAAAATTCATCTGCACCGCTAAATATTTCGTAACAATTCAAAATAATAATAATAATAATTTAAGTCAGGAAATATGCTTTTTTATGTTAAATTTAGAAGAAATTCCATTTCTGAGTTTCCATTTGAGATAAGTACAAGGCAGAAACAGAGAAATAGTAAGGATCGATTCTGTATAAAATACATCCTTATCGTAATTAGCTAATCTTACTATGTGTTTCTAATAACAGTGTGTTTGTGCAGTGATTTTTAAATTGGGCTGTTCGCTTACGTCACCCAGTAATTGTAGATTGCTGCTGATAGTCTTTTTTTTTTGGTTGGGGCTTTGGAATTCCTGAATTTGTTGAAAGAAGCTTTGCTCCAAGAGGGAAGCCGGAATTGAGGAAAGAAAAACGAAGAGGAAACAAAAAACGGTGTTGGAGTGGATGGAAGACTGTTGTTGGCACCTGGTTGGATGAAGGCCTGTGTACAAAGGCAGTAGCAAGTCATTGTTGATGAAAGGGAGGAGGAAGGGGAGGTGCATTCACAAGAAGGGCTATTTTGCATGTTGAACGCGAACGCCATTGGTCGATCTGGTTGTAGGGGATTTCTCCACCAACACTGTCACGTTTCGCGTGGGGTTTTGACCTTCCCCCATTACGACAAACATCAGGGAATGCATCACGTTTTGCATGGCACGGGAAAGTCAATAGAGACCAGACTAAAATAATAAATCTGTGCAAATAGAAGGGGAATTAAAAGAACTAGAAGGACAGCTGCCTGCGTAGGTGGGCGGGAACCAAAAAGCTTTCATTTAAATATTTCACTCGATTCATTCAATCCACCAACCGCTAGACTTATTTTCAATTAGATTAGCTCAAAATGTACCGTTGAATTTTTCTTAATCTTAATAGTCGTTTGAAAGGAGTGTGGAATATTTTCTGTTTGTTCAATTTTATCAACATTGAATCTAAATTATTTTTATGAGGAACTTATCTTACCTCAGTAGAAGCGACCGTTTTTTTAGTCTTTCTCGAATCTGAACTGAAGACCATATTGAAAAAATCCATTTTGCTGCTAGGGTGTTTTTATCCTTGTTTGATTCTAAATCCTTTTTCTAATCTATGAAAACAGCCGAGTAGGCCTATATATTTTTTGCTCAAGATTTCACGATTGCTTTGAATTTGTATTTTAACATCTCAGAACTTCCCAAATGCTGGACTCAGGTATTTCTTCAGTGTCTTTTGCTGAAGAATCTCAAACATCAGCGAATGGATCAGAAGGACATCGAAAATCAATTTCAATGAAAATTAGGAATTGGTAAAGATTTGAATTCAGTTTTAACCAAATTCATTTCGAACTCCAAACAGCGAAAAAAAAAAGGAAATTATTTCATTCCTCTTTTATAATAATCTTGCAACAGTACATCATCTCTTAACAGAAATAAAAAGGTTTGGAGAAAACATAAAATAACGTGGAAAAAAATAACTTCTTTATGTTGAAAAGAATTTAGGGAATGATGAGAAACAGTTTATTTATCGGATTCAGTTAAATTAAATTATTAATACTCAACCTCAAGATGGTATTTCAGCTAGAGGTTTTTCTCTTAAATAATTCTTCTTTCTGCTCTTTATTTGTTCAAAGACTGCGATATCTTCTGAGCTGATGTAAAACAGATCTTCCTGAGATGCTTCAAAGATCTGAAACTCTTAATGTTTTAGAAGAAGAGAAGCATAAAAATCCTTAATAACTGCTCTACTAGTCACGAAATAAAAGAAAAGTACTGAGTAAAATATAGTAAAGCTCCGATTATCCGTGAGTGCCGCGAAAATTGTTTTTAATTACGAACCTCAAAAAGAAAAACAATTTTAATCCAAGCCAATAACAGGGAAAATACAATACGCCCTACAGTGCGAAGGTCGGAAATTACTGACAGGTTTATTGTGAATCGGAATCCTATAGGCCTTCTCGGAATTTGTGGATGAGTGGCAGGCTCTTGCTAGAGCAAAGGTTTCTGCTGTACTGTACATATTTTAAAGTTTTACATATTATGTTTTATTGTAAGTTTTACAATAAAACATAGTTTTTATGCTGATATTTTTTTTTTCGTGTTTACACCTCATTTTTAATATTTTCTCGGTTATCCGCGGTTTTTGCTATCCGCGGTGCCTTGCCACCCAATTCAGCGGATAATCGGGGCTTTACTGTATTAGTAGATTTTTGTTTACAATATTTTTAGACAACTATTATCCATTCTGCGTGTTTGGTCCTTTGTATTAATTTTTAGACAACATTTAATTATTATTAAGAATAATGATAGTTAATAATCTCTTTCCAATATCTGATTCTGTAACTTATTACTGTGACGATGAATTGCGATGTATAGAAATGTATTATTAGCGCGATGGGAAATTCAGCAGGTAATATTTTTAGATAATACTGAGCTATAAGGAATTATAGAAAATATTTTTCGCCTTTTGTGTTTGAAACAAACAAACAAAAAAATTATCAGGTTTTATTGTGTGTGTTCATATGATGACATTTAAATTTTTTTAATTCCTTCCATCATTCAATCCCAGTTGCTAATTTCAAAGTTGGTTTAAAATAACCTTCTTTTTCTTCAGTGAAATATTAAAAGTTGACAATAAAATATTCACTACAAATGAATTTAAGTTAGTTCGAATTCCTCGGAGATTTAAAATATTTTTGTGAAGCATAAAAGTAAGCTTAAATAAACTCATAAAAGAAAAGAGAAAACTCTCCCTCGATTTGATGACTCCTAACATGTAACTATTTAATTTTTTTCGAATTCCGAGCATTTTGTCATCATGCTCTTTCTTTTTTGATGAGAACTACATGTTTTCTCATTTTGTAATTTGTTTGGCTAAAATAGTTGCAGAACAGAATTTGAATTTCCTTTCCAATTAACCCATTTCCCTGCTGCGTTGGTGAAGGATCCATTTGCTTTTGGTTCGGTTGAGACGGAGGGTGAGTTTCATCATCAAAAGTCAACATAAACCAAATCCCCGTGGATGGACTGAACCTGTGTTTGCTCAAAATGATCAGAGTCAATATTCCATCATCACGAGATTAATAGCGCTCGAAAATCATCCCCCGGAAACTGACACCCATCGAAGCAAAGACTCTCATTACGAAATGTACCTGGTCAATAAAAAAAAAAAAAGCCTGACTGTTAGCGAAAAAACAGTAAAAGACATCGTAGTGGAACTGAAGTCATCTTTAGAACTAAGGGAATTTTCAATGCATTCAAAGCGATAGAGAAATAAAATCGAAGAGAAAAATGAAGAAGAATATGTATTCAAGTGTTTGTCTATATATATATTCTTCAAATTATTGTGCAATATTTTTTTTTTTTTCAACCATTTGTTTTCTTCGAAGAGTTATCAATAGAAAAGAACATTTAAACAAATAAACAATTGTGTGAAAAATAAACGGAAGTAAAAAGGAAAGAAAATGTTTTATAATAAATAAAAAGTCGATATTACAGCTAATAGCTATATCTAATTAAATAAATCGATTATTTTCTTATATAGAAACGAAGACATAAAAATCCAATATTCAAATATTTTTTCTATTGTGAATATTTTAACTTATAGATGTGTAGATGTTTATATTCTTTTTCTTTGATATTATCTACCCTAAAAAGATTTATTGTTATTCCAAATGCTAGAAGTAGATCTATTTGGTAATACCAGTGTTTGACCTATTTCTCTCTTACCGTCGGGGAACACAGCTCTCATCTTGAGGTAACTGGTTGTCAGTCGTATAATAGAAGCCTTGTCCAATTGTGACGTAATGGCGGACGGAAGCGGAAGCAATTTGGCTAATTCCAGAAACTCAGCATTTTCCTTTTCCCGGCGACTGCGGGCCGCGTTTTTAGATTTCTCCTTCATACCGCTCACTCTGAAAAACAAAAACAAACACATCAAAAAACAAAACAAAACATCTACTACCAGAAAAGTAGAAAACAAAACAAACAACAACTTTGACTCACTGTGTTTAGATTGATCTAAAACAAAACAAATGTATTACAAAGAGTTCATTAAAATAAGCATCTTTGTACTGCTTTAAACCATTTGCCTAAGTTTGTACTTTTGCCTAATTTCTAAAGAAAGTTCGTTTCATAAGATCGTGCATCCGCTCTCCTTTAACAACTTTTGAATCTGTGAATGGATCTTCCTGACACTTGACAGCCAAATTTACTCATAAATACGCTTGCCAAGTTTCAAGAAGACAGGTTCACTATTTCAAAAGTAACTAACAAGTGAGAGACGACAAAGTCATTTACATAGTGATGTAATGAACCTATTTTTAACACTTCAAAAATTCTGTATTGATCCTGTGGAGACACAAAAAACAAGTAACTCTGATTGAAGGCAAACAATATTTTTTTATTGATGGTTATTTTCTTTATGGAATCTTTAATAATTATAACTGGTTTGAAATAAATCCATTTAGACAATTACCGGAACTTACAGTCACTTTTCAGTAAAATAGAAAGTTTGATTAATAGTAATTTCGATTAACATCAGAACAAATCAAAAATGAATTCTAATTTTCCCTTTTTTGTGTATTTAGAAAATGGAACTATAGCGACTGCTACAACACGACAGCAATTGAAAACACATGCTATACTTTCGTCTGTTATTACTTTATTTTATCAATACTTGAGAAATTCATTACTGTTCGAGTTTTGCTATATAAAAATGTTTAGATGACAGCGAATTAATTGCCATTCTCAGTAAAATTATACTGACTTTGATGCCGACAATCGACGATCATTCATTGAAGCAATCATTTCTAAACAAAACACCTACATTTGTCTCTGATACAAAATTACAATTATTTTGAAACTCTCACTGCTATCTCTGATGCATTTCATAAGTGGCTTAAATCTTTAGAGACATCTTGAGGCTTATAAATTATTATTAAAGCTTGTATCTCGTTCACTCTTAGTCCTGCCTCAAGAAATTTTAATAATAATTTCATGATGGAATGGAACGCCTACTTTAAATAAAATGTTTTGTTTTAAATTTTATTTTGTATTAATTTTTTTTTTAAGTTCAGTAAATGATGATTAATATGATGATGATTATGATTAATAAATTGAATCATATCAAAGAATGCGCTGTAGAATTTATTAAATTGATATGTAGACATGTATAAACAACAATAATAATAAAATTAATATTTTGCTTCTAATGATTTTCAAGGAAAATTTTGTCGTCTTTACACGGAAAGTTCTCGACAAAGATCCATGAATTTTCAAACACAGAAGTTACATCGTCTTTTGTCCTTAAATATGCAAATCAAATTTCAAGAAGTTCAAACGGATACTTAATTTATGAACCCTCCACCCTCTTTCTTAGGTAATTAGATTATGAGTTTGAACTTCCGGACAAGAAACTTTTACGAAATTGAGATTCTTAAACAATTCCCTTTTTATCTTTAATGTCTTAAATGCGTTTACTTCAGTTTCAAGAAAAAATGAAGACAGTCAAACTGCTTTACAAGATTAGAAACAGTGATTGCTTAAGGACGGAAATTCCTCCTTTGATGTGGATTCATTGCAGTTCCATTTGAAATTCCATCCCCGCACTGTTTTAAATTTCTCTTGTGTTCTCAATAAATATTGATTTCTGTTTTGGATGATCCAATCACGGTTGAAGGGAAGACAGTTTTGCTGATGGGTTCAAAAGCAAAGAGAGCGGGGGTGGGAATGGGGAGGCTCTAATTAGTAGAGTCGCGATAAACCCCCGCAATTAAGAAACCTTTCGATGTCGTTGTCCTCAAGCAAATTAGCCTCCTATCATCGAAACAAAAGAGGATCCATTAAGAAAAAAATCAATAGAAAAATAGAATTAAAAATAGATATATTCTCATTTAAAGACGTCTTTACAGAAAGAATAAAAAGGCAAATTTCATTAACAAAGAATAGTCTTATGAATAATTTCGGTTAATGTAATTATTAGTTAAAAAAAGTCTGTCTTTACCTGTGATACTACAAAAACTGAGATCACAAAACTTATCCACAGTGGTGATAGGAACAAGGCGATCTGAATTACGCTCTTGATTTGAAGATTAAAAAAAAAAGACAGAAATTGTTTCTTCTTTTTTTTTGTATAGCAAGTCGTGAACTTTGATACAGAGCACCTGGAGAGATTTGACATTTTTACTCTGCTTTGCTTCACAGAAAAAAATCACGGAATAAATAAAATTGGAAAAATTTATACATTTTCATGTTTGATAATTTAATCAAGCTCCCGAGCAACGGGTATTAAAAGAAGTACTCATTTGTAGAAAAAGAAGTAACTGAGACAAAAAAGAAAAAGAAATTGGAATTTCTTTTTCTAAATTCATTGTTAAAAAAAAGTTCAATCAGGGAGAAGATTTCCACAAGAACGTCACTTATTTGACGTTAAAAGTCGTTTCGTATTTGGAATTTGCATATTTGAAGCTTATTTGTGATCAAATAAACATAAATTGTTAAAATTCAAAAGAAAATCAAACTGAAAGAACTGTTAAAAATGAATTACAGATTTGTAAAAACACTCTATAATAGACTATTCTTCATTCAGTGATAACATTGGAATTGGTTTTTCTCAAATCCGGAGGCTAATTTAAAGTATCCGATGATTACGACATAAGAATTCACAAGGAAAATCTTACTGGAATTCTAACGGATCTAATACTTTCTCCTGTTCATTAAGAGAAACATCCTACGATTCAGAATTGGTAAGCACTGATTAAAAATTAAACGTAAACTGTGGTCAGGATCAACGAATTCACGATTGACAATCAAAACTCCTTCCAAGAAATTTTATCCTTGTCTCTCCGAAGTTAAACAATTTTCCAGAATTATACAAACATTAAGTTTAAGAATAAATTCAAATTTAATTGCCAACAGAATCATTTCAGGATCAAAAGGATTCTTTAGAATCACTTTTTTGAATGGCGATAACAGAGTAAATGAAACTCCTAAATAAATATTGGAGTTTAAATTTACAGGCAATTATATCTTAACTCGTTACTGTATTTTAATCAAATTAATTATGATTTTATTACTAACGACTCCATCGTGAATTACAGTAATTGCAATCCGATACGGTGTGAATGCATTGCCCTAAGAGGAAGGATACATTACGTCATTTCGTAAGCTGTCTACAGAAAGTTGACGGAATAGAAAATACTTTTAGATTTTCCATTTCCTACGAATTCATTAAATTCGCATTCTTTTTTTTTTTTTTAAGCGACAAAAACTCACTAAATTTTAATCAAATCAAAGAACGCGCAAACAGTATTGGATTATTGGGTTATCTGTCTAATATTAGACATCAGTCGAAAATCGTTCTATTTCATTCCAGAAGAAATCTTTCAGGTTTCAAGTAGATACGTTTATTTGATTCAAGAGTAACTTGTGGAACTCATTTTAGTTGAAATAAATTCAAGAACTGATGTTAACAGAATTTTAACTTTAAAAAGTAAAAAAATGTTGATGAGAAAATAATGTTTGAAAATTCCTTAAAACAATGAAAAACGAACTAATTTCAAGTAGAAATGACTTGCTTTGCATTATTAATTCCTCTCATGAAATATAATTAAATAGAACTGTTAATTTGTTGCTATTCTGATCAATCAACGACGCGATTCTACGTAGTTTAAGAGTTTTTCTTCCATTTTTCATTAAGTAATTATTTACTAGACCTTTTCACTTAATAATATATTTATTAATATATTTATTATTTCTCGTCTTTTGCAAAATAAAACTAAAAAACCAATACTCTTTCGTGTTAGTAAATACAATTTTAGAAAATTGATCTATCTTTTGTTCGAAAATATATTAATATCAAAAGCCGAATTATTACAATATTGTACATAATCATCACGCATGTTTGTTTTGTTACTGAGCTAGGTTCTTTATTAAAATTAAAAAAAAGAGACTTTACTGTATAGAAAACATTATTGCTTAGGTTCCTTTTCCTAATACTGTTACGATTAGGATCCAAATTTAAGATCTCTTTTAAATAACAAATAAAAAGTAATTTCTATTTTTATAATAAGGCGTTGCCAGAAGGAATTCCTTTCCATTCGGGCCATTGAAGATTTTACTGTCCATTGTTTTTTACCAAACAAAGAAATGTCAAACTAATAAATGAGCTGATGGCGTAAATCATTTAACGATCTTTTATTATGATTCAGAAGAATAGAAAACAATCCTTACTGGAAATGTCTGCAAAATGATCCACTACAAGATTCACATAACAAAGAACGAAGTAAAAACCGGATAATCGAAGGATTTCTGGTAATTTCAAATTAAGTAATATTCTAGCTCATTTCGCAAGAAAGTTTTCATGCAAATGGCAATACAACGTCATAGGCATTTGTTGAATTTGCAATAAATATATTTAACGTGCGGTTGTAATAATAATAAGGTCCCAGTGGACCATTACCACACTAAGCATTAATAATAAATAATAATTCGTCGGAAGAAATGTGGAACCCGCAAAAGCTAAAACAAACAATAAAAACTCGCCGAAAGGGCAAATGGCGAGAAAATTCATGTGCCGCTACACGCGGCCTCTATGAATTTATTTAGCACATGAAAATAAGAAAGCGCAGGTAAATGTACTTGGTTGTGTACTGATGACTGCTCCTGGCTGATAATCGCCATATTAGCGTGAAACAGCTGTACCAGGATGTCATTTTGTATACAACTTGGTCTCACCCATTGTTAATAAATAATAATTTTTTGTATGTTTTTATTATTAATGCTTAGTGTAGTGGTAATGGTCCACTACCTTATTATTTGTTGAATTTATTTTGAACACAAATGTAACTAATAAATGTGTTTACAACTTATTTTACTTAATGGACGTTTTTGTAAATAAGTTTCCTAAGCATAGAAACCAATTTAATAAACATTCTTTGTATAGAAGTTTTATATTCGACTTCATCCAACAAAAACTGTCTGGATGAAGTCGAATATAAAACTTCTATGCAAAGAATGTTTATTAAATTGGTTTCTATGCTTAATAGGAAACTTATTTATAAAGCATCCCTTAAGTAAAATAAGTTGTTTTCTTATTCGCTATCATTTTGAGGTATTTCGCAAGCCTCCAAGTTCATTCAATTTATCATTTGATTCGTGGAAATGAGAAACGGAAATATCAATCGCGTATCTCGTTTTCTTAATACAGTTCTTCTGTTATTGAAAGACCTTCATCTCTTTGATTGATTTATGTGGTTTTTTTTTGGTCGCCCTGTACATAATATTAGAACGAGCTTTCATTGAACATTTGTACTTTCCTGGGAGGCTCCTCAGATCAATCAGTCTAATAACTTATGACTGTTGGATACATTTTCTTGAAACTTGATGCATATTTAAGGACTAAAGATGATGTAACTTTTGTATTAAATCAAATTTATATTTTATTTATTTAATTTATTATATTAAATTTGGAAATCTTTTCCAAGTGGTTCCTTATCGATAACTTAAGACAGCTTTAGAAATTAAACTATGAAATTAATCCATTTATTTTGTAAAGGGATTCGCGTATAGTGTTGATACGAATTACTGCGGATAACATATAGTTTAACCGGCTTCAGACCAATTTGAGTAAATAATGCAGATTTTTTTTTTTTTTTTTTGCAGAATTGGAGAATTTCTATTGTTTGTATTCATCAGATGTTGTAATGGCAAAGCAACGTAGGCTTTTCGTTTGTAATTTTTCACCACTTAAATAAAAAATAAATATATAAAGGCATTAATATTTGATTCTAATTCTTCGTTCTGAAGAAATAAAAGATTTATGGATTCATAAGAAAAATGAACAGTCAGGTTTCTTGAAGACGGTGATTTGATATCTTAGACATTTTTTTTATTTTGATCTGTTTTGGCAGAAGATGGAGAAAGAAACAGTTTCCAAAAGAAAATGGAAATGTTTGATTTAAGAAACTCAGGCAACATGACTGATTGATAGAATTTTATTAGATTCGAATTAGCTTTCAATTCTATGAAACATTTGATAATTACTGTATTTTTAATCAGTTGATTAACTCCTCAATCGTAATAGATTACAGGATGGAGTTTCAGTTCGCTGAGAGAATTGATTTTCTTTTTCTCCCTATTATTTACTTTGTTTATTGGATTTATTTCAAAATGAAATTCTTCTTTGACGCAAAGGGAATCTCTATTGAGATTGAAAAATTGAAAAGTGGATTCGTTTCTAGTGATAAGATTCTCGATAGCAACAAAGTGATTAATGACAACACAAACACTACAAAGTATTTCTTAATGGAAGAATTCTAAGAATCAAAGAAACTTTATTTTAAGAATTGTGATTTATTTTCAGTCTAAAATGAATTCATTTCTTATGATCAGAACTCTTTAACTTTACCTTTTCGAAGTTTAATAAGTAAATTTGTGAGATCGACGAACAAGAGGTTCCTATATATTTGAAAAGTTTTTTCTTTCGATAAATGTAAAATAGAAGCAAATTCTGAAAATCCAAATTGAATCTAAAACTTAAAAAGATCTTTTTTTTAGTTCCTTAGATTTTAAATTTGGATAATTTTCTTCTTTTTAAATCTTTTTTTTTTTCAAAAACAAAAGCGATTTTCGAAGTTAGTTTAAGAAGGAAAAGGAAGTTCATAAAATCACTGAATGTTCTCTTTTTAATTTTGATCCTGTTAATGGATCTTCTTGAAGCTTAGTATGCCTATTTACAAATCATCTCAATTTTATATTTTAAAATTTTTCCCTGCAGATGCTAGTCAAGAAATTAGCCCGGGAAGATGAGAAATTCCCGTAAAAAAAAAGGCATTCGAACGGAAGTAATGGATTTCTATTGATGTCTTAACAAACCTATTAGTAATCCACTAATTTGCGCGTATTTTGATTTGATTAAAATTAATAGGATTAGACAACCTATGTTATTGAGGCAGATTTAATTATTATTATTATTATTATTTATTATTTTTTTTTTCACAAAATGGAAAATATATGAAGTCGACATTCAAAATAAAAGAGATTTTTCGTTTGTTACCGCATTTAATGACACTAAAAAGCAATAGAGAAAAGCATGTTTTAAATTTTTTCAGAAATTTCTTGTATTTTCTCATATCATTTGAAACAATAAACCCAATTGAGTGAATTTAATCCATTACACATATATTGTTATCATAAAGATCTTTGATTAATTGCGTTGAATTTCAATAAATTTAATATTCCCTGGCTCCAAAGTCTTTCCGAAACTTGTCCTTTAAGATTTATCTTCAGTGTAAAATAAATTGATTGAAAAAACTGTAATTTTTGTTTCTGTTTTCATAGAAACCAATGAGAACTATTAAAGTATTGAAATAAAAAAAAAAAAACGTTGGGTTGAATTCACGAGGAAGTAGAATTTTCTCCCAAAATTTGTTTCTCAGTTTACACAAATTGAATACGAAATAACCAAGAAAATAAATCATTAAATACAAGAAAGAAATAATTCAGGGAAATAAAATTGAAATGAACTTTTGTAAAAAATTAAAACATCTTAGTAATATCTTAGCAGATTAGTTGACCTTTCAACATAAAGTATTTTGATTGCATTGTAACCAGTGCTGCAAACCGTTACGTGTAACGTAACGAAATAACGGAATGACTATTCAGTAATGTAACGAAAACGTTAACGGACTTTTTTTTAATAGTAGTAATAGAAAACGTACCGAAAAGAAAAAAATAAATGTGATACATTGCTTCTATTTTTTGTGACGGAATTTCAAAGAAATGCTGTGCGTTTTCTCACCTTTCCCGAAAATTACACTATTGGTTTTTTTTCTCCAATTTTTGAAAATCATTGTCGGCATTGGTTGGGGTGGGGATGAAGGCTCAATGGAAAAGATGCAAAAAAAAGTTTTTTAAAAGACAATTTCAGTAAATATTTATGAATCCGTAACTTTAATTGAATTAAAGTATTATTATTGCAATAATAACATTAATATTAATATAATTATTTCAGTTTTTAAAATAATTGTTTATCCATCCCCCCATTCCGACAAGACCTGTAAATAAGCGTTATTTAAAATAGATTGTAGCCTAATCTCTAATGATGAGTGTGAAAGTTTATTTTATAATAATAATAATACCGTAATAATAACATTTGCTTTTAAATAATAAAAAAATTATAAAAATTTAAATTTTTTATATTTTTATAAAAATATATTTTGTAACATAAATTTATCTAATATATATTTATATATTAAGTAAATTATTTATAATAAATAAATGAATAATGCTCTTATTTCGGGCCTGATTATTTCGTTACAACATTAAACATAACGAATCATTTTTTTTTTATTTCATTTGTCAATTGTGATTTGAATTGTATTTGCTTTGAAAACATTTAGTTAAGTTTTCTGAATAATTAATTTTATTTCTACAACTATTTTCTTATGATTTACTTGATCTTTTTTATAACCATATGAAAACTACTCAGATACGTTTTGTAATTTTACTCTACGCCACTTGAAAGAAAAATAAAAAGTTTAAGAACATCTTGGAATGAGATTTCCGAATCATGAATCAATATCGAATCAATGATATTAATAATATTATGATCCTTATTTTCGATATTATGATATTAATCATAATTCGAATCCTACATCATGTGATGTCGTCCGTCTGTATGTAACTGAAATTACAGACATAGGTTTAGGCTATAAAAGGAAAAGTCTATTGCTAACTGACTATATATTAAACTAAGAAATGGTTAACCATCGTCATTAGACAAAAATAATTCATCCAATTTACTTATCTTATGCAACCGAATGGTAGATAAGGGAGTGGAATTTATAAAGCGCAATTATCATTACAAATAAAAATTAATTCCGTTTCTCAAAATACTATTGTAATACTCGAAACAACTATTTTTGCGAAACAGCTGTTCGAACGTTGCTCGCCATCTACATTACTTATTTATTTATTTATTTATTTATTTATTTTGTTTGTCTTATTGGTTGTAATCTAAGTTTTATATCCGCTTCGGTTTTCTCAGATTGATTTCAATTTAAAGGAGTATTTATTTTATTTTATTAAAAAAAAAATATTTTTTTTATAAATCTTAAATTGTTTCAATTAATTTCTTTGAAATTCAATTGTAAGAAAATTAAAGTTGGAATTAATTTCTAAAAATTTTTATTAATAGTAGAAAGAAGTTTTGCTTGTTAAAATAACCAGGATTACAATATGTAATTGGGTTTAATCTCTTGATTACATAATCCCATGTAAACATAATCACTGATTAGTGATGATATCCAATGGGAAAATTATCATAGCAGTTTTCAGTTTCCATTAATACTCAATTAACAATGGGAAAAAAAGAAATCATATTAAGAAGGATGTTTTTTTATCCTTATTTCTTTTTTTTGATTATAAGTCTAATCAGTTTCTGAAAAATTCTCTATAACTTATGGTTGCTTTGGATTTTTAAAAGAAATTATTGTTTGGTATTTTTCTTTTTTGTTACGAATTCCGGCAAACAGAAACTTCAAAGGAGAAGAAATTTCAAAGCTCTTGAATATTATTCTTGTTCCCAATGAAGCAAATCCACAGATCGCTTAGTTTTCTTTGGGTTTTTCGACAACATTGAATGTGTTTCTCTAATAAACCAAACGAAACAGGTTTCTTATCAAAATTCTTGTTTTATAGTTTTTGAAGGAAAATAATGTCTTCATTTTTCAAGAATCTATGACAACTTTTACTCGATGTTTAGTGAACATTAAGATAAAAAGAAAATTCAGCGTTTTTTATCGATTGAAATAATTGATTTATTTCTATTGATTTTTTTTACAGTTAATAGAAACGCTAGATGTTGATTCTTTTAGATAGTATATTTTAATCCGGAACTAAAGAGCAGTTGCAAAAGTAATCGACATCACTAAGAAATTACGGGAAACTAATTGATTTAGATTTAAAAGAATTGATTAAAAGCAGTTAGATTTCACGATATTTATTATCAGTTTTAGTTGAATATTGGAACGTCTTTAAGGTGTTTTTTTTAGATTCACTAAAAAGAACAATCAACTGAGGCGGTTGAATGTTAGCGTAGGTGGGTTTTGAGTTCAACCATCCCCGAAATCTAAAGAAAGTGAAAATCCACTCACTTAACCCAAATGAAATGGTGACGAACCCACCCACGCGTCAACCAATTCCCTTTCTAGTCTTTTCTGTCTTTTTTTTTCCTTCTGAAAGGACTAACTTTGTTAAGAATAATAAAAAAAGATTTTATAAGAAAACAAAATTATCATTTCTTTGGATTAAAGAGAGGGTTAATAGATCTTCGATGGGTGGAATTACAACCATCATTTAATGGCTTATGCAATAAATTTCTTTTTTTATTTTCTTTTGCAATCAAATCAATGTCAGTTTCTGTCAGATGGGTTTGTTTTCTTAATAAAAACAAGTTCTAGAAAGATCTTAAGCCTACTTACCTTTAAGTGTGTGTGTGTGTGTGCTTTTTTCCTACAATCACGAAAACAACATAAAAGTCTGCGAGTTTAGAATCAAAACGCCAGCTGAAAACAATTGAACTTAATTCACGCTCATATTTAAATTAGATTCCAAAATGTTTTATTGAATGTGAAAAAATTAATAAATACCGTATCACTTGTCCCCAATGAGTTTTTTTTCTTAATGAATTTGCGTCATCTTCACACGAAAAACTTTCCACAGGTAAGAAATTGTTAATCTCTTGTTGCTGATGTTTTGTTTCAAGAACATCCAGTCACTTATTCAAAAAATTATTAGATAGATACAGACATTGGATCTAGTGATTCTGATGAGGTTATCTTCGTTTAACGAAGTCGCATAATAATCTAAATTGGCTGAACAAGTAAAAGTAGTTTTTCTTCAATAATTGAATGAAAACATCAGAAAAATATCATTTCAAATTAAATTAAAAGAATTTACATTTTATTTTATCCAATTTCGTAAAAACCAACTATTCTAAATTCATAATTTTATGTAAGTTTTATATATTTTCAATATTAATACCTTGCAAAAATCTCGCTGTCAAAATCTTATTAGTCTAACTATATTATGAATTTATATTATTAATAATTAAACTTATTTTTTTTTAAATTTATGACAGAAAAAGCTATCCTTTGTACAGCTATTGCTTAAATCTTTATTCATTGTTTTAATTCATTATTTAATTTAATTGTAATTAAACGTAAATTTTACAATACTCTATTCAAAACACCAATTCTTCTCGTTTATTTTATTTTTTAAAAATAACAAGAAATAAAGAGTACGGAAAGGAATACGAAAATATAAAAACAAAATAATAATCTGAATTTAACTCAATTAATTGAAAGCCACAGATAAAACTCCTGCAGAATTGTTTTGTAACTGATGAATTTGAAACAGTGTCCAGACTCTTATTATTAATGGAAGAAGAGGAGAGATTGGAATAAGACTGAGGAGGAAGAGGATATTCAAGATATGCGGGAAGGAGGATGAGGGTGAAGGATGAGATAAAAGAAACAAGAGATCAAATGACCCAAACAATATCTAGTATCACTCGATTGGGCTTTTCAAATACAAAAGAATAGAAAAAAGGAAAGGATAAAAGAAAAATCCTATGGAACACGAAGGTTACATTTTATAAAACTGAACGACGGATAAAAACAATAGAAATGAAACAATTTCCAAACAAACAGATAAAAAGTATCTTCTCTTCCCTTGATTTTTTAACAGAATTCCAATTCTAACTTATTATTCGCTATTTCTTTGTTGAAGATATTTTCATATTTGGAAGAAAAACATCCAAAAAATCATTCTTCGGAAACAGTTTAATACCAAAATACTAAAGAAATTTTCTACCAACCTTCGTCTTTTCTTATTTGTCTGAATATTAATCTCTTCAAAAAAAAAAAAAAATAGAATAACAAAGCAATTAGAAAAACGACCTCGGATTTGGCATTTATCTTCTAAAGATTGCCGTTGTCTTAATTTGAATATGGTTTCATCTAATTTTTTATTATAATTGCTTTTGTTGCCATTAAATCATTTACGAAACTCAGTGGGGATGGTAGGGATTAGAACCCCCCCCCCCCCCCCCACTCTCCATTGCATCCGAAAATGGAAAAAATCTAGGCTTTTCGTTAGAAAGTTCATGTGTAACTTCCCATCAGTCAAAGGACACTTTTTCTTTTGGGTTGAAAGCTAACGACCATCCTAACCCCTTCCATTCAAAATCCTGGGTACGACTATAAGTAAAAGAACGAACTAAAAATCAACATTCCCATTCATTATTTATATTAAAGAAATAATGAAAATACGTTAAATAACAAGAGAAAAATGAAAGTCATCTACACTAAGGAAAGATTGGAACTTACTTTAATGTTAAATCTCAACAAACATTCGACTGTTTTTAAATAAAGTCCTTCCACGAATTATAGGAGTTATTCACAAAAGCACAAATACAGAATTCATAATACAAATAAATAAATAAATAAATAAATATTCACTAACGCATGAAGCAGTAGCTTTTTTTAAAATTTCAAGGGCTTTTTTTCCTTGGATTTGATTGAGATTTTCCCTTTCCAGTGTTATTATTAAACTGTTGAATGGTTTTATTTGTTAATGCTTTATTTTTATTGCAGTAATTCTTCTTTTATTTTTCTGAAACTAAACATGTTGTTCATGACATTGCTAATCGTATTTTTGTTCTTTTGTCTAATCCGTGGAAAATCACATGACAACAACATTCTGTCTACAAATATTAATAGAACAGTTTATTTTATTAGCAAATGCAACAAAACTGTGTTTGCTTTTATTCTGATTCATTTCTTAGTAAAAACGGAATTGTTTTAAAAGAATTACTTCAGCAAAATCATTATTTATCAGCTAATAACATCGGTTGCTCTTTTTTTTTTTTAATTAAGTCGGAAGTTTGTTTTGCAAAAATCATATTACGTCAAAATCGATTCTTTTTTTTAATCAATAACGAAAAAAATTAGAAACGTTTTTGAAAGCTCTTTTTTCTTCACTGGTCAAATGACATCAATGTAATAGAGATTTTTGTAAAATGATTTCCATTGGACGAATATCACATTGTTAAAAAATTAAAACTAACTAAAAAGAAACGTATTCAATCTAATGAATTAAAAATAATAATAATAATAAAAAAAAAGATTTACTTAAAAATAAGAGCAAAAATCTAATTGAGTGTTTTGGCTACTGAAGATCGTAAAATCGTCTATATTGATTATCAATCTATCTATCTATCTATGAATGGATAGAAAGAAGAAGATGATGAAGAGGAAAATAAACTTTTGAACACAAAATTATTTAGTTAAAAGGTTTCTTAGAATCATTTGAAATTTCTTGAAATCACATCAAACACAATTTCTTCGTTTCCTACTTTTATTCTCTTCTGCTTCTATTTAATAACTAGATTTAGACTATATTCAGTTTTACATTTTTATTATTCAAAATATTTAGCGCAACCCTAAAAGTATTTGAATGAATATTTGCGATCTTTTGTAAATATTAGTGAAATACAAAATTTAAAATGAAAAATAGAAAATGAACAAAGTAATTTCATGCTAATTTCGAACAAACACGGATATGAATCAAATCTTGGTTTGAGAAATTAAAAAATTTAATTTCTTATCTTATTTCTTACTACTACTACTACTACTACTACTAATAATAATAATAATAATAATAATTCAGCTTTATAATAGTATTTCTCACTATTTATACTAATTTGAAACTTTGTTTAGTTTTTTTTTAGTAAATTGAAAAATACAATCTATCCAACAGGTAAGTGGACATCTTTGGCTAAATCTTTTTAAAACTGTTTCCAATCTCAGAAAAGGGTTTTTCAATTTGATCCTTTTTAATTCTGAAAAATAGTTCTAGAAATTAAATGAAAATTCGAGATTTAATTTGTTTTTTCTCCTGATCAAACAGACAAGAGGAAATTGTTAGATATTACTCCTTAGTTTGTTAAAGTGTTTCAAAATTACTTCACCGTAACACCGTCGTTATTTATTTTATTTATTCACTTAAATACGGAATAGATTCATTCAAATAATTCTCCTAAAAAGTTGACTCACAAGTATTTTCAGTAGTATTTGGGTCTTAAGTAAAACCCTCTCAAATCGTTCCTTGCACATCTCTAAAAAGAGGCATTAGTTTATAATCATTCTTATTTAATTCATTACCAATGACTTAAAAATCAGTAAAAAACATTTGAGTTCCTTCTGATACGTAGATATTTCACATCTAAATTTCTAATGACTCTTTTACAACAGCTAAAAGAGAAATTAAGATCAACCGAACAGAACATTCTATATTCAAACAGAAATAAATTGAAAAGTTTAAACGACACATGCTTTTTCAATAATATTTAGTTCAAAATCGGTGCCGTTCAAACTTCTCAGTTTATTTAGAATATTCTAATTATTTTGAAGAAAATAAGAAGAAATCCTTCATTCTGATTCGTTCTAATTTCCTAATAGGGAAAAACACACACACACACACAAAATCAATGATTCATTCAAAGTAATTACGTTTCTTATTAAAATCGTTCTTATTTTTACCAAACAAAAATTAAATTTAATCCCCTACATTAAAAAAAAAATAAAAAAATGTAAGAATGTGAAAAGTTCAAATCCTGAAGACAGGAATTCATCCAATATTGAAGATCAATAAAAAACAGTCGATTCTTCAAAAAGATGTCCAAGATACCTTTCATTTAATTTGGATATTTAAAAGTATTTGTCCAAATAAATAGCAATACAAGCTATTTTATTAAGTTGTTTCTTTTTTTGTTATTTAAAGCGATTTTTAAAATCAGTTTTATCTCTTTTTATAATTTTCAATATGTGATTGAAATATCTTGACTTAACATTTCAGCTGAACATGTTTAAGTTTAGTGAAAGAATAAAAATAGAATCCTAATCAATCAATTGTTATAGGAATTAAATCAAAAGATTTATATGAGGAAGATTAGTAGAAACTCATAAATAAAGTTTTCTTGGATAAAATTATGTTGCAGCAGACAAGAAACAATTATCAAAATACATTTTAACAGTTTCTTTTACTTGATATTTAAAGGGAAAGCTTTGCAAATTATATCAAAGAGTTAAGTTTTTCTTTATAGAAAAACAGACGGACTTGGTTATTTCAGAAAAAAACAAGGAATTCAGTTAGAGCTGATAAGCATTCCTAAAAACATAAAAAAAAAAATAAAAGAAGACTTTACAAGCTAAGACAATCGAAGGACAAACAAAAATAATATTCAAGTTAAAAAACTTGGTTTTTCTTTGAAATTCTTTTAAATGAAATCAGGAAATGTCAAAGTATTTCAATAAATTGGTAACGTTATTAAGAAAGTGTGAAACACTTTACTATTATAATTATTCCTGTATTGAAATGAATCAGTTGCTAGTTACAGTAAAAAAAAAAAAGTAATAATAATAAAAAAAGAATAAGTCGGAAGCGTGTCTTAGGAGGGATGTTATTGCTTTGAAAAAACAAAAGCGAATGAATTCGTGTC
Organism: Thereuonema tuberculata; assembly: GCA_023159025.1. NCBI lineage: Eukaryota > Metazoa > Arthropoda > Chilopoda > Scutigeromorpha > Scutigeridae > Thereuonema > Thereuonema tuberculata. The sequence goes on along the minus strand of JAFIDM010009631.1, from coordinate 257,226,952 downwards.
CACGTCTGTGTGATTGGGATGTCAACACATGTCAACAATAGTGGGTGCGTGACATTGTTGTGATATTCCAGGGACGTGATGTTTTTGGGTGTCAGGCAGCAGCATCGTGGCCGAAGATAATGAGCCCAGCCACGGACGCCGTCGCTCCACTGCCGGACCCATTAGACACGAACAACACCGCGGGCGGAGCACGTTCCGAACAAGCAGGAGAAGAGAGCAGCACCTACCGTTAGAGCCGGCCGAGCAGCCGAGGCGTCATCATCGTTGCCTGCATCCGAGTCGCACCAGAGCAAAGCTGGACCCCCCCCGGGACCCACGCTCGACCACGCTCCCATCCCCGGGGCTGTTCCCGCCACCTGCCAATCGCCAGTGACGACACACCGACCTCGCCACCCCATTGGTGCGCCGCCACGCTCCTCCTCGGTCGGGCGGAGGCTGTCCGTCCACGCAACCGCTGCCAAACGAGCACCAGGGCAGAGGGCGGAGACCAAGCTGACAGCAGGTCAACTGTGTCCGCTGCCGGTCCACAGCAACTCTGCCTGTTAATTACTCGGTCCGAAGAGACCACAAGGAATTAGAATCTAACAACTTATTTGGAATCACTTCTAATAACGGAATAATATTTGGTGTTAATATGAATTGTGAAAGGAAAACATTCATAAGAAAATCAACACTCTTATTTAATACGGTAAATAAGCCAATATATGTGAGATTATTAACAGATATGAAACCATTTAATTAATACAAAAAGTATTTCAAAATCAACCCAATTATTTTGGTGAGTTTTTCTCACTGTGTTCATTAATCTTTTCAAATTGTTCTTTTTTTTCTTATTTTTTTCTACTTTTCTTAAGGTATCTCTCTGTGTTCTACATTTCTTCTTATTCCAAAGAGATAATATTTGCTAAGATCTTTTTCCCACTCTATTAATTGAAGAACCATTCTTTGTCTTTTCTTGTTTAAAAACTTTAATACTTTTATTAAATAGAAAACCTGTCAATTCCATTCATCTTATTTTTTTTTCGCTGATACGATGAGTAACAATTTGATAAAACATAAGAAATTAAATAAAAAATTCAATTAATTCCTTTGTTTTTTAGTTGAAACACTTTATATAAATGGGATTCCTCTGTTACTTTATCAGGAGGGGAAGGATTCTGTTAATAGATGTAGGCTTTTTTCATTCAAAAAGTATTTTACGAAAGACTTAGATTATTAACATCAAAACAGATAAATTAGAGAAAGAGAATTCTGGATCGTTCCAACTTTAGTTCAAATCCTTTCTCTAAATTGATTCATTTGGTTTCTTTTAAAATTTAAGAAAATTACTTAATTGAGAACTAAAAACCAAATAATAATAATAACAATAATAATAGTTTATAAATAACTTCAGTTTGAAAAACAAAGAATGAAACAGCAACAGTTTTCGATCTAGTTTCGTGTTCTCTGATTGCGAAAAGATATTAAAAGAAATTCAATAAAGGCTCTCAATCAAATATTTTTTTTACAATCAACTTTTCATTTCTGTATGTAAAAAAATTTTGGTTTCAATATATAAAAAGATTTGTTTATTATTTTAATTATAGTAATTAACAATGAATTAATAATTATTATTTTTTTAAATTAATACTTATTTAATTAGGAGGTTTCATTATTGTTATTATTATTATTATTATTATTATTATTAATATTATTATTATTATTATTAAGAGTAGGAAGCATTTGGCAAAATTTATATTATGAAAAAAAAATGTTTCCGACTTTTGGGTCGTGGACGTACAACAGTAGAAGCAGAGTAACTTCTTTCCCTGTGCGAAATCATGTATCAACAACTTTTCTACGAAACCTATTCTAAAAAGTTGTGAGGTTTCTTCCCCATTGCCTTCAAAATATATCTCAGACAGATATCAAATAAGTGATGCAGGTTTTACGCATACATCGTTAGGAATGATTGACCAATGCAATTTACACACACATTTTCTTATAGTGGAATATTTTCCATTTTTTTTTTACTTTTAATTAAATCTCTTCTACAGAAGATGATTTTAAAGAAAACAACGATTTGGTTACGAACTATTTGTCTTAAAAGGTAACAAAGTGAGGCACAAAGTTAATTTATTATCTTTTTTTGAATTATTTAGGCACTTTCTTTTCAACTATTTACAGCCAAACTTGCTGAATCTAGGAACGATAGTCTTCAGATGTTTCAGAGCCACAAGATATGAACAAATATTACTTGTAGGCTACGTTTTTATTGTTGCAGGCAATTTGTTAATATATATAGATATACTTAATAATGTTTATTGGTATTTATAGTTTTTTATCTGTTAATTTGTATTAATTTCAATAATCACAAAGTAAGATTTATACTGGAAATATTTTCAAAACCCTAACTGATTATTGTTTTAACTGAACTGCGCATAGTTAATATGGTAATGAATTACGAAAACATCTAAGAAAAATATGCAATTTGCATTTCATTAACATTAAATGAGACTGTATGAACATTCAACTTAAGTTTTAATGCAAGCACTTTCAAATTATGCTAAATTTACCCGGTAAATAATTATAAAACTTGAAATTTTTTTATTTATTTTTTATATTAATTGTGATGCAAAAAAAAAGGTGGTCAGCCAACATATTTCCGCGAGCCACACATTATATCTTAGGCAATCTCATTTTTTTCGGTTGATTGTTAAAAAAAGATTTGGTTTTTTTTGTTATTCACAAAAATTTTTAAAGTTATCTTTTAAGATTAAGTAAAAAAAAAATAAAAAAATCACCAAATCTATGCTTTGTAAATAGTAACATCTGTTACTTTGTGCTAAGAAAACAGGTTTTACTATATTCTTTTCTTTCTTTTTTTTACTAGACCTTTTTGTGATGTTTTTTTCCGATCTTTTTCAATTAAAGATTGTTTTATCATTAATTTGTAAAGGAAAAATGATGCTTTGTTGTTGGAGAATGATCTCAAAATATTTGTCGAAATAATTAAGGACACAGTATATTTGAATTACACAGAGAGAGCAGAAAATCCATAAAATAATCATTATTAAGCCTCTTTCGTTTGGCCTTTGATGAAAACAACCTTGTTATCTTTATTTTCTTCCGGTTAATTTTTAATTGTAATAAAGCGGCGTCCGTAGAAAGCACTGGAAACGGGAAAATATTTCCTGTGAACGGATCCTGTTCTTTTTTGGGGGAAAACTAATTGGTTTACAATAGGAACAAGGGGTTGGGGGTCAGGTGAGGGAGGCCCCAGGGATGCCACGTGCGAACGGTGAGCAGGTGAAGCCCAGTCCTTCTCTCGATAGAACTCAACTTGAAAAGTTAAAATACCTTTTGACTCATGGGCTTCTATAGGAAAAGGGGAAGAGGCTCCGATCTCAAAATGTAACGATTACAGTATTTTCTTTCCCCCTTTTTTTTTGGTTTTTAGCAAGTTGAAGGGATCTTGGGCTCTCCCTCTCCAAATTTTGAAAACGACGTGTGTGTGTTTTTAGTTTATTGGTTGTCAGTTATCTAACTCTCCCCCCCCCCCCCGAAAAGAAAAATCCTACCTACGCCCCTGTTTTGACTTCATTTCTTCTGTTACTTTGATGTTTCAGAAGTAATTGTAAGAAATGGATTTATTATTTAAATTTGTAATGGAAAAACATTTCTTTTTTGTTGAACTTTTAGTAAACGAAATGACCACCAGAGGGCAGTTGGTCTGAAGTGAGGGAGTTAGGGTGGTTTGTTTTTATTTGATACCTCACTTATGTAGATATTGGCGATGGAGATACAGGTCCGTGAGTGGAGATGAGAAGGAGGGCGGGTGTCCTGGTTCCGTCCAGGTGGATTCATCCCCCTTGAAGACACCTGCACCAATGACCATAAAAATAGAAGACACCTACAAAGGATGTTCAAAAAAAAAAAAGAAACAAATAACATTCAGAAATTCCTTACAATAGAAGTCGGTTCTCCTACAACCGTTTATTAATTATTCAGAACTTTCAATAATAATAATAATATCTTTAGTGTCTGATTGCCACTTGTTTTTTTTTAACGTCATGTGTGAATGGTTCATAGTGGGATCGGTTTCTTAACAGCTTTCTAGATTGTTTCGTTGTTGGGGGAGGGGTTGGTGTTGGTTAGTTGGGATAGGGTGAGAGAGTAGTAGTTTTGGTTGTTCGGTGGTTGTTGGGGAAAAAAAAAATCATAATGTTTCTTAGCGTTTTCGGGTGTCTTTTGCGAGTGACCTCTCTGTGACAGTAAATATTACAGTGGTTCCAAAAATAATAAAAACAAAATTTTATTTGTCTTTTGCCTTATATTATTGATTAGAGTAACTATTAACAAGAAGTAATTTTCTCTAAAAGAAAAAAAAAAAAAAAGTTTAAACAAATAAAGTTTGTTTCAATCGGATTGTTTGTTTGTTTTTTAACTGAATTCCTGATAAATCGTTTTTCTGTTTCTGATTTTGTGACTAACTTTGTCGAAAGGCATTTCGAGGTGGAGTTAACCATGTGAGGAATTTCCTGCTTGTGTGGGGGTGGAACAGAAGTGGGGAGGGGTGAGTAGCAACCCCAGACAGCTTGGCGTCCACAGAAAGGTTACAAAGGAAAAGTGAGAGACGAAGATGAATCAACGGAACTGTTGTTATTCTAACTATATCCAAAGCATTCCACATAGGTATTTATCGAAAAGAGTTGATATTAAATCATGAGCAACAAACAATTAATTTGTTCGAATGTTACTCTGTTGTTACTCGTAACTTTATTTTGTTATTTTATTATTTACAATTTAGAAAGTAACTTCTACAACAATTTCCAAATCAAATTTACACAAGAGCGTTAATCCTTGACATATAATTGAGACTAAGTGTTTATTGAATAATATATTAGAATAGCTTTCGTTTTATTATTAGTAGTGTTTTTTGAAGGTACTGTATTTTTTCCCAAGATAAAAATCTCACATAGATGTATTTACGACCTTTTTTCAAAGGACGGAAGAGGAACTAGGCCGATTTTTTATATATATATATATATAAATATTTAACGTGTGTTTAATATACAGTTTTCACATTATACAAGTTATACACAATAAAATAAAAAAGAATAATTAAAAATTCATCGCACAACGTGATTTCGTGGTTTAAGTCTACACACCATCAGGTGTCTTTCTCGAGTGTTTTCCTAGGATACAATAATAATAATAATAATAATAATAATAATAATAATAATAATAATAATAATAATAAATAATAATAATAATAATAAATAATAATTTTTAATAATCATTTTGCTGTGTGTAACTTGTAGAATGTGAAAAAATTTAAGCTGACACTTTTTCCTGAGCCAACTCTACATATCTACAATTTTTATGTTATTTAAAAAAAAATCGAGTAAGGGACCTGAAGCCTTCTATTAGATACGGCACTGATCTTAGGAATGAAAATTTGTGTTTGTATATTTTTTCTTTGGTTTTCATTTGTTGCAGAAACTTAACCAAAAAAATTTCAAAATTATTTTTATTTTTCACTGGTCTCCAAAAACGAGACGTACACCGGAGTATTGGGGAATTCTTCCCTAAAGGAAGTTCACTCATTAATATAGGGAAAACTTAAACACAAGCAGCAGCACAGGAGATAGAGAGTCCTGAGAAAAGCAGCCCGAAATGGAGGTTGGAAGATCATGTCGACGATCGGGGAAACAACTGTATTTAACTTAACACTAGGGTCCATTTGAAGCAGAAATAATTCCCCACTGGAAATCGAGGCCAGCTCCTTCAGTCCATAGAGAAAAGCATTACACTTGACTTTCAAGTCAAAAAAAAAAAAATTACACCTTATTGATGTCAAGTTTACTAATAAAAGTTATGTTAATCCAATTTTTATTTCATCCTTAGTCTATAAGACCAATATTCTTTTCAGATTAAAGATTTAACCGAATATTTGAATTTTGCATTATGTTGTTTGTTGTTTTTTTCTTTCTTTCCATATTTCGGCAAATCGCAGATGATCCTATAGAATAACTTGATTTTAGAATGATCACATCTATTTGGCTACTATTAGTTAAATGTTTCGGCTCTTAAGGTTTTTTCTTTTTTTTTTTTAATAGGAATTTTTCGACAACTTGGAGAAAATTTCAAATCTAGATCTAAATGTTAATGCATATCAAGTTTCAAGAAGATCCATCTAATGATTCAAAAATTCTGACCCACTGACCCATTCGAAGTCCGTTTAGGGTTTCTAAGAAAGTAGAGCCTAATAAAATGTCTGCAGTGAACTTATTATTTTTTTTAGAAAAGATTTTATCTAGGCTATACCGGGTGTAACAGGATTGTGATACACCTCAAATATTTTTTTTATGTATGTTTGTAGTGAAATGCAATTTGGCACAGTAATAATACATAAAAGAAAACACTATATTCCCATTTGAAATATCAACTTTGCAATCTTAAATGGAACACCCTTTATATTTAGACATATTTCAATTCTACTCGAAATTTGGAATTCAACAATGTATCACTTCCACATGTTTCGTTCGAATGCATTATGTATGAGGAATCTGGAAAAACAAACCTGGCTACTTTATTGAATGAAAATAAAAGAACTACAACAAATATTCATTGTAATGACAGCTACGAACGTAGAAAAAAATACAGTAGAGCGCCGATTATCCGAACTCCAATTAACCGAACTTTCAATTATCCGAACAGCCTATTTCGCTCGTTTTTTTGAAAAAAAAAAAAGAAAAAAAAATTAACACACCAGCACTAACGGGTGCTGCCAGTCCTAAGCCTGCATAAAGTGTGAAGGTTTTAGTAAAGTCAGGAACATCCCTTCAATTGTCTGTCCATTTATCCGAACTAGGGTCCCGAACTAGGTTCGGATAATCGGCGCTCTACTGCATATTAGCTCATATAAGTTGCTCAGTGTCCACCATGAGCGTCCCTGCAAATTGGGTTCGTTCAATTACCTCTGGCATAACGTTATTCAACTGTCGAGGAGTTATATATGGTTATCGTTGCTCGTACTCTATTCTGTAGATCAGCTAATGTTGTAGGTGGTCTCGAATAAACAATATTTTTCAGATGAGGGAAGATGAAAATTCTAATGCCGTCAGGTAGGTGGCCACAGTACTGGTCCATTGGTTCCAATCCAGTGATCGCCAAATCTATTCTGTAAATATTGGGTAACGATTCTGGAATTGTGGGGTGGTGCCCTATCATGTTGTAATACATCTGTTGTCTTTCATTCAAGGACAATTCATCTAACGCCTCTTCTATTTCATTTTGCAGGAAACCAAGATATCTTTCCCCATTCAATTGTCCTTCAAACAATATCGGACCTATTATTCGATTGCCCAAAACGTATACACACCCCACTCACTAACAATACGTAGACATTTTACAATACAATACAGTAGAAACACAAATGTCGGTGTTTCTTAATGCCATTCGACATCAATTATGTGTTTTAAAATATTCCTCATACATAACACATTCGAACGAAACCTTAAGTGCAAGTGATACATTGTTAAATTCCAAATTTCGAATAGAATTTAAATATGTCTAAATGTACAGGGTGTTCCATCTAAGATTGCAAAGTTGATGTCATTTCCGGTTTAACCGGAAATGATATTTCAAAAAGGAATACAGTGTTTTCCGTATTCGTTTATGTATCAGTCCTGTACGTACCAAATTACATTACACTACAAGGATACATAAAAAAAAAATATTTGAGGTGTACCACATCCTGCTACACCCGGTATACTTACATTATTATTATTTTATAATTATTTACTGCTATTAAAAGTTAAAGCTGTCCCCAAACAGGCCACACAGGCCCACGGGTGCGCGGGAGGTAAGGCTCCCAACGTTTCCTGACCAACGGGACTAGTATGAAGTCGGGTGGTCAGCCCGATGCCCACCCGCCTTTAACTCCCGGGAAAGAAACCCGGTACCCATTCTACTACTTACTGTTATTAGTTGCCACTAATTCAACTTTTTTAGGATTTATTAATATAAAAGACTTTTATGGAATTGTAGGATCCTAATAATTTCATTCATAAATTGGCAATTATCTAAACTTCATCCATGTTTTTGAAAGAAAAGATCTATACCAATTTTTTATCAAAGATTTATATCTTTTTTTTTGGTCTTTGGGAGTTAGTAATATCAGTGTATTCCAGTGCCCGCAGGGCCAGTACTTTCCTTTTAACAGTAGATGCTGAAAATATCTGGTTAATTTTTTGTTTCAGAGTCAGACTTGCCTTGAAGGGAACTATTAGGTGAATCTGAGATTCCAAGACATAAACCAAAAACTAAATAAAAACTATCCAAACCGGATATCTGAAATCCTGAATAAAAGTGGACCGAATTTGAAGTTTTTCTCTAGATAGCCTAACTTAATTGTAGAAAGCAACAAGCGGAACTTTAGGGATCTAATTCATTATCCTAAAACTTTATTACATGTTTAAATTGATTAGACCCTTAAAACTTCAAATAAATCTACACAATATCAAATCATTAAGTAAAATCTGGAAAGATAAAAACCTTCTTGGAATGCTTCTGGAAGCCAACCTCCTGGAAGGGATTCTGTAGGTTTTTTTTGGCTGCGTTTATTAATATTCTAAGCTATATTCTCCATCCCTGTAATGAAGTAATATTAAATGAGTACAGAAAATTATTATCGGCCTGGCAGCTTCTCTACGGGCTGGAGGAACCGTGTACGGTGGATCACATGGATTTTCTCCTGTAGTGTCAAAAACTTCGAGGTTATTTCTTGGAGTTAAAGGCCGTCGAAAGTTGGGCTGGTCTCCCGACCATCACATCATCTCGATAGCCGTGTAATTTGGTAGCCTATATTTCCTTCTCTCCCGATAGATCTTCGTAACTTTCTACCTTCAACAGTAAATTAATATAAATATATTTTAAAAAACCACAAAGCAAATCTATTGAATGATTTTAATCAGCTGTTTGCCAACAATCCTTCTTACATCAAAATTTCTGAGGCTTTTCTGATTTGTTTTCTTCTATACCTTCGAAACCAAGTAAAATCTAACTTTATTTATACTTCAAAATAAACTCTTCTACAGAAATACTTAATACTCTGTGTAAAACTAATGAATGAAGGATCGGAAACGACAGAAGTTGGGAATATATCAAGAGACAAGCAGCATCCTGCGATCTATTTTTCACCGACTGTGTCGCCATCTAGTGCAGAAATCACTAAGCTTAGCGTTAAACACGAAATTAATTTTAGAATTTATAATAGACGGGGAGAATGCGTATGATAAAAGGATTCGTTGAATGAATGATGAATTTCTGTATAATAGTACCATGAAAGTTCTTTATTAATTAATTGTTATGTTGTTTTTTCCTAAAAAAGACGGAGCAAAGTTTTCCGTAGACGAATAATTCTGATTTCGTCGTATATCATCATCTTTTAAAATTCAGAATTGGCTCTAATGAAAACAGATAGCTTGTAGAACATTGATTAATTCGATTAAGCAGAATTTATTCAAATTTTCTGAAACAGCTGCGAAATAGTTCTGATCTTGAAGTATAGATAAAAAAAAGAAATGGAGAGTGCGAATGTGACGCCATCTATTGGCTATTTTTAATATTGGGTCATTCCATGTTAATTCAACAAATGCAGTGTGCATCACCATTTCTGATTTTGATGAAAATTTATGTGTGCATTCTATCTACCTCCTCGACCTAAGAAATGTCTTTGGTACATTTTTAAAAAATTTACCCCTCCAAATATAGGTAATTTTATGCTACAGCCCAAAGCAAAAAATTGGTATTTCAGAACTTTTCCTTTTGAGCTGTAACTTTCTTCCAGTCAAAGCTACAAGGCTCAGTCATACCTCACTTGAAAGATAAAAAAAAAATATCTTTTTTTTTATGTTATTACCAAATTTGAAATTTTCTCAAGACCAATCCTATTTTTTTCAAGTCAAAGTTCACCTAACAAAACAACTTTTTACCAGTTTTGAAAATTTTAAAAATTATGAAGGGCTTGAAATATCAAGTCAATTTTTTTCTTCTGAAATACATGTTGATGGGTACTATTTGTGTAAAAAAAAACTGGCTTGTTATTCTGACCCCTTCGTAAGATATGATCCCCAGAAATAACGAAATTTTCTGAAACGCAATTTTTAAGGCAAAAAATTTTAGTCCATGTGGGAGGAGGGGTAAAAATATTTTTACTCATGTGAGCTAATGTACTTTTTACCTGCTTCACAAAAAAACAAAAATTGATTTGTTTTTCAAAGTTGTTTGGGAGTTACAATGGTCTAAAGTTCTAAAAAAATTACCCTGAAAAAAAATGTTTTATACTACTAATTAAGCGTCATGTTAAGAATGGGGAATAATAATAACAATAATACAATACACTGACAATACGATCTCCAGAAGCAGTGGAAGCAGGACCGAGTACGTGTTATTCTCATCATCCTGTCCGCCACTGATCTGGTGTCTCACACATTGCACCACAGCCTCAGCACACTAGGACTTCACAAATAAGTAAGTCGGTGTATTGTATTATTGTTATTATTATTCCCCATTCTTAACATGACGCTTAATTAGTAGTACAAAACATGTTTTTTCAGGGTAATTTTTTTAGAACTTTAGACCCTTGTAACTCCCTAACAACTTTGAAAAACAAATCAATTTTTGTTTTTTTGTGAAGCAGGTAAAAAATACTTAAGCTGACATGAGTAAAATATTTTTACCCCTCTCCCCACATGGACTTTTTTTGCCTTAAAAACTGAGTTTTCAGAAAATTTTATTACCTCTGGGGATCATATCTTACGAAGGGGTCAGAATAACAAGCCAGTTTTTTTACACAAATAGTACCCATCGACATGTACTGTGCGTTTATGTAAGGCAGAGATGGCACTGCCGGACGATTTTACTCCGCAGCGAGGTGATACGCTGAGATGGTTACTTTCCTAAGAAATTCTTTTGGACATTTTCGCTTTTAAGAAAAAATAACGGAGGAGCATTTTTGCAATTCTTATTTATTCTTTCCATAATTCTTTCCCGAAAAGTGCAAATAGAACGCAGCTATAGTAAACTAACACTATAAAAAGTAAACATCCCATCTTCCTCGCCCCTATTTTGAAGAAATCGAAGGAGACCTGACGCATGCGCAAAAGCGTTGAAGGTTCTCGTAAACAAAAACGAACAGTATTTAAGAAAAAAAAGTTGACTTGATATTTCAAGCCCTTCATAATTTTTAACATTTTCAAAACTGGTAAAAAGTTGTTTTGTTAGGTGAACTTTGACCTGAAAAAAATAGGATTTGTCTTGAAAAAATTTCAAATTTGGTAATAAAACAAAAAAAAAAAGATATTTTTTTTATCTTTCAAATGAGGTATGACTGAGTCTTATAGCTTAGAAAGTTACAGCTCAAAAGAAAAAGTTCTGAAATACCATTTTTTGCTTTGGGCTGTAGCATAAAATTACCTATATGTGGAGGGGTAAATTTTTAAAAAATGTACCAAAGACATTTCTAAGGTCTAGGTCTTATGCACACACAAATTTACATCAAAATCAAAAATGGTGATGCGGAAAATTATTTAAAAATTTGTCGAATTAGCATGGAATGACCCTACTCCAAAGTTCAATTGTATCAATAGTTCGATATTTGAATGGTTAAATGTCAAAATTGTTTCAATGGAAGACATATCGTAAGATAGGACTACGAGCTCCAGTGGATAGTAGAATAGTCCGGGTTTTTTTTTTTTTTTTTGGACGGAGTTCTCAAAGATACTAAAGGCAGGCCCAGCGGAATCGGTATAGCAAGGGTGGGAGGGGGCAGCCAATGGAAGTCAATTTTCGTCTACAATTTTTGGTTGGATGATCTAATAGAGAAGGGTCATCTATATACTATTAACAGTAATGGGGAAGGAAGGGCGGTAATTTGTAGCCTGCCAGAAGGCTTAAAAACTTTACCATTTTCCACTTGAATAAGTTTAATTGTTGTTGTGAATATTTGGATTGACCATTAACTAATTTAATAGTGAATAGCATCACGTTCCATCAACAATAAAATCGGAAACAATTCCAACTGTTGACTCAAGTTACTCTTTTTTAGCAATGAAGAATGTATCATTGATTATTCAAAAACAAAACAATTGACGTCATTTAATCAATTCCTTTAGCCAGGGATTTATATCTTTTTTTTTACCTCTTTCTTTAGACAATGGCTAAATCTTTTCTAACATGGCCTTTCTTTTTAGAATAAATTCAAAAAAGGCCTGACTTTTTCTATTAGGAAGTTAACTATTGATTCCACATCAAACAATAATTCGTTTGGAGTAAAATCACAATCATAAAATTACATTGAATTTTGGTTTTATATAACTTTAATATTCTTCTTAACGTTTTTAATTAAGTTTGGCACCGGAAATAAATGTTTGTCTAGGCCAATCAATTACGCCTGCTCTGCAACATCATTTTTGAATAAAGAAAAAACTTGATTGGCTTCTCAAAAGATCATTAAACATTCGAAATCTAATCATCAAAAGAAATATGTATGCATTTTTTTTAAATCGAGGATCCATATCTCTAGGTCGACTACGTTTCAAATCCCGATTTCATCTGTTACCAATAAGAAATTTCAGCTGTCTGGGATAAACAGTGAAAGTTATTGTCATCATGGACAGATAGATGGCTTTAAATCTTTACTTTAGTAGAAAATTGTATTTTAAAGCTATATATCGTGGTGTCATTGAATGTGGGAAGGAAATGGAAAGACTCAAGAGAAACCGATTCATTGGAGACACAAAATTACATGTCATTAACACACAATCTAAGATAATGACGTTCGCTGATACTGTTTCACAAACATCTTTAAAATGCTCTCAATTTCTGTTTAAGATTTTCTTGGGTCAATTGATATCAAATCAACCTTGGACTTTAATCACAAATATGCTATGAAGTCTACTTCGATTCATCTTCCGATTAGTTTTCTGTTGGCTTGTGAAACAACTCTAATGCTGCATATTTAAGTTATCTGTTTTGTGTTACTGTAAAGGAAGATATAAGCAAATACTAAAATCTTTTGTATAAAAATGCTTGTCCGTGAATAAACAATCTCATCATTTTAACTTTGAATGGATTGGGAAGGAAATGGCTACTTTGTACATCGTCGCCATATTCCCTAGATTTATCACGAAAATATTGTAATCAAAGCTTCCATTCTCTCAGAGTCTATTGGTTGTGGAATTTATTGATATTCAAGAGCTGAAAAATGTTGTCAAGTGGCTGTGTTGTCAGAAAGGATTATTCCAAATTTCCTCGAAAATTGAAATGAAAAGTAAAAACAAGATAATTAATGCTTTTAGACAGTGTCAAAAGCAAAGCGGCCCCATAATATGCACAATTTTATAAACAAACGTAGAGTGAACCTAGCGTTTACAATGAACCTAATGGACGCTTACAGCAAACCGGACGTTGGTGGTGGTGGTGGTGGTGGTGGGGGGTCAAAAGTGGTCGCTTCCGATAAAGAGGAAAACGGCGATAGACGTCCCCCCAATATCGACCCTTCTGAAGACATTGGTGGTGGTCACGTTTTTGCCAGACAAACGATTGCTGAGATATGATAAAAGAAAAACGTACAGACTTTTGAAGCACCGACTTTTGACCCCTCCCCCATCCGGTCAGGGCGTGGTCCTAGAGGTCTGATTTTTTGGACGTGGTCACCTACTTTTTGATGCTGAACACAATGGTGAAGGTTTCATTCTAATATCTCTAACCGTTTGGCCACTATGGTGTGACATCCAGCAAGCATAAAAGCAAGAGCGGTCCCCCTATGTTTTACAGGCAAGCTGTAACCTAGGGGCCGCTAACAAGACCCAAAATAGTTTTGTTCCGAGTAAAATAAAAATGCAGAGGAGTCTTGAATCATCTTAGATTGAGAGAATGATTCTTTTAATTATGGTACGTCCTTGAAATCAGCCCTTACAACTTTTTTCTAACATTATAAAGAATGTCTTGAGGAGGACATTTCTACTTTGTGAATACAGCTTTTTAATTTGTTTTTTTGTTGGTTTTGTTATTATTACAGGTATGTGCCGCTTAATGTCCTGTTTCGTTCCTACTGGACATAGGACGTTGTGCGAACATTATTTGTACAGTACACTAATGATTATTCAATTCTACTACTACTACATTTGTTGAATTTGTACAAATTCAACTACAGACATCATTTTATTTTTCTAATTTTTTAAACTTTTTTTAAACTATTTTTCTCGCAAGAGGACTAAAAGATTAAAAAAAATGGTAATTTATTATTACTTAAGTTTACATAATTCCCAATATAAAGTATAATTTTTATAGATTTTTTCACACTGCTAAAATATTTTGCCCACTCCTGGAAAAAAATTCTGTGGCACCCATGCCTCGGCCGTAAAGCGGCGAATACCTGTATGTTTATTCTCATTTATTCTAAAAAAAAAAATTATCATTATTTTATTATTATTATTATTATGATACGATAGTTGGCCAATTAAACTAAAAACACTGAACAATTCAGATAAGATATTTAGGAAAAAGTTCCATCAAATTTAAAGGATCATCTGAAGTGATGTTCCAGAGATCTAAGCTCTCCAACTCAACTAAATAATCTTGATAATTACCAGTTATATCTCAAATCAATAGAACAAGGTAAAAACACACATACATCTACTCTAAACAAACCCCTGCCTCATAGGGAGATCGATCTTGTAACCTTCAACTCAAGGGACAAATGACCTCATGACAAATGACCACCAGTATCATTATCTGATTCATTAATTACGAACGTTATCTTCACTAAATTGATAGAAACTTGATTTTATTTAAAGCAATCAGTCTGTTATAGATTTGCATTTAATTTATTTATAATTTATTACAAAAATACTTTCATATGAAATAAAAATCAGCATCAGTCAAAAATAAAATACAAACAATGGTTGCAAAATAACAATCAATAAAAATAGAGTTTAAAACCATATTCATTAAAGTTTAATTAAACTGGAATGAACATAACAATAATACTGCAAAGCTGCTCTTCTTGGTAAAATTTCATTTATCAACAACTTTTTTCAAGAATGTTTTTATTTAAATATTTTTTTGGACTATAAAGTCAATTAAAAAAGATATATATTTTTTTTATATATTCTTATATCTTTATATATTACATATACATATATATATCTATCTTTATATATTTTAAGAAAACCTGTACAAAAACAAACATTTTTCATTAATAACTATTTACGTTTGCAAGTTTCTTGGAAAGATGATTAAGAGTTTTTTAATCATTCAAACGAAAATGATCATTTTAATTATTATATAATAATAACAATTACTTTAATTGATAAACCAAAACAAACAAGTACAGTTAACTCAGTACATAGTTAATATGTAGAACTAATTATATGGCAAAACAGTGTAATTTTTCTAACCCAGTCTGAAAACATATTGATGCTACATTCCTCTAGATGACTAGGTTTGATGACTTTTCTTTTTGCAAACTGAAACTCTATAAGAATGCTGGGTTTATACTGCACTCTTAGAGCAAAACAAAAATTAATGATTAAAAAAAAAAAAAATGGTCTGGAGTGAAAGTCACTACCAATCATTTTGATGGGTCTCAATGTTTTGGCACCAGTGAGAAGGCCTTCACAAAAGATGTGAGAGGACCATTGACTGGATATTTCTGATGCTCAAAAAATATTTCAGTTAGTTTTAATTGAGACTGGTATTTCTTTAGTGATTCCATCAAATACTCATGTTGTCATATCATGAATATTACTGAATGACATGCTTACAGCATCATTATTTTATGGAAGATCATTCTGATATGTCATGAGAATAGTTCTGATATGGAGTCTTCAACACCATTATTATTATTATTAAAAAACTAAAACATTATTTTTTTATCTTGAAATAAGAATGCAGAATAGCTTTAAAAGGATTTATATTTTTTTTTTCTTTCTTGTTTTGGCAACAATATGTGGCACTCAATGCCACTTTATATATATATATAGTGTATATATATATTATGTAATTTTGAGTGCTATATATATAAACAAGCTTTCTGTACACTTAAAAAAGTAAAGGAATAGTAATATAATTTTTTGTGATTAATCATTAGTAATAGTTAATCACTGAAATAATTATGTAAAGGAATAATTTGAATTACATATTAGCTAGCATTATTTATTTCGAGCATCATTAACACCTTGGGGTAATTGAACCGTCAGTCCATCAAATTCTTTAGTGACACAAATTTGGCATCCTAGTCGAGATCTGCAAATAAATAAATCACATCAAATTATTTCTAATGATATTAACAGTGATATTTCATTATTCAAATTTTAAGATTATGAATTATTAATCATTTATAGAAATATTGGTGATGTACTGAGTCTTAAAATTACCAGTACCCACGTAGATAACTGAACCCATCTGGACGACAAAGAAGCTTTTGTTTTCTTTGTAGGATATTCATAATCTTCTGCATAAAGGGATTCATTCTAAAGTGTTGATGGGGAATGAAAATATCATAAAATTGTAAGGTAGGAAGACTTCACTTCAGTCTTCCTACACTGCATATCAACTGGACTTTTCTCAACTGGAATTCTACAGAGGTTCCAAGGCATCTTTCAGAAATTTCAGAATTTCTCCTATCATACTGTATTTATACCATAAAGCTGTTAATGCTTGTCCATTACAAGAGGTTTGTTTTTAACTGAAAAGTCAAAATTTTCTTAACTGCAGTCATCTACATAAATTTCTGTTTAAAGTCCTTTTCATTTTGCCGAGACTGAAAATTAGGTTCACAAGATGTTGTAACATGACACAGGAGTATTCCAATCAGAGAATATTACAGACCACTGTTTTAAATTAACTGATCAAGGTATAAAAATAAACATTGTAGCTTAGTCAACATCCTCTAAGTGAATGACAGAATCTTAATATTTTATACTAAAAAATAAGAATGAAATCAGTACTTCAGTTATTTTCATATAACCTAGAGGACACTGCTCCTCAACAGAAGTAACAAATATTCAAAAGAAGTGAAGCTGCTCTGAATCTTTGAGATCTTACAAAGAAAAGGAACTTAATTTAAATCATTGGAACCACATATGGAATGTTAACTTATTACAGAAAAACATTTCTAACTTTAAAGTGAATTGACATTCAAGAATTAAGGAAAAGAAATTCGACCGCTTGCTGTTTGGGACAAAAATAATATGTGCATTTTTCTTCTTGGCTAATCACTAGAAATTTTCGTA